>OZ007554.1:132054422-132536387 GCA_963931855.1 Philhelius festivus | reverse complement strand
AGTGTAGCATGTTCCAAAAGTTGATGGACCAAATCATAGCTGGAATGAATCATTGTGCCGTTTTTATTGACGACTTTATAGTTACAGGTCGAAACAATAAAGAGCATGCAGAAAAAGTCAAAGAACTGTTAAGTCGATTAAAATCTTTTGGTCTACACTGTGAAGTTAAAAATGCGAATTTGCTCAAAAAAGCATTGAATATCTAGGTCACAAGATTGATGCTGAAGGTATAAAACCAACGGAAAGCGAAATCGAAGCTGTTAAAAATATGACGCCTCCAAAAGACCTTAAGCAGTTGCAAGCGTTCTTAGGAAAAGTGACGTATTATGGCAAATTTATAAATAATCTTTTTCAAATTGCAGCTCCACTTAACGAGTTAAGAAAACAAAACACACGCTTTATTTGGACAGCACGTCAACAGGAAGCTTTCGATCGACTGAAATCTGAAGTTGTTGAAACAACGCACCTTGTGCATTTTACAGACGACCTGCCAGTCGTACTAGCGACAGGTGCATCGTTTCATGGCATTGGAGCTGTTTTAATGCATCGTTATCCTGATGGTTCAGAGCGCCCTATAGCTACGCTGACCATCCGTCCCGTATTTCCCGGGACAGTCCCGTATTTTACTCGTTTGTCCTGGCTAAATTTTAAGGAAATCCGGGCCGTACAACTGTCCCGTATTTGATTTTTTGTCAAGGGTTTGTCCCGTATTTTCATATATTTTTATTATTCGAATAACGTTCAAGATTTTAAATTTTATTTTAGCTGAGCTGTTAGATGCTTTTAAAAATGTGTATTCACAAAAAGGAAACAATGCACAAATTTGAAATATATAAATCATCATTTTTTAAAATATAAGCTTATGTACTTCTACCGAATTAAAGAAAAAATTTGAGCATAAACTGGTTCAAAAAATGGAATTTGATTCTCTTAATTATTTACAATAAATTTAAAAATTTGTAAAATAACTCCAAATAAAAAATGTGAATTCAACGATGATCTTCAGAAGAAATTTTTCTTCATACAAAGAAAAAAATGGAAAAACCCAATATAGGTAGTAACCTGTTCAAAAATCGCTTATACGTTTTCAATACGCAGTGGTGATATTGAACAGCACTTAAAAGCAAAACAAAAAAACACAAAGAATCCGACATTGCTGCCGCTTCAAGCGAAAGTTTACAATGATTTTTTAGTTCATCAAATTTTCAAGGACCTGGAAAGAAGAATGCATTTAATGAAAGCACCTGGGCTTACCACACAATATAACATAACCACTCATTCAGGTTTAATTATTGAGCATCGAAACTTATAAAAAGTTGTTTTGATCAAATGTATTTCCTTACACTCACAAAATGTGATCTTTTGTGCAATGTTCCATCGAAGAAATTAAAACTTCTCTATGCAAAGTAAGATTTGTAACCGTTTTTTTGTTTCTGATTGTTTCAATCATAGCTGTACAAAACTGTGTCCGCTCTTAATTCGTTATTTTACACCACAACAAGGTATCGTTGTAAAGATTTTAGATTTTGAAAATCTTCCAGGGGAACCATCTGGCATCATTTTAAAAAATATGGCAACGTAAACTGTAGTTTAGGCGGGCCAGCAAGAAAAAACTTCAAGCCGTAACCGGTATCGATCTCATTGGAGTTAATTGTGCTACTCACGTTTTAAATAACTGTAAACAAACTGGAGTTGAATGTTCTCCAATAGATATAAAAGTTGTCATCATCAAAATCCACACTGTTTGCGTAGAAAAATTGCAAAAAAAAAGACTGAATACCTTACTCTCAATAGCTAAGCTAGTTAAATAATAATAAAACAAATTAATCCCTTAAAAGAATTTGCATTTTACAATTTGCAAGAAATTTGCATTTCTAAAGAAAAATATTAAATTGATGAAGGAAATTGAATAAAAATTAATTACTCAAAACGAATGGAAAGCAAATATTCAACAATTTTACATAACGTGTTAAGAATACTTAAACCAGTGGGATGTATCTTTCAAAGAACTTGAAGTTTTTAGTTGGGTATATTTTCAAAACATTACTAACTGGCCAGAAATAGAATCTTGGTTATCTTTTGTCAACCAAAAGCTGATAGGAATGATTAAAACTTGTTTAACGAATTTGTTTGTCTAAAATTAAAAAAAAAAAAAACAAAACTACTGTTGCCCCAAAAATGGAGAGAAATTTTCGAGCAATTTCGTAAACAAAATATAAACTTCAAAAATCTTTTATTTATTGAAGAGTTCGACTTGTGTCTTCCAGGTTCAAATGGTCCAACCGAAAGAGTCTTTTCCATAATGAACAATATTTGAACAAATGAAAAAACGCAACTGAGTGTTGGAACTTGGAACTTCCATAGCCATGTTTATGGTAAAATTTAGGAAATTAAAAAAATATTTTAAAGAAAATGGTAATATCATCTAAAAAATTTGTTAGGAAAAAAAAAACAAACAATAATCTCTTAGACAATGTGTGATTAATGTTTATTTTTCAAAGTCTTGGTAAAGAAAGACTGAATATTTAAAAAAAATGAAGGTTTTGTTTAGTTCTAAGCATTTTGTGCTGGGATTTAGTATTCTTTTGTTTTTGAGATTTTTATTGATTTTTTACAAAATAAAAGTAAAAAAAAGTATGTCCCGGGTTTTGCTTTGAGAAATATGGTCACCGTACCTATAGCTCACGCATCGAAGACACTGAATTCTCAGCAGGTCAAATATAGCCAAATTGATAAGGAGGCGCTGTTAATAATATTTGGTGTACAGAAATTTCACCAGTACATTTATGGTCGCATGTTCGAGCTGGTTACTGACCATAAGCCACTTTTATCAATATTTAGCCCAAATAAGCAGTTGCCAACGATGACAGCTCACAGGTTACAGAGATGGGCAATTATTTTGATGGCGTGTACTTATACCATCAAGTACAAGGCAACACGTCAACATGGAAACGCGGATGGTTTGTCACGTCTGCCGGTAGGCCCCGATCCAAAGTTTGACGAGGATGAAGAGACAAATTTTGAGGTTATCGTAGACTTGGACGATGAAATTGCTGATTTTCCAGTCAATGCAAAGCTGGTAGCAGAGGAAACAGCTAAGGATCCAGTGCTTAAACGGGATTATCATCTGCTAGACGTTGGTTGGCCTGAAAAACTTAGAAGAGGCTTAAAACCCTCCTTTTTGCGGCGTTTTGCTGTAACTCGCCAAAATGGAGTTTTACTCGAGCAAAGCAATAATATGTCCAGAGTTATTGTTCCTTCCAGCCTAAGGAAAAAAGTTCTTACGATGTTGCATGTGGGACATTGGGGTATAGTTCGGACGAAGCAGTTAGCTCGTCAACATTGTTGGTGGCCTAGAGTTGACCATGAAATTGAATCGTTGGTGCATCGATGTGAAACGTGCCAACAAAATGCTGCAAATTCTCCTCAAGAGTTTACAACCTGGCCATCCCCATCAGAACCATGGCAGAGGGTGCATGTGGACTTCGCTGGTCCTTTCTTGTCAGGCATGTATCTCATCTGTGTAGATGCTTACTCAAATTTCCCATATATGATATAATAATAAAAAGAAAAGAAACTTTTAATTTTAAATTTTAAATGTATTTAAACACAAATTTTTACAACTTATTTTGAATTATAATTATGTTACGCGTTTCGGAAATGAATTTCCATCATCAGACTATCACGATTTTTTCTTAAATATGTGAATTGCCACTTGCTGTTTATTAATTTCTGTCATCTGATTATTGTATTGTTCTCTTGTTTCATCTTGTGCATAATGTGAGGGCGGTGTCGAATAGTGCGTTTGTTTTAAACATTAGTTTGTCGTTAAGTAGTTTGTCCTGTTCTAGTTTATTTGCTTTGTAAATCTCGAACTCTTCTAATGTGTCAAGTAGTCTTCCTTTCTTACAAAAGTGCATTGGGCTGAGGTTATTGTCAAAATTCGTATAATTGTGTTTTTCGTCAATGAGGTGTAAAGCATAATTTGATTTCGTGTTTGGTTTAGGTAAATGTTCTGTGAATCTTTCGTAAAATGTCCTTCCCGTCTGTCCTATGTAATATTTGTTGCAGTCATCGCATTTTATTTTGTAAACTCCAGTGCATGTTTTTATTTCAATGTTTCTTTTTGGTTGGATTAGCTTTTGGATATTATTGTTTGTTTTGAATGATATGTTTATGTTTAGTTTATTGAATTCATTTTTTATTTTCTGTGGTAGAATGTTTGTGTATTCCATGGATATGAATTTTTTGTCAGTATTGGTGTTTTCATTTTTTAGATGGTTATTTTGGTATTTTATTTTCTTTTTCCGATTTTTAAGTAGCTTGTCAATTGTTTCGTTATTGTATCCATTTGCTCTTGCGATTTGTTTTATTGTGTTAAGTTCGTCCTTGAAATCTTGTTTGTTCATGGGTATTGTTAATAATCTGTTGATAAATGTGTTGTAAGCTGCCATTTTTTGTGAATGTGGATGGTGGGAATCATTATTTATTGTTATATCTGTGGTTGTTGGTTTTCTGTAGATTTTGTAGTTTAATTTGTTATTAATCTTCTTTATGTTTAAGTCTAGGAAGTTTAGGCAATTTTCGCTTTCTATTTCAACTGTAAATTTTATATTTTCGTTAATGTAATAAAATGCGATGACTGCAACAAATATTACATAGGACAGACGAGACGGGAAGAACATTTTACGAAAGATTCACAGAACATTTACCTAAACCAAACACAAAATCAAATTATGCTTTACACCTCATTGACGAGAAACACAATTATACGAATTTTGACAATAACCTCAGCCCAATGCACTTTTGTAAGAAAGGAAGACTACTTGACACATTAGAAGAGTTCGAGATTTACAAAGCAAATAAACTAGAACAGGACAAACTACTTAACGACAAACTAATGTTTAAAACAAACGCACTATTCGACACCGCCCTCACATTATGCACAAGATGAAACAAGAGAACAATACAATAATCAGATGACAGAAATAAATAAACAGCAAGTGGCAATTCACATATTTAAGAAAAAATCGTGATAGTCTGATGATGGAAATTCATTTCCGCAACGCGTAACATAATTATAATTCAAAATAAGTTGTAAAAATTTGTGTTTAAATACATTTAAAATTTAAAATTAAAAGTTTCTTTTCTTTTTATTATTATATCATAACATACAACTTGGAGACCAAAACCCTTCAAAATGATTTTCCCATATATATAGTCGAAATGTCAAATACATTAACCGAGTCAACGCTAATGGCATTAGAAAACATTTTTGGAATTGAAGGCCTACCTGAGCTGTTCGTTTCCGATAATGGCCCCCAATTTACATCGGAAAAGTTTCAAAAATTTTGCCAAGAACGAAATATTCAACATCTGAGATCAGCTCCTTTTCACCCATCATCTAACGGAGAAGCCGAACGGATGGTTAGGACTTTTAAGTCCTCTATGAAAAAGCTGTTTCAAGATGGTAATAATAAAAGAAAAGCCTTACTAGATTTTTTAGTTTCTTACAGGTCTTTACCAAATTCAAGTGGGAAGTCACCATGCTAGACAGCCACGTACTTTATTATCGCAATTAGCACCACGCAAAAAAACTTTAAAGACGCCACCATTACAATCAAAGTTCGCTGTGGGAGAAGAAGTCTATATCCGAAACTTTTCCAAAGGACCAAGGTGGATATCTGCAAAAATAACAAACAGGGTTGGAAATCGAATGTTTGAAGCGCAAACTTCAAAAGGAACCAGCAGGAGGCATCAAAATCAAATTCGAAAAGTCATTGGGCCTTCTGAGTTTGACGAAGGAAGACGATTAGCTGCACTTAGCCAAAGTGAGGAAAATCTATCTATGCCTAATCCGTCGACATCAAACCCACGTCAAGCAAAGCCAAGAAGTATACTTCAATCTCCAGTTGAACAACAACAGCGACGCTCGCAGCGTATCCGAAGACCAGTTGTCAGATTCAATCCTTCAGTAACCATTCAACACAGAAGACGATAACTTTGAGGGGGAGAAAAATGTAGTGTCCACCGATAGACATCACTGTCCTACTTTACACCTCAATATATGTACATACATTCGCTTATGTACTAACATCTTGTTATACGTATACATATATATGGTGAAGTCAGTTAGAAATAAGCTATGACATTGTGCACTCAGTATATTATTAAGCGTATATTATGAAGCGTACTAATTACATTTATAATTGAAGCGTTGAGAATGAGAAGGGGTCAAGTGACGTTTTTCGATTTTTTGCTTTTTTTATACTAACAAAGGTGTTAAGCGACAATTTAAATTTTTGTCTAATTCGCATGGCTCTATTGTTATTACTTACAAAGTTAGCTTTAGATAAAGGGGTTAACTACACGATTGTTTTGAAGTTTTTTTCAGCAAGAAGGGGTTAAGATCACTTAACACCTCTATGAGTTGAGAACGCATTTTTAATTAAATTTTGTTTTTGCATGAAGGTGTTAAGTGTACACTTAACCCCTTTATGCAATAAAAGCCAAAAAAATAAAATACCACACCTATTCACTTTATGCAATACAAGCATACAAAGATTGTATTTAAATATATTTTTATCGTTCTGTTGTGTGGTTTTCAAAAAACAACTAGATTGAAAACACTTTTAAAAACCGTTTGTTTTGTCTGTGTTTGGTGATTATTCTTCAGTTTGCATTGGATTTTCGTTTTGTGAAGACTTTTTTTTAAGCAGATTTTGTTTATTTGTTTAAACTTTTCTTATTGAGTGCAAAAAAAGCAGTGCTACAGAAGGTAGGTCTGACTCGAGTTTTGTTTGGGCTTGAAGCTCATGCTCTATCTATTTTGCATTTAGAATAAAAGCTCAGATAAAAATGTTGCAAAGAGGGAAGTTGCTGTACAAAGTTTTTAAAGAAAATCAAGAGAAGAAAGAAAAGAGTGAAATAAAACATGAACTTCCAGTGACTGAAAGTAAGTTTCAAGTTATATTTTCCGTAGCTGTACATATATTTTATGATCGTAAGTTTGTGTAGGAATGGAAACAAGACTTGCAAACGTCGAAACCTATGCAGAATCAAACAATAATGAATGCATTGATATGGAAACTGATTTTTCTGCTAGTGACAGCGACGAATATGTTCCAGACAATGTCGATGCCGATATGTTGTCAGAGACCAGCAGTGACAGTGATAATATTATTGGATCAGCATCTTTAATGCAGAATATTGAAGAGGTAAGAAATAATGTTATTCTTACTACGGAAAACAAATCGCCACAAGTTACCAAGAAAAAGTTAAGAACGCCTTATAAATGGAAGCAGCGCAAGGCTGCGCTACTAAGAGAGCAAGGTAAAGAATACATTACCAGGAAAGGCCTGGTAAAAGAAGAAAAAACGGTTGCTTCAGGAAATCTTTGCGGACCAAATAGAGACTGTCGTTTCGGCTGTTCAGACAAAATTGATTTCGACAAGAGAACAGAGATCTTAAGTTCGTTTTATAAGCTTGATATTAATTCCAAAAATGCCTTGCTTTTTAAAAGTATTTTAAGAAAACATCCCAACCGAAAAAAAAAACAATAATACCAGACCAAAAAATTTCACATACCAGTATTCGGTCGTAATAAATGGTAAATCTGAAATTATTTGCAAAGGTGCTCTTTGTTCCCTTTATAAGATTGGAAAAAAGAAAATAGAGATTATCCGAAATAAAATCAAATGCTGTGAGTTTGTCCCATCTCTGGATAAAAGAGGACAACATGAAATTTGACCAAACAGAGTTTCAGAAGACGTAATACAATTCATCGCTAACCACATACGACAATTTCCATCTGAGGAGTCACATTACTCAAGAAACAAGAATCCGTTTAAACGCTACCTTTCGCCATTACTAAACATTTCGGAAATGTACCTACTTTATATAGAAGAATGTACCAAACAGGAAAAAGATATTAATTTTTTTGTATAGAATCTTTTTATAGAAAAATTTTTGATACGAAATTCAATCTATCGTTTCGACGTCCAAGATGCGATACCTGTAGCACATGTGATGCTGGACAGAATACCACAAAGCATCACTCCCGCGCTGTGTTGAAACATTTAAAGGGTAATCATAATCTCTTGAGCTCGGGTAGATTATAAAAAAAAAAAAGCAGCCTTTGAGCATCTCAAGAACAGGATCGCAAAAAATCTCGAGCGGATTCAAATATCTGCTATTTGACAGTCGATTTGCAACAAACTATGCCATTACCAAGGCTTACAACTTCTAAGGCTTTCTACCTACGCCAGATGTGGTTTTACAACTTAGGCATTCATTCCATTATGTCAGATGGTGATAAGCCCTATATGTTCACATGGACGGAGGACGTTGCAGACAGAGGTAGCACGGAGGTCGTTAGCTCACTTTGGACCTTCATTCAACAAAATCCATCTGTTGGCAGTAGAAGGCACCTCATAATCTGGTCAGATTCCTGTGCAGGTCAGAACAAAAATTTCAACATGATTTGCTTATACCAGGCGCTGGTTTTACAAGGATATTTTGATGTCATTGACCACAAATTCCCGGAAGTTGATCATACATATCTAGACAGTGATCGTGACTTCGGGAGAATCGAAAAAGTTTTGCGGAAAAATGAAAACGTGTACACAGCTGAACAATACCGAGAAATCATAAGAGGTGCAAGCTCCCGTACCACCGTTGTAGTGGACATGGAAAACCATTTTCGATACCTGACTGGCATACAACTAAAACTAAATATCAAAAACTCCACACAAAATGAGCAAGGTGAGAAGGTTCTTTTCCGCGATGGAATAAAATGGATACGGGTTCAAGAATATGGATCCTACATGTACAAGGAATGCTACAACGAAGACACCCCATTCAGCAAAGTGATATTAAAAAAAAGCAACAAAGTTCCAGACATACGCCAAGATTTCTTCCCAAGAGAGAAGAAAACCAAAAAACTTTCGTCTGAAAAAATTAAAAATCTCAATGACCAGATGAAATTTGTACCCCAAGAGCACCGTTGGTTTTATGAGAAGGCCTTATCTAAGATTCCGGACCACAAAAAGAAGCCTAAAACCAAAATTTAAGAAACCCAACTTTTACTTGACCCCTCTTTCATAAAAATTAAATATAAATTCATTTTCGCATAAAGGGGTCAAGTACTGATTTTTTTGTAAAATACCAAGTTTTGATGAATTTAAATAAAATTGGTTGATATACTAAAAATTTTACATTTTTTTTGTTTTTAATGGATTTCTTATTAGTTCTTCTCGATTTCAGAAAAAAAAAAGTTACAAACGTAAAACTTTAAATTCTAATAGCTCAAAACATCAAAAATGTCACTTGACCCCTTCTCATTCTCAACGCTTCAATTGTTCCTTTTTTTGAAGTAAATATAAAGTTAATTAAATTAAAGTCTTTTCTTCTCGACATATCAGTAGTGGTAGCCTCTTTGTTTGGAAAACAAAATTGACCAAGTCGTTTCCGAAATATTGAGTTTTTATAATTTCATTTCTATTATAGATACAGTACTGTTTAATTTTTTTTTAGAATGAATAATTAGATTTTCGAGAAAATAAAAAAAAGGTTTTACTAGAATATCAAAAATAACCATTTTTCGAGAAAAAAAAAATTAAATTAAATTAAATTAAATTAAATAAATTAACTTTTTATAAAAATAAAAAAAAATCGAGTTCAATTTCTTTTGAGAGGTCTACTTCGCGCCATTTAGGTGGGAGGGGGAAATTTAAAAAAAATGACAAAACACAAACAAAATAATTAAGAACAAAGATAAAACTTAAAAACATCTTTTGTAAGGCTAGAAATCCCTTTTCATTTGTTTTCGAATAAAGTTGTCTTAGTCAATAGTTTTTAAAATACTGTGAGCATCAAAAGAAATTGTACACCTATGAACTGCATTTTTAAAGCCCTGTTAAAGCAAGGGGTTTCGATCTTTTAGTAAAATACTTATGTTATTTTTTAAGGTAGTTTATTTTCAATGAATTGCCATATAAAAGTTAACAGAAAATAATGAAGTAAAAATACAATAAAAAAATTAAAACAAATATTTCAATTTTTAAGCGTCAAAAGAAACTGTACAACTCGCCACACATACTGTGCAACTTTCCGCTTATCGAGAAAACAACCGTTAAATTAATTTTGTTTTCTTTACAACTCATAACTAATTTATTAAAAGTGTTATTGAGTTCATTTCCATCGAAAGTTGTTTGTTGCTTAAATTGTTTTTTTTAAATTACTTCAAAATGGGTATACAGAGTGGAGTAGAAACACGACAACTTATTATTAAATTAAGAAAGGAAGGAAAATCTTACTGCGAAATAGCCAAAACAGTGAGCAGATGCCTTATAACACGGTAAACAAAGTTTTGGACAAATTTCAAAAGTTCAAGGATGTAAAAGATCGACCTCATTCCGGAAGGCCAAAAAGGCTGTCCGTAAGAGATGAACGTGCTATTGTCAGGGAAGTATGAAAAAATCCCGCGTGTAGTGCAGTAAAGATTGCTGAAAATATTACCCAATCTTCTGGAGTCAATGTTAGCGCGAGCACTACTCGGCGGGCGCCCATAGTAGCAGGCGCGGACGCCCATAGTACTAGGCTATATGGAAGAATTCCTCGCAAAAAGCCATACATTTCTGAAAAAATCTGAAGCGAAGACTTCTTATTATCAAGAAGTATCAAAAAAAAAGTTCTTCATTCTGGGGAAATGTTCTCTTTAGTGACGAGAGCAAATTTGAGATTTTTGGTTCAAAAAAACCACCAAAAATATGGAGAAAGAAAAAACTGAATTTTAACAAAAAAATTTAAATTCAGCAATTAAGCACGGAGGCGGTTCGATAATGGTCTGGTGAGGTATAGCGTCATATGGAGTTGGGAACCTCGTCTTTATTGACAGTACAATGGGAAAAGAAGATTATCTTAATATTTTAAGAGACATTTTGCCAAGTAGTGTTGTGAAACTGGTTTTAATTGATTCATGGGTTTTCCAACAAGACAACGATCCCAAGCACACATCGAAAATAGTCAAGGAATGATTACTTTACCGTACATCTAAGCAACTGGAACACCCTCTGCAATCCCCAGACTTAAACTCCATAGAACATTTGTGGGAGTATCTGGATAAGCAGATCCGTAAGAGGATCATTTCAAACAGAGAGTCACTAAAGTCAATTCTAGTTGAATAGTGGCAAAAAATGCCAACCAAATTGACAAGGAAGCTAGTAGAGTCAACGCTCAGACCCATTGATACTGTTTTAAAGGCGAAAGGGAAGCAGACAAAGTACTAGTTTTAAGTTTTTTACTTTAATTGAATAATGTACAGTTTCTTTTGACGCTTAAAAATTGAAATATTTTTTGAATTTTTTTATTGTATTTTTACTTCATTATTTTCTGTTAACTTTAATATGGCAATTCATTGAAAATAAACTACCTTAAAAAATAACATAAGTATTTTACTAAAAGATCGAAACCCGTTACTTTAACAGGGCTGTAAAAATGCAGTTCATAGGTGTACAATTTCTTTTGACGCTCACAGTAGGTATTATTTTTCAAACTCAAAATTTGGCAAAATAAAAAAGAACAAAAAATTAAAACTAGTTTTTCAAAATTTTACTTAATGAAGTACTAATCTGGTTTTAAAAATTTAATCGACATAGATTCTTCTAAGTTTTATGAGAAAGTTGGTTTATCCATTTTTTTATATCTTGAAAACTGTCATCCAGTTTTCAGTTGTTGACTATGAATTGATTTATAAGAACATTTAATTTTAAAACAAAAATAGTACTTAATTACGAACAATTTTGAAAAAATATTAGGTTGAGATTTTTTTTTTTCAGTTTTTTAGCCATTTTAGTTATTTAGGAGCTTTTTAAAGGTATAACATATCTCTGTTTTGTTTTTTTTTGGTAATTTTTTTCTGTTTTAAGTATTTTTTTTTAGAAAATTGCCCCTCCTGCCTAAGCGGGGCAATCCAAAAATAATCGTTTGGTACTCAATATTTCAGATATTTCAAAAATCGTATTTAAGAAAGTATAACATATCACTCTCTTTTTGACATTTTATTAAAGTTAAAATTACCAAAAAATGCTTATATTATCTTTTTATGAACACTAACTTAATATTAATATAAAAAATATTAATTTAAAGTTTACTGCTCAAACCATCATTGTTTAAAGCGTATTGGTTTTATTAAGCAAGAAAAAGAAGTATGATACTTTTGTACGAAAACAAATTATGTACATTTTAGACAAATTTTTATGTTCTTTAATTGTATAATGCAAATTTGTGAACACAGCTACCCAAAAATCAGTGTTATACTAGCCTTTTGATTGTTCTCTGCTTGAATTATCATATTCACGCAATAAAAAAAAACAGCAAATATTTTTGTTTGTGCAAAAAGTTTTCGAAGTAATTGTTACAAAGTACCGATTACTTTTGAAAAAATTAGGTACCTAAAGTAACGATTACCCGAAAGTAACTACTTTTTACATCACTACTTACAGGTCCAAATTTACATCGAGGGTATACTCCTTACAGTGGGGATAGTGGAAGGCTAGGAAAGAATTTTACCTATACTCTGTTCAACAAAAATTGTCAGTACAGGGAAGGTAGGACGTTTGCCTCTCACTCTGGTTTCATTGGCAGTTCCTCTCCCTACAGCCAAAACCACTAGTTCTATGTTCTTCAATCCCGTCAGTTAAGGGTCTTCGATGATTCCCTAGAGGGAAAATTGAAATTTTTTTTGGCTCCAAAACTAACGGTACCCCCCATTCACCCGTATTTCAAAATCTTATTTATCTCGAAAACGGCTCCAACGATTTTGATAACAAAAAACTAAGTGTGATATTATAAACATAGACTACATTTTGGAAACAAAAATTTTGGGGCAAAGTGTTATTAATGGTACATTGCTTAGAACCGTTTTGTTGATTTTCGACTTTCTCATTGACGGCTCTAACGATTTTAATGAAAAATTTTCACCAGGAGTCCCCTTAAGTTTAAAATAATATTGTATATAAAAATATTCGAATACAAATATTTTTTTTTTGTTTTTTGGAAAAAAAATTCCCATTTATTTTTTGAAAAATCAATATCTTGAAAACGTGTGGACGATTATTTTTTGAAATTATTTCCTAAAATCTATACTATTAACCACTTAAAATTGGCATCCAAAATTTTGTTTTAGAAAAATTTGAAAGAAATGTTATAAAGGGTGGTTAAATTTTAAGGGCCGATGTTGATTTTGAATAAAACACAAATTATTTAGGAAATTACTGTCATTTCTCAGCGATGACGCTGAGGCATAATTGAGCTTTTATGCCGTTAATGTGCCGAATTATCTCATCCTTTAGCTCTTGAATTGTTGCTGGCTTATCGACGTCCACCTTTCTTTCAAATAACCCCAATGAAAGAAGTCCAACGGTGTCAAATCACATGATCTTGGCGGCCAATTAACATCGCCACCACGTGAGATATCACGGCCATTGAATTTGTCGCGCAAAAGGGCCATTGTTTGGTTATCTGTGTGGCAAGTGGCACCGCCCTGTTGAAACTACATATCGTCCACATCCATATCTTCCAATTTGGGCCATAAAAAGTTTGTTATCATCTCACGATAGCGAACACCATTCACAGTAACTGCCTGACCGGCCTCATTTTGAAAAAAATACGGCCCAATGCATTTGTTTTTCGACAATCACTCTTGGATTATCATTCGCCCAAATGCGGCAATTCTGCTTATTGACGAATCCACTGAGGTGAAAATGTGCCTCATCACTGAAGATGATTTTCTTCGAAAATTGATGATCCACTGTGGCAATTTCTTGCCACCATTTTGACCATTGACGAAGCTTGAAATGGTCAAGAGGCTTTAGTTCTTGATTCAATTGCACCTTGTAAGCGTGTAAATGCAAGTCTTTATGCATAATGTTCATCAAAGAGGAGCGTGAGTGGTGCAATTGTTGGGCATGACGATTGGTCATCGATTGGAAAAATGTTAAGAAAAATACTTTTGTAATAAAAAAAAAAAAAAATAAAACAGTGTGCCCAAAAACTGCCGCACAAGTGGAAAAATCATATATTTTAGTTAGGTTCTTATTCAAATGATAGGGAAATTCGGAAAATATTACTTTTTAATTTTTTTTATAGAAACAACATATCCTTAAATCACATATCGGTCTTCTGTTTTAATTCTGTTTTCTTATTTATTCAAGAAAAATGTACAAAACTATGAAAAACGAAGGAAATTTGCATATTGGTATGAATGCTCTACTGGATAAAACTTCATAAGTATAAAAGATAACGAAGTCAAATTCACTTTTATACAAAGCCAATAAGTAGGGTTGGGATTCTCATGCACTTAAAATCTGAAAATATGCGCTTAAAATATGCTCTTAAAAAAGCAAAATATGCAATTAAAATATGCACTTAAAACCAATTCAACTTAATTTTTATTCAATATAAAAACACATTTTCTTCATCTTTAAAAATAATTTAAATTTTTTATTTTTATTAAAATAAAATAATATCTTAAAACGAAATTAACATTTAATAAAAAAAAACATTGTTAAATAAAAAATAAACATCTTAGGTGGAAATAAATGCCATCTCTTTCGTTCATCCTAAAAATCATCCGTTCTGTTTCGTGAACTTTTTTGCGCTTGTGTAATCGGGCACTATGCTAGTATTCTTCATTGAAATCGAAACAGCGTTGCCACTTCTAAAAAAAGTTGCGCAGTAGATCCATAGTGAAAATGCAGTAGATTGAACAATTTCGCAGTTAATTTCTTATGTTATTAAATTTTTATTTTTATTAAAAATACATATTTAACTAATAAAACAAAATTTAAATTGAAAACAAAGTATTAAAGTTTTTCAAGTTATCCAAGAGCTTTGACTTAGTTTATTTCGTTTAGTTATGCAATTCCCTAGCGGGCACAAAATCAAAGAAGTCTTAGATTCATTTTTCTTTAAGAGCGGATTCCAAACATATGAAGTGTGCGGGATTTTGAAAAAGGTGTAGTAGATTTTATTGAGTGGAAGAAGATTTATATTTTGGGAAAAGTGCAGTTGATCTACTGCAATTGCAGCAAAGTGGCACCGCTGCGAGAAACATCAATTCATGGCTTAAAGAAACATGGGCACAACGAATAGTCCAATCAAATTAGTATTTTATATCTACAAAAAATACTGCGTCGAATTTTTTTTTTGTTTCTTAAAGAGTACCTATTGGAGAGTGTAAATCGAAAAAGTTCGAACAGAAAACGCCCTTGCGTTGTCCGCCATTTTGAAAAAGGCTTTGGAAAGCTTGAACTCGATTTCCTCGGCTCCTATCATATATAGAGCTGTATTTTTTTTTTAGGTTTGTACGTTAAAATATCTTCTTTAACTTTTGTTGAGAAAAAAATTTGAAACCTCTTTCCAAAAAAAAGTTATCGACGAAAAACTGTCGAGATTTTGAAGTAAAAAATGGTTTTTAACGTTTATCTCGCCTCATATTCATCTGATCAAAAAAATACTTAAGTTGTTTTTTATAGATCACTTTATTTCCTACATTTTGGTATATTTAAATTTTATGTGCGACAAAACCTGTAGGAAATATGACCTGTCAAAATGGCCAATAGCCTGCGAAAAATTTCTTATATCCGAAAGAAATATAATTTTGGTCCCGCAAAAATATATTTGATTTTATTTTATTTCAAATCTATTTTTAAGCGCACTATTGAATACCTGTCAGTTTTTTATCATATCTCATATGCTTCGGAGCAAAAAAGTTTTAAATATGGGTGATGGTTTTATATGTGAAAAGCTATTTGGTAACGAAAAAGTTTCGGTGGTGAAAAAAAAAGGTGTAAGTACATTACAATCGTTTGCATTTAAAAGAGGTAATATCGAACATGCGCGTATGCTTGAAAACGTTGATAATATAACGGTTCATGTTAATTGCTGGAAAAATTATGGAAATGAACGAATGGCTATGGCAGAATTTAAGCGTCGGAGTGAAAGTGATGCAACTTTACCGTTAGCTTCTTCCTCATTTTATCAACCGAATGATGCAAGCCAATTCGATTTCGAAAATAAATGTTTTTTCTGCATAGAAGAAATTGGAAGTTTAACCGACCACATAATGTTTCTTCACGCATTTTCTGGGCGCGACACGACGTCAGATATTTATAACATCGGTAAAACTAAATTGATAGGCATTCTAGAAAAAAATGATGAACTGAAAAACCTTGTTCATTTATTCAAATCCAACGATGTTGATAGCAACGTTTTGGGAGCCGCCGGAGAAAAAGTTTTTATTGCGTTGTTCAATGGGAAGGAAAATGAGTCACTGGATTCTTTGCGATATAGCAACTTTGTTAAAACGTCAAAAAAAACTAAGTTTAATCTATCTTCATTGCCTCCTAGTGCAGCAGCTGCTCGTCAACACACATTCCGTACCTGCCATCAAGTACAGACTTGGATCGATATTCACCATGACCCACTAAAATGGGGTTGGAAAAGAACTCCGAGAGGATTAGAGCCAGTTACAACCACTCAGGATCCAGCTCCACAAAGCATATTGCAAACTATATCCTGCAAATGCAAGGGCCAGTCGGCCAGTGTGGTCGAGCTTGTGGCTGTCGGAAATCTGGTCTGAATTGTTCCTTAATATGTTTCTACTGCAGTGGAAAAACATGCGAGAATGTTCCTTCCTTGCAAAATTTACTGGAAGATGAAGACGCATGTGAAAACTTTTCCTCAGCTGAAAACATTGAAGAAACTACCAATGACGATCCCAGCAGTACTAACAACGTTAATATGATCATTGATGTTCGCACGCCAAAAAAAAAGAAAGGAGAACGACATAAAAAAAACTATGCCACATTGAGCTATCGATAGGCTGAAATAGAAACGAAAACGATTGAATCGTGGATTATACCTCCTGGGGACACCACATTAAAAAAAATGCGCCGTAGCTCTACCTCGGTGGTGGTGTGGAAAAGAGTTTGAACTGTTTTTTTTAAATTTCATAATGAACATAATCAAATTTGAAAATTTTCAAACGTGAGTAAATTTTTTTTTTTTTAATTTTCGCAGGCTATTGGCCATTTTGACAGATTATATTTACTACAGTTTTTGTTGCACATAAAATTTAAATATACAAAAATGTAGGAAATAAAGTGATCTATAAAAAACAACTTAAGTATTTTTTTGATCAGATGAATATGAGGCGAGATAAACGTTAAAAACCATTTTTTACTTCAAAATCTCGACAGTTTTTCGTCGATAACTTTTTTTTGGAAAGAGGTTTCAAATTTTTTTCTCAACAAAAGTTAAAGAAGATATTTTAACGTACAAACCTAAAAAAAAAATACAGCTCTATATATGATAAGAGCCGAGAAAATCGAGATCAAGCTTTCCAAAGCCTTTTTCAAAATGGCGGACAACGCAAGGGCGTTTTTTGTTCGAACTTTTTGGATTTACACTCTCCAATAGGTACTCTTTAAGAAACGAAAAAAAAATTCGACGCAGTATTTTTTGTAGATATTTCGAATTAATTAATTTAATTTGACTGGACTAGAAGTACCTACCTATATTCGTATATGGTGTGGTAGACTCAAAAACTAAGCATGAGGGCATCAGTCAACATTTTTCAGTTTATATGTAGTGGTTTATGTGTAGTCGCAACCGAAAACAGTTGGCTGTTGTACATGATACGTGTTAAGCTTTATGCGCGAAACAGATTTAACCAGCAACAGCACCAGCGCCGTCAACAGCAAACAGCACGCTGGCCATCTTATTGTTGTTGCATTTTGTGTTATTGTAACCAGCAACCTGTGTTGCCGCAAGCCAAAAAAAAAGAGTCGCTAGATCGACCTTAAAAATCCGCTAGATACGCTAAAATTTTGAAAAAAGTCACTAGAAAAAAATTTCAGTACACATATAAAAAAAAAATATATTCAGTTATAACGAAAAATTTATTTTGAATAGTAAAGAAAACTTATAAACATTAAGTTAACATAAAAAATCTTAAAAAAAAAAACAAAAACAAATTCAGTCTAGAAGTTTTAATAATAACTTCAAACACCTATTATAAAAATAATCAATCACAAATAATTATAGCCATTATAGCATCTTCATCAATTTCATTGACTTCATTATCTAAAGCATTATTGAAATTTTTGAATTTTTTGAAAATAAGTATAAATATACTTACAAAAAAAGTTAAGTTTACTCCTGAAATCTCCACTTTGGCCGATTCGACAAAACCAAACAAAAACAATTACAGTTAAAATTGTACATAAAATAAATCATACTAGCCGACCCAGCTCTCGAAATTCGAGTGCCAATTTATTTATTATTTATTATTTATATTATTGGCAGTGTTTTCAAGCAAATTTATTAAATTCAATTTTATTTTATGTAATATGCAAAGTGTTCGACAGTGCAAAAACAAAAATGACCCACAGTGTGTAAATGCGTGTCTCAAGTATATTCTGCACATCTCCGCAACTGTGGCTTTCCAACCATATACAATTTATCGAAATCGGTTAAATACTTTTGGAGAAAAGTGTACCACAAAAAACATGTTTGCCGTTTTATTATATGATAAACGAAATGACCAGGTAGTCTAGTTTCTAAAACATATACCCGCTCACTCGCAATCACACTCCTTTTGGTGTTATTTTGTGTGGTGAAGTTTCAAATTCAGTTCAGTGGTCGTGGTAAAAAGAGAGTCAATCGAACATAAGTGCCAAACTCGAATGCCAGGGATGTAACATCATCACATGTTCTTGCAAAAAGTCACTAGAAAAGTCGCTAGAATTATCTAGTGACAAAAAATAATTTTTTGTCGCTAAACTTTTGAAAATTCCGCTAAATATAGTGACAAAGTCACTAAAACGGCAGCACTGCCAGCAACAGCAAATTTTGGATTTTGACCAAACGACGCTGTTGACGTTGCTGGTGCTGGTCTATTTTGTGTTGAACGATTAAAATACATTGGTTCTAAGACAATGGCTTCCGCTGTTGCTGGTGCTGGTTCAATCTGTTTCGCGCTTTAAGCTTTATCATATTATACCCACACACTTTCATTTTTGATAGATGATCGTTTAAATTTCGATCTCATTTATACAGTTTCAAATACACAGACTTAATTGTTTTTTCATTATATGCACCTTTGTTTATATAATGCTTTATATTGTGGTGTTTGAATATGGTTCAAGATTGTGATATGAATAAAAGAAATAGATAATAATCTTAAGGTTCGTTTGCACTGACATAAAATTTATATTTATTTTACTGTCTAGTTTAGTTTTTGAACAATATAGGTAGGTACTCAAAAAATATAAATTTATTATATAAAATATGCAAAATTATTCAAAATATGCATTTATAGTAAAATATGCACAAAAAAATGCAAAATATGCATTTATAGTAAAATATGCAAAAATATGCACTAACGGTTAAATGCCATTTTAAAGGAAATTTCTTGATTCGTATACATAATTAGTTGCCTTGCTTCCAAGGTGTTCCTAAAAAAATATGCATTTGCATGGAAATCTAAACCCCACCAATAAGTATGTGCAGTTACGTTAATATTTTTTTATTTTTTTTTTAATTTTTACAGTAACTTTTTACTAACGAAAGTCACAAAATATAAATTTTTTTTGCAAATATTTTGTTCCCTACCCTGGGAAATTGAGAGTTATATTTTTAAATTTTTGGAAATATTTTGTTAATCAAAGATTTATATTCCCTGAACAACGTATCAGTCTTAAAAATTAAATAATAAATTCATAAAACTGCAATTCAATATGACAGTATTTGTAATGCATTTGTAAGGAAAATATTGACAATAGAGTTCTTACATATTTTTTGTATTATAAATACAAAATACTTTTTTTACTCAATATTTATTTAATTTTATTTGTATAAAAGAGGTCTATTTTGCATTTTTTAACAAAAAGTTTCTTTGCATACGCAAGTAAGTTTTCAGTTCCCAAGAATGCCACTGCAATATCAGCGCTTTGAAAGAGAAGGTTTCGTATTCTCCGTGCAAAAGAACAGAAAACAAGAACAGAAAAAATAAAAGAAAAACGTGTTATGCGAGAAACAGATTAACACAGCGACTTCAACAGCAACTTTAACAGCAACGAAAACTTCAACTTCAAAAGTCTTGTGAAATAGATTACAACGTGAACAGCATATATAATCAAAATAGTTTCAAATGCGAAATGAATTTGCCGTACATAATTTGATAAAAATTAACGTAAATTGCATTAATGTATACGACTTGCAATTTGTCGTACTAAAATTAATTTGTTTTTAGTAATTCTTCCATTGTCAAAACCAAAATAAATAGACAAAACAAAAAGATGGTTGTCACATTTTCATTTGAGTGTTGATAATACTGCCAAATTTCACCTTAAAAGTTGGTAGTATTTGCACAGCGACAGCGAATTTAGGGTTTAGGTCTAACGTTGATGTCGATGTCGAAGTTGCTGTGTTAATGTAATCAAAGCCATTTAAAACCACTGGCTCTAAAAAGAGTGACGTGGTTGTCAAAGTTGCTGTTGAAGTTGCTGTGCCAATCTGTTTCTCGCATTAGAAATGATTTTTTGTAGGTATATGATGCAATTACCATTCCACATTGTCAGAGGTAGGGTTGAAAAATGTTCTTTGTGTATGTATAAAAAAGAATAATAAAGTAGGTATATCCTACTTATATTCTTTTTTATACATACACAAAGAACATTTTCCCACCCTGGCTGTCACAAATTTTGTTTTTTTTTTTTGTATTTTTTGTTTGTGATCTATCTTCACTTCTGCTGGTTTTTTTTGTTTCTTCTATGGAAAGCCATAGAATTTAGAATTTATTACACATAGAATTTATTACACATAGTAATAAATTGCGATGCATAGTGATCTTAATTTTTTTTTTTGTCGAAGGGTGTGTACATGATGGAAGAAATAAAATCTGCGATGTTGTGTATAGAATAAGATACATATGTCCAAATCTACTTTTTTTCTGTATTTCACTGTAGGTAGTATTTTTTTTATATTATACGCGCACTTAATGGGTTATGAATACCCTTATAATGTTAAACATAGTGCGAGAAATTAGGAAAGTAGGATAGGATGAGAAAGGAAATACCGATACACATTGGTTTTTAATGTCTGTACATTGCAATGAGTTGGAAATATTAGGTGCGTTTTATTATTCACAAATCTATCGGGATCCGGATTTGGATTAAGTTTTTACATGTATTACAAAAACAAATTCGGGATCCTGTTTTCTATCGGGATCTATTTCAAGATCCAAGAATTAGTTTTAAATCCGAACACCAGAAGGTGATTTTCTTATGTAAATTTTGTCAGCACTGTGTAAAAAAAAAAAACCACAAATCGTGAAATGTCATAATAAATAACTGTAGGTACAATAACAAAACCAAACCATACATTTTGTTTAAAAGCTAATTAATTTTGTATCAAAAATCAAAAGATGAATGCAAAATAAAATAAAATATAAATATACCTACTTCGTTTTATTAATAAATTAAGTTGCAAAAATATTTTTTATTAAAGGCGAAGAATTTGGACGAATTGTGAAACCATCGCCTTTTTAAGAGCTTACGAGAAGCGGCAATGTTAATTTGACCACCCCCGTAAAAAAAAAATGCTATGAACAATGTGCTGGAGGATCTCTTGGCAGCTGAAGTCCTCGTAAGTTTCTCGTTTTATTTAATCAAACTACATACATATATATCAGATTATGTGATTCACAGACTCAACCAACCACCACCGAAATGTTGAACACAAAATTTAAAAAATTAAACAAAGCCTTGAAAGAAATAAACGATAACAAGGCCCGAACCGGTGCATCTGCCAGCAAAGCCCCATTCGAGGATATAATGGAGGAACTCTTCGGGAAGAGACCAAAAATAAGAAACACACACACTTTAAATTTAAGTGGAACGGTCATCGCAGTATTGCCGAGCTCTAGACGCTTTTCCCAAGAAGAAGAGGAAGAGGAATGGTTAGAAGGTAAGAAAACAAAATTTTTTGTTACGATATGGTCAACGCGTTGGCTATTTTTTGTTGCGGCTTCTTAAATCACTGGATACTACTCTTTAGGATCGGGCTTGGCATGCTTGCGGAAGGCATAGCTAGGCACGTCGGAGGGCGTGGTTCTTGATCCTCAAGTAGCCAGACGCAGACCAAAGAATTTTTGTTCATGCCAAGACTATTTTGTTTTTTTTTTTTTTCTTTTTATTTTTGCTATATAGGACAACGGACGGACACTTTCATATTTCTACCGATATTTGTTCATCCGGCAACAGGTGGTGGTCGCCTTGAGTACCTTGTTAAATTTTCCCTCCCTCTGACACTTCGCGTGCACCTCGACAGCTCATACTCTGATTCCAAAACAAGAAACTGTCCCGTTTTTTTTCTTTTTTCCTTTTGACAAGGTGACTTACATCACTCTATCGACTTCTGAAATTCCCCCAGCCACACCACACATAACCCCACAGATAAACACCGCGTTAATTCATGTTGAATTCATATTGAGTAGTTCAATTATAACTTTATTAAATTAGCTTGCATGATTCTTAATTCGTAGTATTTAAGTAGGAAATCACAAAAATAATTCAAATTATAAATTCACTTACGTTTTATGTTATATGGATTTTTACTTTAGAGTCAAATATACGTAGGTTAATGTCAATTGTTTACAATGCATAAAAGAAAAAAAGATCCCTTCTGGGCAACGTCAAAACAAAAGAAACAATTCTGTGGATCTAGGATGGTATCGATCTTGTGATTTTGTATTTGTTGCGTCATAAAAGATTAGCAAGTTAGGTTATGTATATGTGTTACATACATATACATCTATATATAAATTTTTCTTTTCTAAAATCAGCGAATGAAAGGGAACACATATATACATAAACAAGAAGTGAACTCACCACTTACGGTCCAGATGATTGTGCACAATATCCGCAACGTAGCTGTTGAATGTTTTGGTGAGAAGCTGTAAACATGTAGATTCAATATACCGCGATCACTTGCCAAACCTTTCTGACGCGAACGTACATAAATTTTGATACATTTTACTCTAAATTAAGTAGATCTTTCGTTTTCTCTTATGATAGAATTTAAACTGTCTTTCTTTTCTTTCCTTTCTTCTACGAAGCAGAGGGACACCAGATATCCAACGCAGTCTTTAGAAACACGATTTCTAGAGTTTTAGACTAGCACTTGAATTCCCTCCCCCCCGATAGCGCCTCGTCGGATGCTCTCTTCTTGGGCTCCTGGGAGTCTATATCACCTGCCCTGCTCACTATTGCACACAATCACGCACAAACCAATTAAAGGAACCACGCACCGCACGCTCGCCGCACCTGTTTGACAATGAATTCTGCCGAGAGGTTTGCGAGTTGTCGATTCGGGGTTATATGATGAACTGACCTGCCCCTATCTGGTTGTTCTGCAAGTGCAGCTAGCAGTTTGTCGTATTATAGCAATTCAATCAATTCAATTTTGTTTTATTGAACATACTATTTACAATTTGGCTTACAACTAATAAGATACTACATATGCATGAAAATTTACATTTGTTGGCTCATAGGGGGCCTAACTATATACAGTGACTTAAGTTTAATTATTTTTATATAAAATTTACATGACAAAAAAAAAAAATTTTAATTTAAAATGTTGGTTGACTTTATTGTCCTCAGGGTGTTCATTCCTGGTTGTCAGTGGTGATTTTTGTGGGTTGTCGTATTATAGCGGTCGTGGTAAGTTCGTTGATTTTCTATTTTGAAGGAACGGTGATTCTCTTAATACTTTCTCCGTTAAGACGTGAGAATAGACTTTAGCTGAAAGGGGAAGGCGTTCCTCCACGCTTTCGTTTTCCAATGAAGAATGACTCAATTGTCACTCTAATGAAGTCCAGGTTTTGGCGGACCAGGGCTCTTATCAGCAATCGACTGGTAGAATAAAAGCCTGAGAAAAATAACACCAGTTTTAAACAATTAAGAAATAAAACCGTGGTGTTCGTAGATAAGTCTTACAGCTTTAATTATTCGACTTGAAGATGTGATACTCTTGAGCCACTGGGAGACAAGTCCGTACTCGATGGCGGCCACAAGAAAAAGGATCGATTGCTTACGAAGTCAAGTCTAGCTTAGCCAGAGGGCAGGCATTTTAATTTTCTGCTTCCGGTCAAGAAAGCTTTCTCTTTTCCGACCGAAAAGATTTGGTATAAAATATTCGATTTCGAAAACCACAGGGTGATTAAATGATCGTGCGGAGTGAGACATGGAATTACGCATGGCATCCGTAACAAACCTTCTTTGTTTCCAAATATAAAGGAAGGAAACGAAAAGGAACAACGAGATGTCATGCCTTCAAAATTAATAACTTTATTGACGAATGTCTTTAGCGTGATACTTTCCCAATATTCTACCCTTTAGGTCCTCTAATTCGTAGATACAACTACCAATTCGTCTTTTGACGCGACACTTTATAAATTTTGGGGAAAATTTTGCATTTTTCGACTTTGCAAATGAACTTTGTTCAAAGTTTCTTCGAAAGACTTCTTGCCCTGGAATAAAGGAAACATTTTTCGCTCGCAAGTTATAAGAGCGCTCAGCTTTTAAATGAGCAGAATGAAGGTTTTCTTTTATGCGTTCTCTCATCAAAATCATTTTATCCGACGGTGAAAGCGTTTGAATTCCAGTTTCATCTAGGCTTTTAAGCCTTCTGAGAAGTTCATATTCAGATCCGTTGGATATCATATGCTGGCCAAAAAGCGCATAGTAAGGCGAACAGTTTATCGATGAATGCAAGTCACCTCTCAAGATTGCACCTATTGTCGAAATATACCTATCCCATTCATCATGCTTATCCTTTATAAAGACTCGGATTTTTGATATAATTTCTCTATTCACACGCTCAGAATTATTTGCCTGAGGCGAGTATAATCCTGTCTTAATATGCTTAATCTTGTAGTTTTCCATCAGCTTGGAAAATTCTTTGGAGACAAACTGTCTGCCATTGTCGCTGTGAATGTGTTCAGGAAATCCAAAAAGCTGAAAAACATCATTCTCCAAATAGTTGCATATAGATTTCGCGGAAGCTTTCTTCAAAGGTTTTAAAAAGACATATTTTGTAAAGTGATCGATGGCTATGAATATGGTGGTATTCCCAGATTTTGTGCGAGGATACGGGCCTAATAGATCAACGTAGAACCTTTGCATAGGGCGTTCCGTCACGAATTGCGAGCCCATTATGGGTCTCAATGTCGTATTTGTGGGTTTAGTCCCCTTACAGGTGTCGCAGGATTTCACAAAATCTTTAATTTCTCTGACCATTCCTGGCCAGAAGTACTTTTGCCTCACGCGAAACAAGGTCTTTTCGATACCTCCGTGGCATCCTATAATGGTATCGTGAACATTTGCGATAGCTTCTGTCGTGAGTTCTTTTGGTAACCAGAGTCGCCATAAGCTCTCCTCCTCATCTGGAGAACCTGTTCGAAGATTAACTCGCTTATAGATATAACCTTCAGAAACACGAAGATCCGGAAGATTGTCTTGGTCTTTAGAAATATTTAGCTTAAGTTTTTCATACTCTTCTGATTGAAAATGAGGGGAATTTAGATCAATTTGCCTCTCTTTACCAATTGTTTCCAGCTCGGCTACGTTCATTCTTGACAGAGTGTCAGGTACAATATTAAGAGAACCTTTCCGGTGTTCTATTGTGAAAGTAAATGCCTGGAGTCGCAAACTCCATCGGCCAAGTCGCCCGCTCAGGTTCTTTTGTGACATGAGCCACTTAAGGCTCGCGTGGTCGGTGACGATTTTAAAAGGCATCCCATCAATATATGGCCTGAACTTTTCTTCTGAGATTATCACTGCAAGACATTCCTGTTCTGACACAGTATAATTTCTCTGAGCTTTGTTCAACTTCTGTGATACGTACGCAATTGGATGTTCATGACCATCGTCGTCTAGTTGGTATAGCACACCGCCAACTCCCGCGCTGGACGCATCAGACTGTATGACAAAGGGTCTCGAGAAATCGGGCTGTGCCAGAACTGGAGCAGTTGTTAACGCATCTTTCAATTTTTGGAATGCCACTTTGGCTTCCTCAGATAAACAAAAGGTTTTAGATTTGCGCAAGCAATCTGTCAATGGAGAAGAAAGAACTAAGAAGCCTGGAATAAATTGGCGGTACCAGCCTGCCATGCCAATGAATCGTCGAATTTGCCGAGCACTTTGTGGGAGTGGAAATTCTGTAATGGCTTCTACCTTTGCAGGATCGGTTTTGAGACAACCCTGGCCGACAATATACCCCAAGAACTTAATTTCCTTTTGGCAAAATTTACTCTTCTCGACATTGATCGTTAGTTTTGCAGCTCTAAGACATTTTGCTACCTCAGCTAAAAGCTGCAGATATTCTTCAAAAGTCGGTGTACAGATAAGTAAGTCATCTATGTAAATGAAAACCTTTTCCCTGTATTTTGATGGTATAGCCTTATCCATGAGACGAGTCATTCTCTGTGACGCGTCTTTGAGACCGAATGGCATGACAACAAATTCCATCAGAGGCTTGCCTGGGACAGCGAATGCCGTCTTTTCTCTGGATGATTTCGAAAGTGGAATTTGATGAAATGCATCCTTTAGATCGAGGCCTGTTATATAGTGAGTATCCTTTAATCTACTAAGCAATCCTGAGATATGCGGGAGAGGATAAGCATCATCCTTGGCTACACTATTGAGCTTACGAAAATCTATACAGAGTCTGTTTTTACCCGGTTTTTTAACTAATACAATTGGAGAACTCCAAGGGCTGTTGCTCTCCTGGATGATCCCTAGTTTTAACATCCTATCGATCTCTGCATATACTTCGGCTTCCTTAGGTGGTGAAAGTGGATAGTGCTTTGACTTTATTGGGACTGCATCACCCGTGTCAATTACGTGCTCTTCTAAATCCGTTTTGCCAAGACCCAGTTTTGAAAATGACGGGAATAAATCTATGACTTTATTCAATTCTTTCTTTTGTTCAGCAGATAAATTATGAATATTTGGGTTAGATATTGACGCTTCTAGAGAAGAAATTTCTGAAATAATTTTAGGAGCAATGTGGAAACTTCTCCAAAAATTAATGCCAAGATAAGCTTGTTGTTGAAGGGTTGGGACAAGATAAAAGTCTATGACATTAGTGACGTCATTGAAGCGGATGGGATTCTTGCTTAAGCCTAAGACTTCTTGTTTTGTGCCATCAGCAGTACTGATGTTGGATTTGAGATATTTTATTGGAATGGAATTGCGTTTCACGAGTTCTAAGCAATCCTTCCCTAACACACTGATTGACGCACCAGAATCTAACAGAGCGGAGACTTTTTCGTTGCCAATTTGAATGTTGAGATATGGTCTCATGTCATTTAAATCGTCAAGGATGGTGGATTCTATTGCTTTTCTCTGCCCTTTTCTTACGCAATATCGCTTCCTACACTTCAAGATTTTATTTGAGACTATCTGATTGTTTGAGTTTGCGAATATTCGATCTCTAACCTGTTGGTATCGTTTCATCTTTTCATGAAAGGATAGAAGAAGATTTGTTTGGCTCATGGCATCTTCACCTTGAGAATTTAGCTTCAAATTAGTTGGTTTGACTATAAATTTAGGAGTATCCGCATTTTTTAAGTTTGAATCTTCAAGTAGTCTATGACTTTGTGAAGATACACTTGTTTCATTTAATGGCTCGGGGTCGGGTTTATGGAACGAGTGCCCCCGGCTGTCAACTCGCTCACTTTCGGGTTTAAACTACTATGTTTGTGACAAGATGTTGTTGCAACGTTTTTCTCGCCACAACGATAGCAAAATAAATTGCGCTTTTCGCTGGGGCAATCGTAGTACGAGTGGCCTTTCTTCTCGCAGTTCCAACAGGTGAATTTAGACGTATCCAAAAGCTTAGAATTAAACTTATCACATGGTGTATATGCTGCTACATCTTGACATTCAAATACTTCACTGTCATTCAAATCTGATTCTTGTAATTCACTAACATTTTTTTTAAATATCGAGGTTTTCTCAGACATTTGATGCCTTAAAAATGCTTCGCCTTGTCTCGCTACATCCCTCATGTGTTCCAGATTGTTAATTTGATATGGAAATAATAGCGCACCTAAATTTTCTTTCGAGTTTTTCTTTATTATATCGATCACTTTGATGTCGTTCAATGGCTCTTTTAATTGGGCGTTCAAACGTAGAATGTCCGTGTAAAAGTCGTCGAATGTTTCTTTGAAACCTTGACGACGAGAAACCATTCGTAGAATTTTTTCATATTCATTTTCAGTTTTACTAAATTCTTTGATGATCCAGTATTTTAGAATTTCATAGGACGCAGCGGGATTCTTTTTGAGAAAGAACCAGAACCAAGATTCTGCCTTACCTTTCAAAAGAACGTGAAAGTTGGATAGGACATGATCTCCGCTACACTGAAATCTTTCTTTCAAAGTTTCAACTTTAAACCAAAAGTCATGGACATTTTCCGAACCGTCAAATGAAATTTTCCACTTTTCGATTTTGCAATTTGTATTGCATATGTAATTTTGTGAGCCAGAAGTTTGTTGGCTTAGAGGGACTCGATTTTGAGTCGAGAATGAAGCGTTGTTCAAAAATTGCTCAAAATCTACTCGGTTTGAATTTGGAATGTTTCCAGTCTGAACTGGTTGTATAACAGGAGTAGTGTTTATTTGGTCTAATTTATGGTTTAATGTATCTTTTATTGCTTTCATTTCGGTTATGATGACTTTATTGTTAGCTTCAATAATTCGTTCAAAAGCTGATGCTAATGTTTGGATGTCATAATTGTCTGATCTGAGAGGAGAACGTGACGTATTATTATTGTTAAGAATAGGATTTTGTGCCATCGCTTGATGGCTGCAGCAGGGGAGTTCCATGTCACCTAAATTTGGAATTTGACCTATAGCTTGTTGGTTTTGAGCGATAGCTGGAAAAACTCGATTGGCGTTTTGGAGTGCCTAATCTACCAACGGAGCACCTCGTACTTGCTCCTGATTTTGGTTTGGATTTTGCATGTCTTGTGCCTGATTACCGTTTTGGTTAATTATATTTCGTGGTGGGGGAGTGTGTGCTACAACATGCCCTTTGGGAGCTGAGCCTGACTGAGAATTATTATTATTATTGTTCAAATTTGAGATATTTCTGTTTGAGGCGTTGGAGTATCGACCTCTGGAATTGTTTAATTTCGCTCTAGTACGCGTGTTTCGTCCTCTATTTTCACTCATATTTGAAAATGTTTAATTTTAAATCGAAATGTAGTTTGAGAGAATATAAAATAAATTAAAAAGAAACATATGACTTTGTAATAGCTGTGTTTCGATAAGTAATATTGTTTAAATTTGTTTTTTGTTATCATACATTTGGGGGTTATTGTGTGGTTGGTCTTTGTGAGTCTTTCAAGGTAGTGATATATTATAAGCGGACGGACTTCATTTTGAATGAACAAAATGAGAACAAATGAAAGCAGGTTATAGTGGCAACATGCTCCAGCATAAATGCTAGGAAAAGGACAACGCTATGAACCTTTTTATTTATTAAATTCATATGCAACGACCCTTCCATAGACTGAAAGATGTTTTCGGACTATATGAATTTGAAAATGGAAACAGTAAAAGCTTCACTATTATTATTAACAGTCGCAACACGAATCGCAAGTTGAAGCAAATACCGGACTTACTGTTAAATAATAAGGCTACCTTTCACTGAGTTGAAGCTTAAAGCATAAGCCCCACGTTGGGCGCCATTTCTTTGTTGCGGCTTCTTAAATCACTGGATACTACTCGTTAGGATCGGGCTTTGCATGCTTGCGGAAGGCATAGCTAGGCACGTCGGAGGGCGTGGTTCTTGATCCTCAAGTAGCCAGACGCAGACCAAAGAATTTTTGTTCATGCCAAGACTATTTTGTTTTTTTTTTTTTTTCTTTTTATTTTTGCTATATAGGACAACGGACGGACACTTTCATATTTCTACCGATATTTGTTCATCCGGCAACAGGTGGTGGTCGCCTTGAGTACCTTGTTAAATTTTCCCTCCCTCTGACACTTCGCGTGCACCTCGACAGCTCATACTCTGATTCCAAAACAAGAAACTGTCCCGTTTTTTTTCTTTTTTCCTTTTGACAAGGTGACTTACATCACTCTATCGACTTCTGAAATTCCCCCAGCCACACCACACATAACCCCACAGATAAACACCGCGTTAATTCATGTTGAATTCATATTGAGTAGTTCAATTATAACTTTATTAAATTAGCTTGCATGATTCTTAATTCGTAGTATTTAAGTAGGAAATCACAAAAATAATTCAAATTATAAATTCACTTACGTTTTATGTTATATGGATTTTTACTTTAGAGTCAAATATACGTAGGTTAATGTCAATTGTTTACAATGCATAAAAGAAAAAAAGATCCCTTCTGGGCAACGTCAAAACAAAAGAAACAATTCTGTGGATCTAGGATGGTATCGATCTTGTGATTTTGTATTTGTTGCGTCATAAAAGATTAGCAAGTTAGGTTATGTATATGTGTTACATACATATACATCTATATATAAATTTTTCTTTTCTAAAATCAGCGAATGAAAGGGAACACATATATACATAAACAAGAAGTGAACTCACCACTTACGGTCCAGATGATTGTGCACAATATCCGCAACATAGCTGTTGAATGTTTTGGTGAGAAGCTGTAAACATGTAGATTCAATATACCGCGATCACTTGCCAAACCTTTCTGACGCGAACGTACATAAATTTTGATACATTTTACTCTAAATTAAGTAGATCTTTCGTTTTCTCTTATGATAGAATTTAAACTGTCTTTCTTTTCTTTCCTTTCTTCTACGAAGCAGAGGGACACCAGATATCCAACGCAGTCTTTAGAAACACGATTTCTAGAGTTTTAGACTAGCACTTGAATTCCCTCCCCCCCGATAGCGCCTCGTCGGATGCTCTCTTCTTGGGCTCCTGGGAGTCTATATCACCTGCCCTGCTCACTATTGCACACAATCACGCACAAACCAATTAAAGGAACCACGCACCGCACGCTCGCCGCACCTGTTTGACAATGAATTCCGCCGAGAGGTTTGCGAGTTGTCGATTCGGGGTTATATGATGAACTGACCTGCCCCTATCTGGTTGTTCTGCAAGTGCAGCTAGCAGTTTGTCGTATTATAGCGGTCGTGGTAAGTTCGTTGATTTTCTATTTTGAAGGAACGGTGATTCTCTTAATACTTTCTCCGTTAAGACGTGAGAATGAAGAATGACTCAATTGTCACTCTAATGAAGTCCAGGTTTTGGCGGACCAGGGCTCTTATCAGCAATCGACTGGTAGAATAAAAGCCTGAGAAAAAAAACGCCAGTTTTAAACAATTAAGAAATAAAACCGTGGTGTTCGTAGATAAGTCTTACAGCTTTAATTATTCGACTTGAAGATGTGATACTCTTGAGCCACTGGGAGACAAGTCCGTACTCGATGGCGGCCACAAGAAAAAGGATCGATTGCTTACGAAGTCAAGTCTAGCTTAGCCAGAGGGCAGGCATTTTAATTTTCTGCTTCCGGTCAAGAAAGCTTTCTCTTTTCCGACAGAAAAGATTTGGTATAAAATATTCGATTTCGAAAACCACAGGGTGATTAAATGATCGTGCGGAGTGAGACATGGAATTACGCATGGCATCCGTAACATTTTGTTTAATTTGTTGTCATATTGATTTTTTGTGATATTTTTTAATATAGTTTACTATACTATAGTTTACTTTACGATTTATGCTAATTTTTTACTAAACTTCACAAATACTTACATATATACCACCTCTCATTCCTCTGAAGAGATGTTCTTTGCTAACAAAACAATTGCGTAAGCTTATCCATTAACCGTACTATTCTGGAATCTTCCCTTGAAGACGAAAACGTCGCATATATGTATGTACATACAAGATCTTATCCAACGTGCTAGCTAAGCGTCATAAGCCGTGCAACACTATAATCGGGCAAAACTTTTTTCAAATTGTCCACAGACTATTCTATTACAATCCGTCATAACAACTTCGAAGTAGTTAAGGATGACTCTACCTCGGAGTTAATATTACACCCCTTATAGGGAACCCTACAAAATCTATGCTTCTTCGGTTTAACTAAACAAATTGGTTCTAAGCTCCTCATCCTTATGACGAAGTAGTTCCGTTTTGCTGCGAAGAGTGGATTTTAACAGAAAGGGAGAGATGATACTGGACTTTCGAAAAAAAAAATTTCGAAGAATATTCCTAACTACACCTATATAGAAGATACCACCCTGAACAGAAAGGCAATTATATATTTTTTCATTTGTTCATAGATACAAGACAACTAATAGAAGAAAAAATTAAAGAAACAAACTATAAAGAAACAAATAAACAACATTGTCGAATTAAACGATAAAAATGTTGCTTTACGATTTGCGAGACATCACACAGCCAATATTATTGCGTGCGGAAGTGACAATTAATATCATCAACTGCATAGAATGGCCAGTTGCTTGGGAGAATATTTTCTTCGGCCTTCAAGTAAATTATTCTGTTCGAGTTCTCATTCAAACGTCAGTCTATACTAAATTAATTTATTTCAGTCTAATGTCCATTATGTATCAAACTCATAGGTTTGATAAATTCTGAACCGGAGTGACAGACATTCATTATAATATTTGGAGAAATAGCTTCGCTGCGGGGTCAGACAACGGAGATGTCCAGGTGACACCACTGAGAGAGGCAGTGTTGGATGTTTCCCAAAGGTTAAAAACTGATGAGAAAACTATATTTACATTGGACATTGTCCCATTAAACGGTGGACAAATAAGCCAAAATGGAATACAGACTCCAACCGATGGAATGCGAGTGTTTGATAAAGATTTCAAGGATCAATATGGAATAGTCTTTGGTTCTATGCGAAAGGTAGATTTAACATTTTAAAGTTTTTTTTTCGAACTTAAAAAATATGTTTTCTTACAGATTAAAAAGGATATGACAGGGCCGAGTACTACAATACACAACGGGTACCGCCATTTAATTTACATCGACTAATGCGCGTTACTAAAATAAGATACAATCAAAATAAAAATGCATGCGATGTCTTAGCAGTTGGCTACGACAATGGCCTTCTAAGGGTCAGTATGCGTGATTGGCTAAAGACTGTCGTTGAATTTTAGCATTTTAAAATTTATTTAAATTAAGCTTTTTAATTTATTTTTTATTGTAATATTTTAAATATTAATTGTTTATGAAACTTGCAATCTAGCCATATAAAAAAACATGATTTTAATGATGAAGTATTATTTAAAACTAACATAAAATAAAAGGTCCTGTCACATAAACGATTTCAATTTTCTTCATTTGTTTGTTGCCTAGGAACTCCTATGCGTCTGAAAACGAAAAGTTATTTTTAATTGACATGAGAAATAAAGATTTATCTTAAATTACTTTCGTTTCCCTCACCCTCGGGGGTCAGCTTCAATTTCGACTTCTGAATTTTCTACGTGTTTTGTCTTTGACTGAAAAACAAATTAACTTTTTTTGAAATACTATTTAAAAAGAACTTAAAAAAATAACTCACTTTTTTCTTCTTTTTTGTTGTTTCTTCTTCAATTTCTACTTCTTCCTCTTCCGGAGCTTCTATATAAACATAGCCTTCGGGGAATAATTTTAAAGCTTCTTCTTTGCCAATAACTGTATTAGGACTAACATATGAAGGTCCATATTCAGCGAATGCTAACATAGTGTGACTAGTTTTTTTCGCAACTTTAAGACCAAGTTTGTCAGTTCTATGGCAGGTTACAAAAAAAAAAAAACAGCAAAAAAAAGATTTATGAATTATTAATATATTTGTATGTTCAAAGTAATCTAATTCAGATGTAGGGTGGGCTATGATTTATGATTAATATGTGCATAGGTGCCCTGAAATGTAACCTACTAGTTTGTTTTTGAGAACGCGTTTTGTTTCAAAAATGTTTCGATCGTTAACTTAGACGACGTTAATTTATGCCCAAGTGTAGATTTAATTAGGACATTCAATTTACAACCATCCGTACCCCAGTTGCTCGTCCTGAAGAGAACTGTTTCAACTGTAGCTGAAAGGTAATCTAATTTTATGGACACCCAAACGTTCGGCTAAGTTAATAATGTTGGGCGCTAATTAGCTCTCATTTTAAAGGTGGATTTCTATTAGGTTTAAATCAGTTTTTTTTTACTTTCGATTGGTATTTACAACTTAATTAAAATGGGAAGCAGTAGTTTCCCATCGTAATTATTTGGTCTTTGAGCAAAGTTAGAAAAATGCATATTCTGTTTTATATTAATGTCTTAAGGTCACTTGTTTTTGTACGTGATTTCTGACTTAGACTTTGTTGCCTAACGTCAAAGATTTGTCAAGACAATTTCTAATAATTTAAACAGCATGCTGTTTTCTGATAAAACTAATTTTCAGGATTCTTCCTCTAATAAGTTGAGCGTCAATTTTGGTTCCAGATATAGTTGGCCGTATTTCTAAAGATGATTCATGATTATGTAAGAATTTTAAAATACATAGCTTCTGGCACCACAGTCGCAGTAATTTGATAACTTCAATCGGTTAAATCTAATGCATACTATCGATTTTGTGCGAGTTATAAGAAGGGAATGTTCATGTTCACACAAATATTCATATTGAGGTGCGGGAATATTCCGTGGCCACCCAGGAATCCCGATTATTCACTTGCATGTTTATTTTTGTGTATGTATTTGAGTAATCTTGTTCCCAACATCAAACCAGTGTCAATGATATTAATCAAACTAAAAATTCAAGAAAAGATTATATGGTATATCTAAGAGAGTAAAAGAGTAAACATTACAAATCATTACTTCTTATACGCCCCAGTGTACAACTTAATAATATTATTATTCGTTTTGTGTGTAATAGTTATTTAACAAAAGCCCGGGTTATAATAAATCAAGAAGGTATAGAAACATATTTACATTCTTCTGAATAAAAACTACATTTCAAGAGGAATTATTAAATAGTTTTTTTAATTGTTGCTCCCTTTTAAAATTAATAGACAAAGTTCAAAAATAAAACAAACCTTCAATTTAATAAAATAAATAACCAATGGACTTACATTGGCGGAGTCTTAGCTTCATATTTCGTTAACGAATTTGCTGTCAATTTGGCTGTTCCTGGACTATCGTTTGTAAAGAAGCCGTACAATAACACATTTTCTTTTTTCTTCTCCATAATCTCGTAAATGTCATTCTTCTTGTATGCATCGAATGCCATTACTATATGCGGTGGATCGGGAACAGGATCCGGTGGTAGAAATACCGATGTTTAAGCACGAAAGAAAACAATAAATAAGTGTTGCATGTGTTCGACAATCCATTGGTACCCAAACCGGTGGAATTAAAATTATCTTTGCATCGGAAGAGGGAGTAACAAGAGTTCGGTAAGTGGATGATCAACTTGTGATTTATCCACAACAGGTGGTTGTTTTTCCTTCTCAGGTACACCATCAAATTTTTTAGTGATTTTTACCTGATCTGGGTCAATTTCTCCCGTATCTAATACGACTTTTCTTGAGTTTCAGCTATTTCCATGAGTTTCTTTTGTTGCTCTTGTTTTATTTTTATATTCTTAAAAAGCTTAATAATTAAATTAATTAATTTTAAACCTATAATCAACAAATGAATTATTTTGTTTTTAATGTTTTCAAGGAGAATTATTATCATTTAAATTTGTTTACAACACTTCCACGGTACACTTTTTGTGTGTCGTGTCGATAGAGAAAAAATATGGGATACAAAATGGGGATGAAGAGATCTGAAAGGAGCGAATTCAAGTACTTTATTCAACAAGTAGTTTCCAACATCGAGTCCAGATTGGTTTGAGTTACTTTTGGCGATGGATGATGAGGAATCGGTTGTTGTGGTTGCTGCTGTTGGAATTGTGCTGCCGCTGCGGCTTTTTTCGCTTCGCTGCAGCGAAATTGTCGTAGGTAGTCAGTGAAGTCAACCCCAGTGGCAGTGGTGGTGATTATAGCAGCGCTTCCCGCCTGAGTTTTGCGCATTTGCTCAGACAGTCGTCGGATGTTAAGTTGCAACTCATCGTCCCGCTGCGATATCGAAGAAAAACTATGACGAGCTTGCAGCAGATTCGGATTGACAACATCTAGAAAACTACGTTGTGCCTGCTGGGGTTGCTGCGTCTCAACAACAGTTGGCTTATTGCCTTGGGCCACCATTTGCTGAATCTGGTGGCTTCCGCCAAATCCATGGGTGGTTTGGAAGCGGTTCTATGTTGCCCCAACTCAATGACCCTGTCTCCTTTGACATTTTATGCAGATTCTTTCTTTTGTGCAGTGAGTTTACTTTACACTCTTCGAGGTCAGAAATTTTGAGCCATGGATCTGATGGCACATAATCGAGGCACCCAGTGCTCTTGTTATCGGTTTGATTGAACGAAAACTTTGTTTCATAATCGGCTATGTTCGGCGAGGTTTGCTCACTCTTTGACGTTTTGTGCTTTTTCATAACTACTTCTCCAGTGGGTGCGGCGGTCTTAGTTTTGCCGCTCATTGCATGCAAGTTCAACTCGGCCATTCGTGTGATGATGCCGTTTTCCAACTCGAAATCTTCATTGGGTGAAACCTTTACAGAAACGATGTCATTTTCGTCGGATACCATTATGGCGTGTTGATGGCGCACCGGTGGAGGTGGCGACAAACATCTTGTGGTGCGTAATTGTTTCGTCGGCTTCGATTCGCCCAGAGAATTCGACTTCTCTAGAGCTATTTTCTGATTATTGTTTGTGGAAACGGTAGCCATAGCCTCCTTCGGCTTTCTTTCTGTTAGGCCTAGCTTGCGCTTGTCCAGATTTGGACTCGTGGCCGCATTTCGTGTGGCCACAACTCTTCGCGGACTCGGAATCGAACGGCCAGTGGCCAATTTTATCAGCTCGTCGGATTTCTTTCGCAGCTCATTTAATGCTATCATATCGATATCCTTTGAATGAATTCGACCAGGGCTGGTTGTTGCATCGCAACTAATTTTTGTCACCGTCGTCGCTGTGGCTTTTCTTTCTAAACCTCCGTGCCCGACTTTCGCACCGCCACTACCATTGGGTCCGCTATTTTTTTTTCTAAAATAAACTGAGAAAATTATTTTTAGTATTACACAATAAATAAATATTGCAGTTTATAATGAAAGCAAATTTACTTACTTTAATTGCGTTTTCCATTTTTATTTTTTGATTGTTTACAAAAAAAAAGTAGAAACGTCAAAAACAAAACTCAGAAGTACCACAATTGAAAAGTAAGTTTTCTAGGATCTGGATCGTTTTATTATCAAATTGATATCCATATGGATCTTGGTCGATAATAAAACGCACCTATTGAGCCGGGTAAGGCATTCCAGATTCGTGTAGTGCGGCTAAAAAAAGAATCTTTGTACAGTACGTCCGAAGTTGGGCCCAGGGTAAAATGATGAGCAGTCCTAGAAGTACGGGTATTACGGTTGAATTGTTTGAGGTGGAGAACGCAACTAGCTACTTCACTAGAGCACTGTTTATGAAAATTGCGGCGGTGCTCGAGAGATTCAAATGTTTCAGTTAGACAACGGTCACCTATCATTTTTAGAGCTCTGTTTTGAATTCTGTGCAAGAGACTCAAGAGGGTTCTTGGAGCACCTATCCAGTGGGAATTGCACTCGAGCTTTGGACGAATATAGGCCTTATAGATTACAACCAGATTAGTAGGGGTTTTTGGTTACGGCAAACATGTGATCACTCCACAAATGATGGTCTGTGATGCACATACCTAAACTGGAAGCTGTTCAGTCTCCCCTATGCAAGTGCCAAACAGCATTGAGTTTTAGAAGCATTAAATTCTACATGGTTTTTGATTCCCCATTGGACAATGCTGTCAAGATCGGAATTTAATGAGCTTATCATACACCGCCGTTGGTAGTCCACATTCGAAGGACAAGGATGTGAATCTAAAAACGAATATGAAAAGCTGAGGGTACTGTCGTCAGCGAAGCAATTAAGCGGATCAAGAGTTTCAGACAGAAGATCATTTATGAACATAGGGAAGAATGTTGGAGACAAAACGGAGCCCTTAGGCACACCAGCATTTATTTTGTGGATATCAGATTTGAAATTTTAATGTTATTCCTTATAAAAGAAAGTTTTATTAATTAAATTAAATTAAATTAAATATTTATATACAATTTACTTTAAAATTAAAAGAAATGTATTGACAATTTTAAGTATTTAAAAGTATACATTAAAGGAAAACATTTGTCGTATACAATATTATTTTAAAACCAAAGAATCTGCGATGCAAAAATTTTGATCGAAATCGGTAGAGTCGCAAATGAGAAACTAGAAAATAAAAAGAAGGTTCTATGAGAGTGTGGACTGCATTGTTTAAAAAAAAAAAGCATTAGAGCCGTTCTCGAAATAATTATAATATTTCATAATAGCTGCATGAAAGAAACCGAGCTAAAGTAAAACAAACCATTTCGATTTCTCCTCTAGGCTGCAGGTTGAGGTACAGAGCTGCATACTGACGGAATCATTACTTTTTTGTGTTGTAATGTCAACTTATGAGTTCAAATTTGTCTAAAAGCAAGTAAAAAGTCATTTTAAAATCTACTTCGATCTTTCTCAATTTACTTCACTTTTTTCTTCAAATCTCCTTCGACTTTTTTCTGGAAGTGGTAACGCTAATGGGGACTTCAAGTCTAAGATATGTAACAAATGCAAAACTATGAAAATTGTTATCATTCTTTTTATTTTGATGATTACATAACATTCAGGGACAATAGGTAATAAACGAACAGTTAGATCCACCAATTTGAAAATTGATAATCTGTTTCTTTAAAAAAAAACCATACCAGTAGCCAACATTTGTAAAACAGAAAAATATTTAGGCAAATATACAAAAAAAATCATTTTCGCCACTTTTCTTAAACTAACGGTCAATTGTAAAAAAATCAATTATGTATCTCCATAAATTGTTTCAAACAATCCATTATCTCTAACGAATTTATTCATGTTTTCAAAACTGCCCAATGTATTATGTTGTCAATTTTTACATGTAAATGAGTGGTCAAGGACGGAACTACTTTTTAATCTGAGGCTATATTTTTTTTGCACTAATTAATTTTATTGAATCATAAATAATCTGAAGACAATGAAGCCCTTTAAAAAAATAAAAATTGAAAATGTTTGACTATGGATATTTCTACTTTTTAGAAACTCTGAAACAAGAAAAAGAAATATTTAAGACGCTTTTGGTTCCAGCCCAATGCGACCACTTATCGCAGAGTTACAGCCCTTTGTAAAAGACTCAAAAGAACTGCAAAGCATTTACATATAGGCAGGGGCGTATTTACCCTAGGGCTAAAAGGGCTACAGCCCGGGGCGGCAAGCCTGCTAGGGGCGGCCAATTTATAATATTTTTTTTAAGCGATCGAACTTTTAAAACTTTTAAAACATACAAGCAAAAGGGCGGAAGCCACTCCTAACAACTGTCTAATTTACAATATTTTTGAAGGATAAACAAAAAATACAAAGATTGAAAAAAAAACGATTTTTTGTGTTTTCAAGCAAGACAATTTTTTCAGTGCCGTGAATGTCCGGCTGTGAGATAGTTCACTAAAACATGTCACTCACTTTTTTCACTATTTACTATTCTTATTATTTATAATCAAAATTCATCATAAAAATTTTAACAGACATGTACCTATTCTTTGGAACGAATTCCAATGAAACGAAAATATTATCAAAAAAAAACCCTTGTTGCTATGTAGCTCTAAAAAAAATGTAAACCATCTACAAAGAGTCACTTTTTATTTAAAAAAAAAATTATAAAAATCCATCAAGTCGGATTCTAGATATAAGGTCATACATAAAATTTTCTTTTTTTTATATACGAGTACCAAGCAAATCATGCCTCAATTTTTTTTGTTTTGGCTGACTCGTGTCCCTATATACAGATACCCTTCCCTCCGTCAATAGTTTTGAACGACTTAAGAAACAATATAATGATTGTTTCTTGTACAATAGTTAATAATGATGGATAAATAAAACGATAGGTATTGGCGTAAAATTTTAGTCGAATTAGTACGATGTTAAAACTATCTTAGCATAATACTAATTTAAAAAGACGATTTTGCTAACTTTAATCAAATTTAGCATCATCCTATCTCTAACATTTTACTAAAGTTAAAACAGGTATTCGATTTTATCTTTTTTGTATCGTGCTAATTTGTCCCAACAGAAGTCCCTTGATACAGCAATATTGTTTCAATTGTGGGGTTCTACTCCTATACTCAAGCAATTCAATATTGTATCAAAAAAAAAAATAAGTGTTGATACAGACGTTGAAACTGTGTCCAGGCTAAGGAATCTATTGTTAATGAATTTTGTAATCAATTATTCATTTTGTGTTTTTATTATTATTTTTTATTACTTTATTTCCATTGTTCTCAGCCCTGGGCGCCAAATCCTTAAATACGCCCCTGCATATAGGTATAGGTACATACATAGTTACCATTATTATTTTGGAAAGTGTATTAATTTACTTGGGTTAGGAAATTTAATAATTTTTTTAGTTGAGCAATTTTTGAATTGTAAACTTTTGCCTAAAATTAATTGTCTACATACATTAAAAAGAAATATAAATATCAGAGCCAATTCCCCGGGTTCCTAATGTCTAAATCTGTGCTCCCTTTTCTTTATTTTTTAAAATATCCTGAAATATAAAAGTCCTAGAAACAACAGATTAACCTTGTATAAATACGCAAAGAATAAAAACATAGCTATCTACCTACATATCGTCGCTTTTCCGGCAGAGTGGTATAAGTCGAAATTTGTCGTTTTTTAGTTATGAACACAGAACTGAGCAGAAAAACAAACGCAATTTTTCTGTGTAATCGGCGTTAACCTACTTCTTCTAGTTTCCGAGTTATGAAAAAGCGCCGCTCTCAACTTTCAAAAACATCCCTGTCATTTTCTACGTATAAATATTGCATAAAGCAATTTTTTTTTTAATATTTCGTTTTTTATAAAACTTAACAAACGAAAAATGCAATTTTTGCACGTATTCAACATTCGAGTTTTGTTTTTTATGAACAACGAAATTTTTTTTTTCAGTATGAAAAAAACTTTAAAAGGCTCTCCTGAAAATTTGCAAATTTCGACTTATACCACTCTGCCGGAAAAGCGACGATATATGCGAAAAGTTACAATTTACCTGCAACCAAAAACAAAACAGAAAACAAACCGTCTATTATTGTGTCTAATTGTGAGCGCGTGTTATAAAAAATAGCCTTAGACTAGGCGCGCACATTCAATTTTTAGTTTCGCAACTGCTTGGTTCGAGCAACTAAAAGTTTGTGTTTTGATACAAACTAAGCGATTGCCTAAAATGAGTTCGCTATTTTGTGTAACATATAATTATATGCACCTGCGCGGACATTCAACTAAATAGTTCATCTGTTTTCTATAAGCAATCAAACAGTTGTGCATATAAAAATTGAATGTGCGCACAATCGTTTAGTTTGTATCAAAACACAAACTTTTTAGTTGCTCGAACCAAGCAGTTTCGAAACTAAAAATTTAATGTGTGCGCCTAGCCTAAGAGTTTACTTTTTTGTTCGTTATTCATTTTAATTATGTCAGATGAAATATTTTACATAATCACAGCTGATTGTGATAACAGATTTAGTTCAGTTTCATAACAGATCTAGTTTTCGAAGTAGCATAACAGACTTATAAAAGTTCGAACCTCTCAATACCAATCATAAAAGATCTTTTAAGGTGGAAATCTTTTATGATTCATAACAGAAAATCTATAGCAGAATAACAGATGTGGCAGAATAGGCCTAATTATTTAAAAGTTAAATTTTTTCAAATTAAATTCCCATAAGGATAAAAATAATGCTTATATTTATCAAGTGTTTTTACAATCAACACTTTGAAAAATATATATCAATACAAATATATGGGTCATTTTTTAAAAATTGACATTTTTTTTGATCGTTTGAAAAAAATTTTTTTCAGTTTTTCTTGGGTTTTAGTTTCTAACAGCCGTATTTATTAGAATTCGCTAAACGCGTGAATAGTTATGCAATGTATAAGGACTTATTCATCCACTATGCAAATTCATATTTATAAAACATTTGCCTACCCTGCATAGTTATAATGAGCTTATGTCAAATAAAGTACCAAAAAGTAAGAATCTATTACATTTATGCGCGAAACAGATTAAACCAGCAACAGCACCAGCATCGTCAACAGCAAACAGCACGCTGACCAGCAAACATTTCTCAAACACATTGCCACCAGCAACGTCATTTCATCTGCTTGACATTTCATATGGAAAAAAAAGCTTTTCATTGTGGTGCCACTGAATATTGCAGTGGGAAAGTTGACAACACCGCACCAGCAACAGCAAATTTAGGACTTTGGCCTAACGACGCTGTTGGCGTTGCTGTTGCTGTTCTAATGTGTGTTGAACAATTGAAATACATTGGCTCTAAATTAATGGCGGCCGCTGTTGCTGTTGACGGTGCTGTTGCTGGTTCAATCTGTTCCGCGCTTTAGCCTTCATAACACTCAGCTGTTTGTCAAAAAACAAAAAAAAAAACATCTTGTCTGTCTATCGAATTTAATGAACAAAAACGAAGCTAAAAGAATTCGAACAATTAACTTTGATTCATCGGATAAAGTATGTTATTATCTCTGGCACAATACTGGAAATCAAATTTTTATTCGTTTCATCCTAGCTGGAGTACTCCTCAGCCAAATTCTTGAGGATAAAATTCAATAATGCAGAATAAAAATTACAACACTAACACACCGGATGAAGCAGGATGCGTGGAGAGAGATCACCAACAAGTATATTTATCTATTTAATTTTAAACAATTTTCAATTCAATTTGTTTGTAATATATAAGTATAACATTTTTGTTTCAATAAATAAAAATAACACAAAGTTTAAGTTTCAATATCAAGTCAAAGGCATTTTATTTTGTTGATAATCTTTATAATTCAATGTGATGTCAAAGTGAATGTGACAGTTCAATACTAAAATGTCCTTATGTAGGCACTATTCAACCTCCAAACGCGTTTAGCATATAATACCTCTATTCAACGTCACATAAGTTTTATAAATAACGATTTTGCGTTTAGAGGCATTATAAGGGTTGCATAGCCTTATGTACTCACTATAATGAGTTTATAAATATGGCTGTAAATCTATAGTAAACAAGTACAAAAGGAGTTTTCCGAGTTGCGCAAAAATTATTTCAAATATTTTCCATTTTACGAGTATTTTTTGATAAAAATTTAAATTTTAAATCTCGGATGTACTAAAAATGTTCTTTTCTTGCATAAAATAACAATAATCCACAAAATAAATAGTAACAATAAATAGTTGAAATTTTGTGGAAAGCAACTAAATTTAATAAGATAATTAATAAAAAAGTTGTTTGTTTACGAAATGATTTTGTTTAAAAGCATGAAAGACAAAAAAAAATAATTTTAAATAACGGCACATAACTTTCTTGGAACTTTTACGGTACCAATATTGTAAGGAATGATGAAATTCAGTATATTTATCTAGAATATAAAAAAAATTAATAATGATATGAGCCATTATAAACTAAAAGAACATTTATTAAAAAACAAATACAAAAATGGCCACGGAGATTACAAAATCGACTATTTCTTAATTTTAATATAGTCAATGTACTCGTAATTCAATGTCATCCAAATTATATTAGGTTCAAGTATGAGTAAATACCTTTCTTTTGGCGGTGGTTAGACTAAAAAATATTTATACGGTACAAAGATAACAAGGCCACGGAGATTACACTGAATTTTTACTCGGATGAAAAAATTATTTTGTATGCAAATTTTAAAGGAATTAACTGCAATAATTAAATTATAATAAAACATGAAAATAAAGATTTTTTGACGTACCTACTATAAGATAATGCATCGTAAAAAATTATTAAAAATTGTTTAGTTGTAAGAAAAAGCGAAAATGTTTAATAAGGTTTTTTTTTCCAAATCTTGTCACACTCGTTCAAATAAGTATTCGGACAACAAAACAATTTTTTTTTTTGGCATATCATAAAATTGAAGTTTGAGAGAAGGCCTTTCAAACGACAAGGCCCAAAATTAAATAAAAAATCATTTTCATCATTAAAAATATTAATAAAACTGATTAAGCATGAAAATCACATCCCAAAAAGGCCACGGAGATTACACATTATTAATTACCATGGCTATTCGTTACCATCAATCGATCTGCAAATTTTTTCTTATAATGCTGACATATAAACACAGTTCCATGCCAAATTTCAAGTCTTTAAATTAAAATGCAAAAAAAATAGAAGCTATAACGCTAAAAATGTATTTTTTTTAAAACGACCCATATCATTAATTCTAGATTTAATTTTATAAAATGAAAAATCGATTTCAAATAAAATAAAATGCACGACTGGATCGCACGAACTTGCTCTTATGTAAAAGTACTTTGAAATTTAAGATACATTTTATAAATATAAAACATGGATTTAATGAGATAATTATGTTCAAATTTATGCAAATAAACTTTTAAAAAACGTTTTATTATTAAATAGATTTTTTATATAAGATATTTCTCTAAAATTTTTCAAGAAAAAAATGTGAGATGCGAATTTAAGTATTAAATAATATTGATTTTAGGAAATAATTTCAAAAAAATAATCGTTCATAGGTTTTGAAGATATTGATTTAAAAAAAAAATTTCACAAAATCCCAACAAATATTTTTTCGAATATTTTTATATGCAATAGTGTTTTAAACTTAAGGGGACTCCTGCTGAAAATTTTGGGTTAAAATCCTTAGAGCCGTTAATGAGAAAGTCGAAAATAAAAAAAACGGGTCTATGGCAGGTACCCCTAATAACATTTTGCCCCAATTTTTTTTTTAACCAAAATGTAGCCTATGTTCATAATACTCGTATCACACTAATTTTTTTTATCAAAATCGTTAGAGCCGTTTTCGAGATAAATAAGATTTTGCATTACGAGTGTATGGGGGGTACCGTTAGTTTTGGAGCTAAAACAAAAATTTCAATTTTTCCTCTAGGGAATCACAGAAGACCCTTAACTACTGAGATTGAAAGAAATAGGTCCAGTGGCTTAGGCTGTACTGAGAGGTACAGACATACAGACACACTGAAACATGTTTTTTGTGTACTAAATTTTCCTTAAAATTTTTATAAAAAAAATTGATATGCAAATTGTTATTATTTAATAAAATACATTTTAAAACGTATTTTAAAAATTTAATCGTGTATCGGTTTTGAAGATATTGAATTTTCAAAAAAAAAATTTTATTATTTTTTTAAAAATCCAAAAACAATTTTTTCGAAAAAATTTTTTGATAAAAATTTAAATTTTAAATCTCGGATGTACTAAAAATGTTCTTTTCTTGCATAAAATAACAATAATCCACAAAATAAATAGTAACAATAAATAGTTGAAATTTTGTGGAAAGCAACTAAATTTAATAAGATAATTAATAAAAAAGTTGTTTGTTTACGAAATGATTTTGTTTAAAAGCATGAAAGACAAAAAAAAATAATTTTAAATAACGGCACATAACTTTCTTGGAACTCTTACGGTACCAATATTGTAAGGAATGATGAAATTCAGTATATTTATCTAGAATATAAAAAAAATTAATAATGATATGAGCCATTATAAACTAAAAGAACATTTATTAAAAAACAAATACGAAAATGGCCACGGAGATTACAAAATCGACTATTTCTTAATTTTAATATAGTCAATGTACTCGTAATTCAATGTCATCCAAATTATATTAGGTTCAAGTATGAGTAAATACCTTTCTTTTGGCGGTGGTTAGACTAAAAAATATTTATACGGTACAAAGATAACAAGGCCACGGAGATTACACTGAATTTTTACTCGGATGAAAAAATTATTTTGTATGCAAATTTTAAAGGAATTAACTGCAATGATTAAATTATAATAAAACATGAAATTAAAGGTTTTTTGACGTACTATAAGATAATGCATCGTAAAAAACTATTAAAAATTATTTAGTTGTGTGAAAAAGCGAAAATGTTTAATTAGGTTTTTTTTTCCAAATCTTGTCACACTCGTTCAACTAAGTATTCGGACAACAAAACAATTTTTTTTTTTTGGCATATCATAAAATTGAAGTTGGAGAGAAGACTTTTCAAACGACAAGGCCCAAAATTAAATAAAAAATCATTTTCATCATTAAAAATATTAATAAAACTGATTAAGCATGAAAATCACATCCCAAAAAGGCCACGGAGATTACACATTATTAATTACCATGGCTATTCGTTACCATCAATCGATCTGCAAATTTTTTCTTATAATGCTGACATATAAACACAGTTCCATGCCAAATTTCAAGTCTTTAAATTAAAATGCAAAAAAAATAGAAGCTATAACGCTAAAAATGTAATTTTTTTAAAACGACCCATATCATTAATTCTAGATTTAATATTATAAAATGAAAAATCGATTTCAAATAAAATAAAATGCACGACTGGATCGCACGAACTTGCTCTTATGTAAAAGTACTTTGAAATTTAAGATACATTTTATAAATATAAAACATGGATTTAATGAGATAATTATGTTCAAATTTATGCAAATAAACTTTTAAAAAACGTTTTATTATTAAATAGATTTTTTATATAAGATATTTCTCTAAAATTTTTCAAGAAAAAAATGTGAGATGCGAATTTAAGTATTAAATAATATTGATTTTAGGAAATAATTTCAAAAAAATAATCGTTCATAGGTTTTGAAGATATTGATTTAAAAAAAAAATTTCACAAAATCCCAACAAATATTTTTTCGAATATTTTTATATGCAATAGTATTTTAAACTTAAGGGGACTCCTGCTGAAAATTTTGGGTTAAAATCCTTAGAGCCGTTAATGAGAAAGTCGAAAATAAAAAAAACGGGTCTATGGCAGGTACCCCTAATAACATTTTGCCCCAATTTTTTTTTTAACCAAAATAAGATTTTGCATTACGAGTGTATGGGGGGTACCGTTAGTTTTGGAGCTAAAACAAAAATTTCAATTTTTCCTCTAGGGAATCACAGAAGACCCTTAACTACTGAGATTGAAAGAAATAGGTCCAGTGGCTTAGGCTGTACTGAGAGGTACAGACATACAGACACACTGAAACATGTTTTTTGTGTACTAAATTTTCCTTAAAATTTTTATAAAAAAAATTGATATGCAAATTGTTATTATTTAATAAAATACATTTTAAAACGTATTTTAAAAATTTAATCGTGTATCGGTTTTGAAGATATTGAATTTTCAAAAAAAAATTTTATTATTTTTTTAAAAATCCAAAAACAATTTTTTCGAAAAAATTTTTAGTTTATATTTTTTCAAATGCAAAGCAGCTCCTGCATACAAAATTTTGTTAAGATCGTTAGAGCCGTTAATGAGAAATTCGAAAATCAAAAAAACGGTTCTATGACAGGTACCCCTAATAACATTTCCCCCAAATTTTTTTTTGACCAAAATATAGTCCATGTCCATTAAATCACACTTAATTTTTTTTATCAAAATCGTTAGAGCCGTTTTCGAGAGAAATAAGATTTTGCATTACGGGTGTATGGAGGGTACCGTTAGTTTTGGAGCTAAAAAAAATTCAATTTTTCCTCTAGGGAATCACCGAAGACCCTTAACTACCGAGTTTGAAGAAAATACCTCCGGTAGTTTAGGCTGTAGTTCGAGGTACAGACATACAGACATACAGACGGAATTGTCGGACCCACTTTTTTCGTCTTCGCTACCATCGTAATGTCAACTTTGATCAAAATCTCGAGTTCGATTTTTTTTCCAAATGCAGAACTTGCCCTATAGTACCTATATCGCAAGTAAAAAATGGACTTATGTCACTTTGCAACGTTATCTTTTCCTTATTCCTCAACGCGACCGAACAACATATATCTTCCTTGAGTTTCATGCATTCCTCTCAGACTGTTACAGTTCTAGTTTTAGAAAGAAAGTTTTCTGTAAATTTGATACAAATTGTAGGATTGGTTTTTCTCTAAATTGAGTTGTTAATTTAAATCAAAATTAGGATTTATTTGTATAACTAATTTTCTTGCAAATATTTTCGCTCTAGCCAAAAAGATCTTAGCTTATCTCTTGATTTCTAGTATAAAAATTAAAATTATTTGTAAAAGTTTAAGCACATAAAACTTATTGTTTTAATAAAAGTATTTTTACAAACAATAATAACACTAGTTTACACAAAAAAAGTACCTCAACAAAAAAGTGTTTTCTAGACTAATTTTGGCTCTCTGAACACGAAAATGGCAATCATTTATTTTTCCAAAGAAGCGTTTTCGAGATATGACCAAAAAACGTGTTTTTCTGCTCCTTTTCCATGTATAAGCCTAATTCTCAAAAACGGTCAAACTAATTAACATATACTTTATAGTTTTGAACAGATATTTTGTTTGTCTTTCCAACAGTATACGACTTGTGTAAATCGGCCCAACAATCATCAAGAAAAAGCCGTTCAAAGTTTCAAAAAACACAATTTTTCGCCGTTTTTTAAAAATCGCTTGTTTTAAGTCATTCCGTAAGGATAGAAAAAAAAATATTTAAAATAGTTTTAAGATCTCAGGTGAAAGATATTGTTTTTACAAAGCTAAAACGCATAAGATCAATGAAATCGAATAATAAATGTGGAAGTTATGAAACATTACGTGAAGGAAGACCATTTCAGTTTTTTTTAAAAAAAATATGTTTTTTAGTTTTATCTACCTGTTTAAGAATTGTTGGAAAAAATATACAAATTCGGAGCATTTACTGTAGTGCTTTATAGTAAAGTAATGCTATATTGTCAACCTGTGCTACGTGCTTTGTGAGGTTAATTGCATTTGGAAACGGAAATAGGAAGTATTTATCGTTTAGAAATCCAGTTGAAAGGAGAAACCCAATTGATCATGTGACTGACTGTTACTTCTGCTTAACTAAAATACAAGGATGGAAATTTCGGAAAGCTTTTTATCCCGAAGTACAATCAGTAACAAAGACGGTGCCACATTCTTCTCGGTATCCAAAACAAGAACCACCAGGAACAAAAATAACAGCCGGAGAAGTATCAGATTTGAGTTCCAGTATCATCAGCAGTTTGGAAATCGAAAGTCCAAAAAAGCTATTTAATCAATTCCAACTCAATGATTTATGCCGTGATCTCAACTTATCTTAAGAGACGTCTGAGTTGCTCGCTTCGAGATTGCAGGAATTTAACTGCTTGGAAGCAGAAACAAAAGTCACTTATTACAGAAATCGGAATAAGAAATTTGAAAGGTATTATTCAAAAACGGGTGACTTTTGTTATTGCAATGATGTGACAGAATTATTTGCTGAATTTGGAGAACACCACGAAGCTAAGGATTGGCGGCTTTTTATCGACGGCAGCAAGTATAGCGTGAAGGCTGTTTTACTTCATAAAGGGAACACGAAACCATCAATCCCGATTGGTCACTCCACAAATGTAAAAGAGGACTACAAGACCATGGAAAACTTCTTCAACTTGTGAAATACAATTCCTATAACTGGAAAATCTGCTGTGATTTAAAAGTCGTGGCTTTACTTACTCGCCTGCAGGCTACACAAAATACTGCTGTTTTCTGTGTTTTTGGGATAGCAGAGCAGATGAAAAGCATTTCATCCAACGAAATTGGCCACTTCGTGAAAATCATGTAGTAGGAAAGAGCAACGTTGCTGAAAAAGCACTTGTTGAAAAACCAGATTGTAATACTTCCATCATTGCACATAAAACTCGGCATTATGAAACATTTTGTAAAAGTCTTAGCAAAAGATCCCGAAAACAAAGGATTAACATATTTAAAAACAAAGGTTCCCAAGCTGTCGACCGAAAAAATTAAGGCGGGTATATTCGTTGGTCCACAGATAAAAAAAATTGTTTAGTGACACCGGATTTTTGAATTGTCTAAAAAAAACGAGAAAAGAGCATGGAATGCTTTTCAAGACGTATGGATTTTTGGGAAACTACAGAAGTCCAAACTATCTTCAATTGATCGAAAAAATGATGATTACATTTCATGCTATTGGTGAGTATTTAGCAGATTAGTGTTTCAAAAACAATGAACTCTATTGACAACTAAAATTTAAATATTTGTATTCCTTTCAGGTGCTCGCATGTCTTTGAAAATGCACTTCCTGCACAGCCATTTGGAAACTTTTCCCTCGAATTTAGGAGCTGAAAGCGATGAACAAGGTGAAAGATTCCACCAGGATCTTGCTATCATGGAAAAGATTCAACGCCACATAAAAGAAGAAGTGTAAACAATACTTCATATTTTCAATAAAAATTATGAAAAAAAAGAAAAAACCAGAAATGATCTGCCTTCACGTAATGTTTTATAACTTTCACATTTATTATCCGATTTAATTGATATTGTGCGTTATAGCTTTGTAAAAACAATATCTTTCACCTGATATCTTAAAACTATTTTAAATATTTTTTTTTCTATCCTTACGGAATGACTTAAAACAATGGATTTTCAAAAAACGGCGAAAAATTGTGTTTTTTGAAACTTTGAACGGCTTTTTCTTGATGAATGTTGGGCCGATTTACACAAGTCGTATACTGTTGGAAAGACAAACAAAATATCTTTTCAAAACTATAAAGTATATGTTAATTAGTTCAACCGTTTTTGAGAATTAGGCTTATACATGGAAAAGGAGCAGAAAAACACGTTTTTTGGTCATATCTCGAAAACGCTTCTTTGGAAAAATAAATGATTACCATTTTCGTGTTCAGAGAGCCAAAATTAGTCTAGAAAATACTTTTTTGTTGAGGTACTCGCCAAAAACCGAAAATTTGTAAACTAGTGTAATATATGTTAATAGATAATACAAGTAAATGCAACGAAAACTGTTTTGCAGTATATATTTATACGTTGAAAACAAAAATGAAAAAGGGAAAATTAAAAAGGGAAATTTTCAGATTTGGCACTTGGCACTATTTAAACATTAGCCCCTTTAGCACTGGTTTCATTTCATAGTATTCAAATTTTCCGTCAGTGTCGGCACGAGGGCTAGAGGCTAGTGTCGTTTGGTAATCCGTTGTACCATTCTGTAATCAGCTACTAGCAGTCCATTATCTAGTATGTCAATGATTTTATCTACCTAAAATACAAAAGGAAAAAAAAATTTCATTTGGTAGGTATAATATTTATCTTGTGCGTAATCCAAGTCAATTCGATGCTTGTGCGTTGCCTGTGCGGCTTGCCAATCGTGCCATGAATTCCCGTTGTGGGTTATTTTTTTGATATTCTCTCTCTTCTATTTTTCTCTGTGCGCGATGCGAAAAAAGAGGTATCCTGGAGAGACGAGACGAGGTATACTCGTATTTATTTTCTTAACACAAAAATTCTTAACCAAAGCCTAGTATACAGTTATTTTTGAAAAAAAAAAATGAGTGGTGAAAAAAAAATTGGTTCTCATGAAAAACTGTCTGTACGTTTTTTCCGCCAAAACAATGGGATGCATATTGTTTTGCGTGAAAAAAAAATCGTGGTGAGTATACATTTTTTTCGATTTTGGCTTACAGTTCGGATGACTGTGGTGAAATAAAAAACGTTTTTTTTTTTTTTCGGGAAAAAACTCTCCCATAAAAAATGCATTGGTCTTTTTTTTTAGATGAACTGTATACTAGGCTTAAGAGCGCCATATTTGTACGCCAATACATGCAAACGTTTTAACATTAGATTTGAGTTTGCTTCTGCGGTAGACCTACCCTTAAGATGTCGCCACAATCGTTCGTCTTCCTGATAGTACATACTATAAATTTTATACCAAGGTATGACTGAAGATTACACAGGAAATGTTGGAAAGTTGTATGATTCTTTTTGTCAGAAATTTATTTTTCATATCATACAGCAAATTTACTTACAAATGTTCATACAGTAAAACCCGCTTAAGGGAAACGGCAAAATGTCACAGTCTTTCTTCCACTTAAGCGGGTTTTTCACTTGACCGAACCCCGCTTAGGTGAAAAATAATTTCACTTAAGCGGAGTTCGGATAAGTGAAAACAAAATTTCACTTAAGCGGAGATTTAGGCTGGTATTCACCGAGCGCTCTGAAACGGCTCTTAACTTTACGAGGCTCTTAACTTGAAATTTCCTTGGGGTATTCACCAACCACTCACAAGTGTTTTTCGAAGTTCTAAAATGAGAGCCACTATTCTTATTCAGGCAGACCCAAACTGTGAAATCAAACTGTTTTCGAACTTGAATGAAAGCTGGCAGTGAGAATCTTTCGGTTAATTTCGTATTTTGCTTGGAGAGCGTTGCTGATGACGATAACTGGTTTTGGTTTTGCACTCACCGTCGTTTGTTTAGTTTGTTTAGTTTTCGAATTTTCGAACAAACTTTCGAAGAGAGCGCTCGTAAGTTTAGGAATGGTCGGGATCACTCCTAACTTTTAAGAGCGCTCGTAGATCTTCACTAATATTGCTTGGTGAATAGGTTTATGAGCTTCGTAAGTTATGAGCGCTCGGTGAATACCAGCCTTAATGCTAGAAACAATATTGTTTTTATCTTTTGGACTTGCCTTGAAAGTTAAAGAAAACAACGATTAAATAACACAAAAATAATTTATTGAAAAACGAAAACTAGCAAATTTTTGTTCTGTTCGATTCAACTTGTTTTTTTTTTTCACTTAAGATTTTTTTTAATGAAAAATATTAAAAATTAACTGAAAATATGTTTCAGTTATCCGGGTTTTTCGCTTAAGCGAGTTTCACTTAAGCGGAGTTTTTTAAGGGAAATTAGTCGGAAAATACTTGTGGATGAAAAAAGTGTTTCAGGTAAGCGGGTTTTTCTCTTAAGCGGGTTTTACTGTACATTTAATAATGAGAATGAGAAAATCAAATTTGTTTTGTCGTTTTGACCTTTTCAAGGATCTTCTGTTTTAGTTTTTGTTATTTTTTATTGTCAATAGTTTTTGTTTTATCTATTTGAATCGCTTCAAAGGAACGTTGTTCAATTTTGATATTATCTAATCAAAATACAACGTTGCTATGTATGTAAGTATGTAAATAGATTTTTAGATTTAAGTAGGAATTTGTTTCTATTGGATTCTTTTTAGGCTTTTTTGATTTGTACGTATGTACAAACGTACATACATATGTAAATATATTAGGTAACTTACAGTGGATCAAAAAAGAAATCGGACATACAAATTTTTTCTCTTTAAATCACAAAATAAAATTGATGAAGGTTTGAAAATAGCGTATTTCTGCATTTATACATATTTTTTACTATAAACTCTGGATATTTACAGTTCTATTAACAAATTGTCATCGAAATTTAATTTAAAAGAAAATAATCCCAAATTTAATATCAAAAAAGAAATCGGACACTCTGTGTTATACTCATTTTTTTGTTTTTAACGGGACAAATATAACACTTTTAGGTTCTTAAAATTCCGTTACATATGTCAGATGTTTATTCGATTTGAATTTTATGTGTTATTATTAATAAGGTCAAAATGGAAGAGCAATGTTGATATACAACGATAGAAGTGCGAAAAATAGTGATAAAACATTTTTTAAAAGGTAACTCTGTACTTGCTATTGCAGAAATTGTAAAAAGAAAGTCTAGTCTACGGTAGGAGACATCATAAAAAAGATTCAAAATCTGTTGAAAATTTACAAAAATATTGAAGATCAAAACAGTTTACCGTAGGCGATGAACGTTGGGTATTGTAATAAGTTAAAAAATAAACCCTAAATAGGTGTACCAAAGTTGACGGCGGAGGTAAAGGAAATACTGGCAATAATATGTTAACCCTGAAACCGTAAAAACAGTGCTGCGAAAAAGTAATTTTCATGGAAGAGTGGCAAGGAAAAAACCTTTTATCAACAAGAAAAACCGAATCAAGAGAAATAGTTTATAAGGAGCTACCAAAAGACGGATTTGTCATTCTGGAATCGTGTTTTGTCTCTGACGAGAGTAAATTTAATAAAACAAAGAACAAAACACGATTCCAGAATGACAAATCCTTCTTTTGGTAGCTCCTTATAAACTATTTCTCTTGATTCGGTTTTTCTTCTTGATAAAAGGTTTTTTCCTTGCCACTCTTCCATGAAAATTACTTTTTCGCAGCACTGTTTTTACGGTTTCAAAAACAAAAAAATGAGTATAACACAGAGTGTCCGATTTCTTTTTTGATATTAAATTTGCGATTATTTTCTTTTAAATTAAATTTCGATGACAATTTGTTAAGAAAACTGTAATTTCTGCTAAATATCCAGAGTTTATAGTAAAAAATATGTATAAATGCAGAAATACGTTATTTTCAAACCTTCATCAATTTTATTTTGTGATTTAAAGAGACAAAACTTGTATGTCCGATTTCTTTTTTGATCCACTGTATATTGGTTGTAATTATTATGAATTCTGTAATTCAAAAGTTGAATTGGTTTCATTTTGGAGAACAACAATAATAATTATAATTAACGCAATATATGAGTGGATCTTAAGAAGGAAAAAAGAAAAAATATAAATAAAAAAAAATTTGTTTATAGTTTTTGTTTCTGTTTTTGTGGACTCTATTGATTAAATCAATTGAAAGTTTTTGCGACCTTTAGTCCAAATGCGTTTCGTCCAGGTACGGCAGTGAAGCTCATCAGTTAGGTGCTGTCGTACACTTCTAAGACGCAATATATTAGTCGATGATTACAGAAGACTCAACCAAATTACGATCGATGACAAACAGCCACTTCCCAATATGGATAGCATATTAGACAAGCTCAGTACTTTACTGCAATTGATTTGGCAAAGGGTTACCACCAAGTCTTAGTAGTAGAAAAAGATATTGAGAAAACAGCTTTTGTTACACCTGATGGACTTTATGAGTTTTTAAGGATGCTATTTGGTTTAAAAAATGCTCCCGCAACATTTCAACGTTTAATTAATGAAATATTAAGGGATTGCATTAATGTAATATGTGTTGTTTATCTTGACGATATTCTGGTTTATTCAACAACTCTAAGTGAACACCTTAAATCTTTAGACAACATTTTCAAAATTCTATCTACTCATAACTTAAAAATTTAAGCCGATAAATGCAGCTTTATGCAGAAAGATACTAAATTCTTAGAACATATTCTAACCAAAGGCGGCATTATGCCTAATCCCAGCAAAATTTCTGACATTCAAAAAATAGAGTTACCAAAAACTGAAAAACCATTAAAGAGTTTTCTTGGAATGACGGATTTCTGCAGAAAATTTACTAAAATAGCATATCCACTCATATAATATTTGACAAAAGATCTCAAAATTAATATTAAAGACCCTCAGTTTATCGAAGCTCTTGAAAAGCTTAAAATTCTTATATCTTCACATCCAATCTTAAAATTTCCAAATTATGAAAAACACTTACGGTCACAACAGATGCTAGTGACTATGCTATTGGAGCAGTTCTTTCACAAGACGGTCATCCAGTTTGATACGTCTCTAGCACTCTGAACAGACATGGAAAAAATATAGCGTTACCGATAAAGAATTTCTAGCAATAGTTTATTCGGTTACCTATTTTAGGCCATATTTGTATGGTAGAAAGTTTAAAATTGTGACTGATCGTCAACCGATAAAGTACTTAAATTCTTAGTATAAAGGAAAAGAGTTCTCTCAAAGAAATCAAAGATGGATTTTGAGACTCCAAGAGTACAACTTTGATATTGAGAATCTTAAAGATAAAGAGAATACTGTAGCTGATTACCTAAGTTGACTAGAAAATAGTCCTAAAATAAGTGATGAAAACAGTAGTGAATCTAATATGGACTTATCTGATACCATGCATCAAGATACCAGCTTCAAGATCATATTTTCATAAAAGAAGAAATTATAAATAAATACAGAACTCAATTTATTTTAACTTATAGTCCAAGTTAAGAAATGAAGATACTTCATGTAGACGAATAATAGAAATTAATCTACAAAAAGAGGAACACGAAATTAAAGAATTATTAGTATGTGAAACCAGGGAAAAATGGAATTTATTCTTATGTTTCAGATAAAGATTATAATAAAATTCAACAGTTGATTAAACAATTATTTTTAAACGAAAAAAAAATAAAGTTTTTGAAGACTACAAAAAAAGCACAAGAAATAGAAACAGAAGAAGAATGTCATAAACAAATTTCTTTTTACCTTACTATTGAATCTTTACATAGTGGAATAAACGAAACTTATCAAGCACTTAAAGATAAAATTTATTTCCCAAAGTTGCAAAAATTCAGCTTATTATAAATAATTGTGGCAAATGCCAAGAAATTAAATACGATAGAAATCCTATCAAACCAATTATGAGTGTTACAGAAACACCAAAAGCTAGAAGCAATATTGTGGTGATATTTTTCACTATTGAAAACAAACATTCATTACTATTATTGATAAGCTTACTAAATTTTCTGTTGATAGAAATTGGGTTAACTAGACAGCTATATTAGAAAGGTATTTCGTAAATTTTGATAGACCAAATAAAATTATAATGGATAATGAATTTAAATGGGAACAACTCATTGAGTTCTTAAATGACAAGGATATTAAAATACATTGGACCGAATCAAACAGGGTGCAGGGAAATAAGTCCCCAGGAACTAATTACACTGAGGGACTAAGTTCTCACTTAATGGGAACGAAATCCACTTTACTATAGTGTTCTTTGTTCCCATTAAGTGAGAACCAGCTCCACCTTCTTATGGGAAATTAGTACACACTCAAAAGTATAAAGTGGAAATGAATTTCCAACAACAAAAATTAAAGAGAGATGTAAACGGGAGCGGGTCATAATGCTGTGTGGTTAATATTCTGTATTTCAAAATACTGTATTTCAAAATACTGTATTTCAAAATACTGTATGTACAAAAAAAGGTATCTCATAATAGTGGAACTCAAAATTTTGTATCTCAAAATGCTGTACTGATTTTATGTTGGTTATTTTCCAGATTCTTTAAATGCTAAAGAAACTTTGCATACACCCAACCTCGCACCTACCCTAAACCCTATAGTGTGCCCAAGCAGAGGGGTTGCAGGGGGCAGCATGCCCACTCTTAGGTACCTCACTGTTTATACGAGTCGTTCCCATGGCTTAACACGGGAATCAAAGGGAACGGTAGTGCCCAGCCAAGTTCTGGCACTACACCCTTTTTACAGGAACAAACTCAGGCGGTTTTTGACCCCTCCTTATCTTCAGTACCAATGAAGTCAGAAACTTAAAATTCCGAATATTTGCTAAGGCACAAGCGCCCCACCAAATTTCAATTTTCTAGCATAAGCGGTTCCTGAGATATAAGGCCTCGAAAATCACAAAAACCGTAACTGACTGACTCACTGACAAATCATCAAAATTATGGAGCACTTCCCGACATCGTAGAATCTTGTAATTTTGCAGAACGGTAGGTCTTGTCATGCAAGCAGAGGAAAAATTGAGAAAATTTAAGTCAGTAATCATTAAATAATAAAATTTCTCTATTACATTGTAGCTGTTTCAATATTATTCTACTTTAAATATTCGGTATTAAACCTTCATAAAGTAAGAAGTTTTCGTACTTTTAGATCTCACTACTTTTCACGGCTGACTTGTTACACAAAGGTTTTTGTATAGAAGAACTTGGCTCTTTTTTTAACATTTATGTTTTTGGTCTGATTTAATTCCATTCAAAGGGAACTAAAACCCACAGTTTTTCGTAACGAATTTCACACCTTGCATGGGAACAAAGGCCACTTTAGTAAAGTGGATTTCGCTCCCATTAAATGAGAACTTAGTCCCGCAGTGGACTTTTCGAGATAAATAAGATTATGCATTACGGGTGTCTGGGGGGTACCGTTAGTTTTAGAGCTAAAAAAAATTTCAATTTCTCCTCTACGGAATCACCGAAGACCCTTAAGTACCGAGTTTGAAGAAAATAGTTCCAGTTGCTTAGGCTCTAGATTGAGGTACAGACATACAGACACACAGACATACAGACATACAGAAAGGCAGACGGAATTGTCGGACCCACTTTATTCATCTTCGCTATCATCGTAATGTCAACTTTGATCAACATCTCGAGTTCGATTTTTTTTCCAAATGTATATCGCAAGTAAAAATGACAAAATCTCTTCTTCCATTGATTCCAACAATTTTCTATGATTTCTATAAAACCTTAAGATCACAAAATGGAAAATATTATATAAATCTGGATTTATCTAATTCATCTGATGACGAAAATAAATTTTTAAATAAATTTAACCAAAAATCTATAAGTTCGTTATTCGTTCCTGTTTTTTAATACTGAATTTTATTAAAAAAAATGTTTAAGTTTTTACTTATTTTATTTTGTTAATAAAGTGAAATAAATTTGTTTTTTAATAAAAGGTATTGATTAAACTTTTTCTTGAATGAAGAAAAGTTTGGTCAAAACAACATATCTCACTAAAAGCATATAAACAAACTTAAAAATTAAAATTTGTTATTATATTCGTGTAAATTTTATTATTTAAAAGCAAATTGCATCCCAATATTTATGTATTAAATTAAACTGGATTTGGAGGAATTTTTTTAACTTTAAAATGCATTTATCTCAAAACAAAGATTTTGGACTTATGCTGTTATGACCAAACTCCATAGATATATAATAGTCGTTTTTTATCGGTAAATGTATAGGCAGCGCAGTAAAATTTTACCTAGTAAACAACAACAAAGGAATAGTGCGTATAAACTAGGCAGTAATAAGAGTGGACATAATAATGCTGATAAAGTTTTGGAGCATCTGGATTACAGTGACACTCAAATTGGTTGCAAAATTTTTATATTTTCGTGAGGTTGGCAGGTTTTGATTATTCGAGAATGTGTTCGGTGATATTTGTTCATTTTATGGTAAATTTTCACAAGAGCCAAAATTATGTGGTTTGAAATATTAATTTACGATTAGACGGTAAATGTTAATAGTCAATGGTCAAAATGTTGCCTCTTAATGCATGTGCATGTTCCCTATCTGTCACGTAAGAGTATGAAATTCATCGAAGGATGGCTGCGATGCCAAACGATTAAAAAGGACATGAAAATGATTTTTTTCTGACACCGAGCCTTTATTTGACTTTGTGTACATACATACATGCCATTAAGATTTGATTTTATTAATAATGTTGCCACTTGTTTGACAAAAAATTTGTCAGTGATGTTAATTCAGCATAAACCACATCTTTACGTTTTATTCATACAAAAACGTATACTTTTCCAACGCATCCCTTAGCTTATTCAAAAGTGGATTGTTTATTCGTAGGTATATATTTCATTTTTAGTTTTTGTTTCCTTTTACTTTGTTCACTTAATGAGTCTGAAATATCTACTAAATTAAGACGATTTGTTAAAAGAAACTCAGAAATTATGTATAGCCCTTTTGTGTTTTGGATCTTTATTCATTTCAATTTGTCTTATTTTTGTAAGAAATTACATATTTATTTTACTTCTTTTCCAAATCAGCTGATTTTGACACGGTTAAAAATGCAAAGCATACGAACTTTAAAATTTAAAGTAAAAGTGTATTATGCAGTCAAAAAAGCATTTTATTCGGACTTCCATTGCTGCACTATGTATAGATTACCAATAAAATACGCCTAATAACGTAACAACCATTGAAGAAATAGATGACAAAACTGTATTACTTAAAAATATGTATAATGAACTAATTTGGCAAAATTGTGATCAAAGAAATATTACATTAAAAGGAAATTATTTAATTAATTATAATAACTGTTCTTTAAAAATAAAACAAGTTAAATTTTCCAACAATACCAGACAAATATTTTTATCCATATAAATAAAAATAATGACATGTTTGTAAAACCTAAACCTATCAATTTTAATAAAATTATAATGAGGTATATAAATTAAATTAAATAAATTACATTATTAATATTAAGTATAACAGGTGTTGTTATTTTTACGTCTTTAAAATCAAAAAAAGAGACCATCAAAATTGTAAATAATATGAAGCCGGAGACTTCTAACTCAAAGCAGGGAGGAGGAGTTACGTACATTGACCCAACGGAAATGATGAGTCTAATAATCAAAATCAAGACACAATAAATAAAGTCAAACAAATTTCATGGTAATGTAAATAAACACCTCATTTCTTTAGTTATGCTGAAATAGCATTAATTAATAAGCATTCATTGTAAGTATGTAGATACAAAATTTGACAATAATAAGTAATGGAGTTGAGTTGATAACCATCGACTAATATATTGCGTCTTAGAAGGATACGACAGCATCTAACTGATGAGCCCAACTGTCGTGCCTAGGCGAAACGCATTTGGACTAAAGGTCGCAAAAACTTCCAATTATTGATTTAATCAATAGAGTCCCCAAAAACAAAAACTATGAACAGATTTTTTTTGCTTTATATTTTTTCGTTTTGCCTTCTTCTTAAATACAATTAACTACCTTTCTACATTTTGTGCAGTAGTGGCAATTTTTTTGACTTTTTTTTATTTTTTTGTTGTTGTATGAAAGTATGTACAATTTTACATGTGTACAATGTACATACCTATCCAGTGGCGTAGCGTGCCATCTCGGCACCCGGGGCGGGTAACCCATTTTGCGGCCCCCATTCAATACTTAATTAAAATTAAATTTCGAGACATCATTTCACTGGCAATGAGGTATCCTTTATTGGAGGTAAAATAAGATCAGCGGTTTCACAAAAGGATTCTACCGACCTTACGAACAGCGAAGTCAGAAATATGTAACTTCGTCAAAATCAATATTTGCAGCCAATTCTTGTTCAATCGACAATATAGCCAAGTTTAATAGTCTAGTGGAGCTCATAGTGTATCTGAGATAATTTTTGATTAGCTTCAACTTCGAAAAACTTCTCTCACAACAAGTGACACTAATTGCCAAAGTCAAACTGGCGACAAACTGCTGAAGACGTTTCCGCTCCATCTGAAACTGGTTCTTGTTGATGTCTTCTAATACATGGGAAAGATAAAACTCGTATTTGCTGTCAAAAAGTTTCGCTGGCGTCAAAAATCCGAACTTGTCCCCTATTTCTTGAACTTGCTGGAATCGAGTCGTCATTTCTTGAATGATCTTGTTAAATGATGCGAACACCTCGACGGAGTTCCTGCTCGAGAGACATAGCTGCATCTGCGAATTCATCGCCATGTATGATTTTTCTTTCTGCGAATTCTTCTCGTTTTGAGTTTGTTTCCGAGTTTTTCGCAGAGAGTCTTAGCAAAGTGGATTACGGCTTGGACGAAACAGTCTCTGCTCTCCACTAGGAGATCTTTTAAAGCGCAGAGTTTCTGAGCACACTTATCCACACTCGGTCCTCGTTGCTGCAGGTAAATCTGTGGGTCATCTACTTCAGGTAGCACTGCAGCCCAAAAGCCAGGAAAAATGAGGAAGTTGAATGACTGCATGCTTTCAGAAGAAGAGGCCTGGCTCCCGATCTTGTTTCGGAAGTTTGAGATGAATCCGTCAATTCTTCCAGTACCTCAAGAACCGGGTTTGAACTCCTTTGTAGATCCCTGACATTGTGCCAGCGTTATCATAAGCCTGTCCTCTCAAGTTCTGAATGTCCAGTCCGTCTGATGTTGTGGAATAACTTCCGTTGCTGCTGAATGCCGCTGAAGACGTTAACGTGGCTTTCGAACCAGAACTAGAACTGAAATATTTCAGTAATGCACCTTGATACTTCTTCGCATCTGCTTCTTTCTTAGGTTTTTTTGCGGTATTCCGCACCGCTTTCTTTGACTCTTCATTTTTAAAAACTAGTTCAAAGGTTCACTCAACCTTAGCACTAAATGTTTAGTTTAAGAAGATTCAACAGTATTTAAACGATAAACAACACAATCGAAAAGACTTTCTGTGATGCGGGAGGGAGCAAAAATATTGAATTGGCTGAGACTAGAATAAGTTTTCCGTGGAATCTTAGGGTGCATTCCGTTATTGTTGCGCGACTCGCGAAACTAAAACGGAACGTTCCGAAACTCTCGCGAAACTGAAGGGAGCGTTCCGAAACATATGATATGCGAGACCGCTGGTGGTGCTGGCGGTTACCTACTTTGCCTACTGTACATACTTTATACCTATATATACGTGGTCAAAAGTCTGCCCGTTTGCAGCGCCACCGCTAGCGGTTTCACACTCATGTTTCGGAACGCTCCCTTTCCTTTTCGCGAAAGTTTTGTAACGTTCCGGTTTAGTTTCGTGGGTCACGCAACGATAACGGAATGCACCCTTACGGCTTTACTCACTGCTTACGAATTCACGGAAATCAGCCGAAAGCGTCAACGACGAATCACAAGCAGGGTGGCAGATTTCAAATTTACGTCATTTTTGTTTGTTGACTTGTCAAACGTTCTGTCATGAAACATATGATCTCTATTCTATCCGCTTCACCGGCGACATTTTGCCGCCCCAGCCTTCGCCCCAGACTTTTGCTATCTATCAATATCTAGGGATGTAGACAGGTACATATGTACATATTTGTTAAAAAAAAGTCAGGCATTTTTTATTTCTGTAAACTCAAATATCAATGTACCTTTATTTTTATTAAAGAATATACATATATTTTCATATGTGCATAACTATAGAAAATTGTGTAAGATTAAAAAAAAGAAGGAACTCGATAGGTACTTATGCCAATTATAAAACACATACAAAAATAATGCTTACCCAACTTTTTTCATAAGCCAATAATTTGTATGCGTAGGTATATGGGCATATCCATAGAATCTGTCATTTTCAACAATTGATTTTTTTTTTTTATTTTGAGGCACACCTATAAACCAACATTTTTTGGATTGCTTATCATCTACGTTACCTGGACATTATGAAGGCCAATCCAGGATTACCCCCAGTTATTGGAGATAACGGCTGGCACCGAGGCCAAGTAAAGCTTATCTCTTGTGGAGATCAGAGATCTTGCAATCTATATAAGCTTGCTGTCAGCAAGTTAGGAGAAGTCTGGGCAGGCGCGAAGCTTGAGGTCGTTGCTAGAGAGCGAATCCCTACAAGGCCTCGTGCTCGTGCCTGGATTCCAGAGGAACCCTCTCGTCCGGATGTAATCCTTAAAATAATTCAAAGTAGTAATCCAGACCTGCCCACTCATAACTGGAAATTTGCGAAAGTGGATGAACCAAAGGGCGCTTCAAGGTCTACAATCATTGTAGTGAATAAAGAGTCCTTGGCTCCTCTACTGGCAACCAAAGGTGTGATTGGGTACGGATTCTCTTCGATTACTCTGAAGATCTAAAAAAAAAATGAGGGTAACACCGTTCCTCCACAACCAATAGGTACTTCCACAGTCGCATAGTCTGCGGTAGACATCGATCCAGCAATGGAAATTGATGCTTCCAGCAGCTCTGTAGTGATGGGTGCCTCATTCATGAGGCAATACAAAATGTCGCATACACCACTCTGAAATGTCCCACCACCTCAAATCAAAAAAATGTATTACCTCATATAGCTTGAACCAATTCAGTTGGCCGATCTACTGCGCAGGTCTCTTTAAATTTCTCTGCTTTACTCTTTAGAGACAGAAAAATCACTTAAAAAAAGAAAAAAAAGATGTACATGGCGGCGGTGTTGTCAATGACGCTGATGCGATCATACTGAAGAACTTAGGAGGGTGAGTTTTGTTTATAATTTCGCTCACAGTAAAATAGAAATGAATTTCCAGCGATGGACATTCTTTGAATAAGATATTGTGATGTGCTTTTTGGTTTCCAGCCGAGGTTTTGCTCGTCGGTCTGGCCAGGGTCTTTCTGAAGAAAACACGAAACTCCAGGTTTAAAGGTCTTCAAACCTTATTACAAAATCTTTATTGGAAATAACTCTTAACTCTATAACACACAATATACTACTGCTAATATTTCACTTATTCCGGGTGCTTGAATAATCCATGTGATCTTGGTGCTTCGTATCGGTCGTACGAGTTGCGGCTGCTTTGAATCTGGTACTTGGTTACGGGTATTTCATTTCTGGTACTTCGGCTTCAAACTGGTCCTCTTATTCGGCTTATGATGTGATTCAACGGTGTTCCACCCCTGGTTGTACTGATCGGCAGGTACTATACGCCCCTGGTGGCACTAAACAGCAGGCTTAGACGCTCTGGTTGATCAGCAGGTACTATACGCCCCTGGTGGCACTAAACAGCAGGCTTAAACGCTCTGGTTGATCAGCAGGTACTTTACGCCCCTGGTGGCACTAAAACAGCAGGCTTAGACGCTCTGGTTGATCAGCAGGTACTATACGCCCCTGGTGGCACTAAAACAGCAGGCTTAGACGCTCTGGTTGATCGGCAGGTACTATACGCCCCTGGTGGCACTAAACAGCAGGCTTAAACGCTCTGGTTGATCAGCAGGTACTATACGCCCCTGGTGGCACTAAAACAGCAGGCTTAGACGCTCTGGTTGATCAGCAGGTACTATACGCCCCTGGTGGCACTAAAACAGTAGGCTTAGACGCTCTGGTTGATCGGCAGGTACTATACGCCCCTGGTGGCACTAAACAGCAGGCTTAGGCGCTCTGGTTGATCAGCAGGTACTATACGCCCCTGGTGGCACTAAACAGCAGGCTTAAACGCTCTGGTTGATCAGCAGGTACTATACGCCCCTGGTGGCACTAAACAGCAGGCTTAGACGCTCTGGTTGATCAGCAGGTACTATACGCCCCTGGTGGCACTAAACAGCAGGCTTAGACGCTCTGGTTGATCAGCAGGTACTATACGCCCCTGGTGGCACTAAACAGCAGGCTTAAACGCTCTGGTTGATCAGCAGGTACTATACGCCCCTGGTGGCACTAAAACAGCAGGCTTAAACGCTCTGGTTGATCAGCAGGTACTATACGCCCCTGGTGGCACTAAAACAGCAGGCTTAAACGCTCTGGTTGATCAGCAGGTACTATACGCCCCTGGTGGCACTAAAACAGCAGGCTTAGACGCTCTGGTTGATCAGCAGGTACTATACGCCCCTGGTGGCACTAAACGGCAGGCTTAAACGCTCTGGTTGATCAGCAGGTACTATACGCCCCTGGTGGCACTAAACGGCAGGCTTAGACGCTCTGGTTGATCAGCAGGTACTATACGCCCCTGGTGGCACTAAACAGCAGGCTTAAACGCTCTGGTTGATCAGCAGGTACTATACGCCCCTGGTGGCACTAAAACAGCAGGCTTAGACGCTCTGGTTGATCAGCAGGTACCGAAGCCCCTGGTGGCAATTAGGACATTAAACTTCGAGTCAAGACCCCTTACCACTGGTGGGGGGAAGCCTCAACAAGAAATAGCTGGACGATCTCACCTACCTAACTTGTCTTCCTACGAAACCCCTTACCACTGGTGGGGGGAAGTTCCGCACAAAGCAAGGAAAACTAAATGACCAACTCGTCTATACTAATCGTCTACGACTGGTTTTCAAAAGATTTATTCAATCAATCTACTGTGCCGCCTGACTGTGAGTATGAGTGAAGAGGTACTTTTCGTTCACCCAAGTAGGTCCTCTTGATAGTTTTTCAGTAGAAACTGAATGTGAACTATATAAGTGGCGAACGAAAAATATCCATGTAGTTGATTTTGCTGTGACGTCATATGCTCGTGGTGCTTGTGAATTGAATTTGAGTGAAATACAATTCTTGGTATCATGCAGAAGTCGCATAGAGTGGAGTAGCATGGAACGCTTCGTTACAATATCATGATCATGGTTTATTTTTCTTTTATAGGTTGATGTCTAAAAAACAATTTTATCTCTGGTGAGATAAAAAGAAAAGATTCTTAGGTGTAAACTTTACTTCGAAAAAATAAAATTAATAATTTTTGTTTTTATTATTATCAGTGCACCTATAATAAAAAAATAAGTCTATTGCAAAATGCAATTGGGTCAGACAAAAAAAACTACCTGCGAGCTGCGACATAGGATTAATGACAAAAAGCTTACGGATTATTGTTTATTTCTATGTTTTATGATTTGTGGCTTAGTCACAGAAAGGTTCCGGGGGTGTTGTGTTTATATTTATTTTATGGCGTTAGTGTATATTTGATATATTTTTTTGACCTGTGTGGTTGGGATTAATTGTAGATTAGTGTTAATTAGCTAGATTAGTGTTTATGAGTTTGAACAATTTTTGCATTAGAGGGAATTAACGTATTTAAATGATATTTCTCAACAGGATTCTACAAAGAAACGGATTTAGCTACAAAAAACTCAAAACAACCGGAAACTTCTCTGTGAAAGAAATGATATTAAACTCATGCGAGTGAAGTATCTGAGAAAAATCCGGGAATACAGAACAAAAGGATATGATATCATTTATTTGGACGAAAGCTATATTCATAGCTCACATACAAGGCCACGGGCTTGGACTGATGACAGTAGCAGTGGGTTGAAGACGCCAATTTCAAAGGTAAAGAGGCTGATAATGGCGCATGCAGGTGGTGACAAAGGTTTCGTGAAAAACTCCTTACTTTTATTTAAATCTGGAAAGAAAACGGGAGACTATCACGACGACATGAACTTCGAAAATTTCTGCAAATGGATCCAAGAACAAGTTTTGAATAACTTGGAGGAACCTTCAGTTATTGTAATGGACAATGCCTCGTACCACAATAAATTAGAAGAAAAACAAATTACTTCCGCTAGCAAGAAATCCGAGATGATACAATGGCTAAACGAAACAATATTCCGCATACTATACAGATGTTGAAACTTGAACTGTATGAACTAATAAAATGACACCGAGCTACACACAACCCAAAGCATAAGATTGACGATATCATTTACGGCATGGGACATGAGGTTCTACGTTTACCACCCTATCATTCAGATCTCAATCCCATTGAAAATATTTGGGCAACTGTCAAGGCAAGAGTAGGTTCACGAAACACAACATTCAATTTATTGGATGTTCAAAAATTAGCGGAGGAAGAATTTTCAAAAATAACGGCTGAAAATTGTGTGAAAAAGCCATAAGAACTGAGGAAGAATACTATTCTCATGACCTGACGTGGGACACAATTTCGGATTCAATTATAACTAATCCAGGTGACGATTCTTCAACCGACTATGAAAGCGACATTAGTTCTTAAAACTAAGTATATGTAAATGAACAATTATTATTTAAATTATATTGTTCTTATTTATATTGTTTTTATTTTATTATTATGTTTTATATTTATTTCTGAAGTACAAATTTATAATAATTATTTTACGGTAAAATAAATTCTTAAAAACTCGTAGTTAAAAATTATTCAAACTCGTAAACACTAACCTAACTAATTAACACTAATCTACAATTAATCCCAAAACCCCACAGGTCAAAAAATAATAAATACATTATATCAAATAAACACTAACACCATAAAATAAATATAAACATAACGCCCCCGGAACCTTTCTGTTGCTAAGCCACAAATCATAAAACATAGAAATAAACAATAATCCCTAAACTATTTGTCAAAGCAAAGTTGAGTTAGGCACTGTAAGATTTAAGGAAAAATCTTTACTCATTAAATATCTTGCGCACCAGTTTTGTTCTCTTAAATCCTCTCTCTGCGCAACCGACCGTTGGCCAACTGAATTGGTTCAAGCTAGCTTGAACCAATTCAGTTGGCAATTCTACTGCGCAGGTCTCTTTAAATTTCTTTGCTCTACTCTTTAATTCTTAAAGAGACAGAAAAATCACTGAAAAAAAGAAAAAAAAAATGTACATGCCGGCGTTGTTGTCAATGACGCTGCTGCGATCATACTGAAGCACTTAGGACTTAGGAGGGTCAGTTTTGTTTATAGCTTCGCTCAGAGTAAAATAGAAATGAATTTCCAGTGATGGAATTTCTTTGAATAAGATATGATCATGGTTTACTTTTCTTTCATAGCTTGATGTCTAAAAAACTATTTCATCTCTGGTGAGATAAAAGGAAAAGATTTTTAGGTGTAAACTTTACTTCGAAAAAATAAAATTAATAATTTTTGTTTTTATTACTGGGACAAATTTCAGTGCACCTATAATAAAAAAATAAGTCTATTGCAAAATGCAATTGGGTCAGACAAAAAAAACTGCCTGCGAGCTGCGATAGGATTAATGACAAAAAGCTTAGGGATTATTGTTTATTTCTATGTTTTATGATTTGTGGCTTAGTAACAGAAAGGTTCCGGGGGCGTTGTGTTTATATTTATTTTATGGCGTTAGTGTATATTTGATATATTTTTTTTTGACCTGTGGGGTTGGGATTAATTGTAGATTAGTGTTAATTAGTTAGATTAGTGTTTACGAGTTTGAACAATTTTTGCATCAGAGGGAATTAACGTATTTAAATGATATTTGCTTTGGTTTGCAATTCAGTTTAAAAAAAACAACCAAGAATAATACATTGAAATACATTTAAAAGAAATTGTAATGGATCCATTCAGAAAAGGAAAACATATTGGAAGCCAGGCGCGTAAGATAGTTGTTAAGATATATAATGACAAACTGGAAGAAGCAAAGAATTCGTTTCATGAAAATCCTGTGAGTTACGCAACAACGCAAGCAGTGGAATCTACTGGAATTTCTAAACGTTCAATCAGAAGGATTATTAAGGAATACGAAGAGACAGGAGTTGTACAGTCACCAAATAAAAAAGTGCAGCATACGAAGTGGAAAACTGGACTAGACGAATTTGACATCGCAGCTATTCGGCGTATAATGCACAACTTCCACCAGGAGGAAAAAATGATGATATCCTTAAAAATGTTGGGACAACGAGTACAGGAAGATCTGGAGTTTAACTTAAGTATTACGTCTCTCAACAGGATTCTAAGAAGAAACGGATTTAGCTACAAAAAAACTCAAAACAACCGGAAACTTCTCTGTGAAAAAAATGATATTAAACTCATGCGAGTGAAGTATCTGAGAAAAATCCGGGAATACAGAACAAGAGGATATGATATCATTTATTTGGACGAAAGCTATATTCATAGCTCACATACAAGGCCACGGGCTTGGACTGATGACGGTAGCAGTGGGTTGAAGACGCCAATTTCAAAGGGAAAGAGGCTGATAATGGCGCATGCAGGTGGTGACAAAGGTTTCGTGAAAAACTCCTTACTTTTATTCAAATCTGGAACGAAAACGGGAGACTATCACGACGACATGAACTTCGAAAATTTCTGCAAATGGATCCAAGAACAAGTTTTGAATAACTTGCAGGAACCTTCAGTTATTGTAATGGACAACGCCTCCTACCACAATAAATTAGAAGAAAATCAAATTACTTCTGCTAGCAAGAAATCCGAGATGATACAATGGCTAAACGAAAAGAATATTCCGCATACTATACATATGTTGAAACTTCAACTGTATGAGCTAATAAAAGGACACCGAGCTACACACAACCCAAAGCATAAGATTGACGATATCATTCACGGCATGGGACATGAGGTTCTACGTTTACCACCCTATCATCCAGATCTCAATCCCATTGAAAATATTTGGGCAACTGTCAAGGCAAGAGTAGGTTCACGAAACACAACATTCAATTTATTGGATGTTCAAAAATTAGCAGAGGAGGAATTTTCAAAAATAACGGCTGAAGACTGGCGAAAAGTGTGTGAAAAAGCCATAAGAACTGAGGAAGAATACTTTTCTCACGACCTGACGTGGGACACAATTTCGGATTCAATTATAATTAATCCAGGTGACGATTCTTCAACCGACTATGAAAGCGACATTTGTTCTTAAAACTAAGTACATATATGTAAATAAATATTTATTATTTAAATTATATTATTCTTATTTATATTATTTTTATTTTATTATTATGTTTCATACTTATCTCTGAAGTACAAATTTATAATAATTATTTTAAGGTAAAATAAATTCTTAAAAACTCGTAGGTAAAAATTATTCAAACTCGTAAACTCTAATCTAAATAATTAACACTAATCTACAATTAATCCCAAAACCCCACAGATCAAAAAATAATAAATACATAAATCAAATAAACACTAACACCATAGAATAAATATAAACATAACGCCCCCGGAACCTTTCTATTGCTAAGCCACAAACCATAAAACATAGAAATAAACAATAATCCCTAAACTATTTGTCAAAGCAAAGTTGAGTTAGGCACTGTAAGATTTAAGGAAAAATGTTTACTCATTAAATAGCTTGTGCACCATTTTTGTTCTCTTAAATCCTCTCTCTGCGCAACCGGCCGTTGGCCAACTGAATTGGTTCAACCCCCACAAGTCTGAACTAGTCTTCTTCACAATGAAATACAAAATTCCTCAACTAGACCCTCCATCGATTAAAGATGTGTACTTTCTCAGATGAAGCTAAATACCTGGGTCTTATTTTAGATAAAAAGTTAAGTTGGAAACCTAATATACAAGAAAGAGTAAGGAAAGCTACAGTAGCTCTCTTTTCTTGTAAGAAAGCCGCGGAGACCAAGTGGGTTAGGTTAGGTTAGGTTAAAGTGGCTGCTGACCGGAAAAGGTCAGCACACTTAGACCAATATTTGGTCCGTTGTGATACCACAAGGATTTGAAAAATCCCCCTTACTCGTTAAACCATTTTGAGCTAATTTTTTTTTTTTTTTCCCGTGGGTAGGTGTTGAAATCTTCAAAAGATTCTATGAGGACCGAAAAACGCGCGCTCATAGATATGTGGGACTCTCCCGACCAACAACTCTGCCCCCATAAAGCCTTACGGAAGGTAAGACTCTATGCAAGCAGACCGTTAATCAGGCCGACCGCACTAAAACCACCTCCTCCTCCCGATTGCAACTAAGTTCATATGGAACTTATCTAGCAATTTATCTTTCTCGAAGTTAAGTAACGTGTTGTAGGCAACTTTCCGGTGAAAGTTCCTACTGGTTTAATTATAAGCTAGTTGAATAGCTTCTTTCTATTTTAAGCGATGATTTAAATATACATAATACAGTACAATAATTTCACCGTACTAGATCGGAAGGTTTGGTCCTTCTCAAACGTCGTACTAAATTTGTTTCGTCAAGAATTTCTAAGATTGTTCTATTGGTATGTTCAACTAAACGCTTTCTATGCCTTTGCGAAAAAGTTTTTATTTCTTCGCGAACCGTGGGGATTCCAAGATCCCTGTGAAGATCTTCGTTTCTAATATACCACGGCGCATTTACAAAGGACCTTAATAATTTGTTTTCAAAAGTTTGTAGACTATTTAGATTTGTATCGTGGGTACAACCCCAGAGTTGAATACCATATGTCCAGACAGGCTTAAGTACCTGTTTGTAAACTAATAATTTGTTTTCGATACTAAGTTTAGAATGTCGTCCGAGTAACCAGTACATTTCCCTTAGTTTAATATTTAATTGATCACATTTATTTTTAACATGTGACTTCCATTTTAATTTCGCGTCAAGAGTCATCCCGAGATATTTTGCCTCATTTGCAAATGGAACTTGAGTTGTATTAATAAAGACTGGTAATCTATTAATTTTCTTATAAGTAAAGTCCACGTGGACTGACTTAAATTCGTTAAGCGCTATTCGCCATTTGTTTGTCCATTCATTGACATTGTTAAGAGCATTTTGCAATTTACATGTCGATTCGTTAGCCGTTTTGCCTACTGCAAGTATTGCGGTATCGTCTGCAAAAGTAGCTACAATTGTATTGTCTGTTTGGGGTATGTCGCGTGTAAATAAAAGGTATAAAATGGGACCTAGAACACTACCTTGTGGTACCCCAGCCACTATTTCTTTAAAATCTGAATAATCATTTCCGTGCCTAACGCGGAAAATTCTTTTCTCTAGATATTCTCTAAGAATGTTGTATAGTCCTTCAGATAGGACTTGTCTCAATTTGTATTTGAGGCCTTCGTGCCACACTTTGTCAAAAGCTTGAGACACATCTAAAAAGACCGCTGAACAAATTTTATTTTCTTCAAAGGCTTTCTCGATGACATCGGTGATTCTATGCACTTGATCAATCGTCGAGTGCTTACTTCTAAAACCGAACTGGTGTTCAGGTATAAGACCCTTTTCTTCTATTATGGGCTGAAGACGCTGAAGAAATATTCTCTCAAAGACCTTCGACACTACAGGAAGAAGTGAAATGGGCCTGTACGATTTCTTTTCATGTGATGGTTTGCCAGGTTTTAAGACCATTATTACTTCTGCGACTTTCCATTGATTTGGAACATATTCTAACCTTAGAGTGGCGTTCATTATGTAAAGGAGGTTTACTAAACCTTTCCGTGGGAGCATTTTAAGAATTTCCGCAGTAATTAAGTCGTATCCTGGTGCTTTTTTTGACTTCAGTTTCTTAATTTCTTTGCTTAATTCGGCAAGCGTAACATTTCTTGTGATGGAGCTTTCATTTGAATTTATATTCACACTTATATCATCATTCAATGCTTGCCCATTGAACGGCTTAAATGTTTCCTCTAGGTAATCAGCGAAAACGTTTGCTTTCTCTTTATCGCTTCTTGCCCATTCATTTTGGTCTTTCATAATCGGGGGTGCTGGAAGCTTTGGTTTTTTCGTAGCTTTTATCGCTTTCCATAGAGAATAATTAGATTCTTTACCTGCCGTCAAGTTTTCAAGGTAATTTCCAGCTTCGCGGTTTTTAAAATCTGATATCATCTTTTTAAGCAAATTACTGAGGTGATTTAAATTAGCTTTGTGTTGGGGAGCACGAGTTTGTTGCCATTTTTTGCGCGCTTTTCGCTTGTCTTTAAGTACCTCTTTTATCTCTTGGGGATATTTAGCTTCTCTATAGCCTGACATTTGTCTTTGGTAAGGAGTATTGTTCCATGCGGCTTTTTGAACAATATGCACAAAATTATCTACCGCTTCTTCAAGCTCAAGAGGTGTTTGTAGTGATACCCTTAATTCAACATTATCTTCAATATCTTTCTTAAAACCTTCCCAGTTAGTTTTACCGTTTGTTAACCTAGGTGGTGTTTCAATTTTAACAATACTTTCGCTCATAGTGAGAATAACGGGAGAGTGGTCAGAGAAAAGATCAAAGCATTCCGTTATTTTTATTCGATTTGATGGTATTCCCCTGACTATAAAGAAATCAATCAGGTCAGGTATTTTCGAGGTATCTGTCGGCCAATAAGTTGGTTTCCCACTAGAATGAAAATCACAATTATTTTCCATACCGGCTTCATATAACGCTCGGCCCTTTTGAGAAATGCATCTAGAACCCCAAAACGTGTGTTTTGCATTAAAATCGCCACCGATTATTAAAGATGGTCTAAGTGATTTTAGCAAGTTTGAAAAATCATTTTTATCAATTCTGTACCGTGGAGGGCAGTATATAGATGTGAAATTCAATGTATCATGTTTAGTTTTAACCTGCACACTTATAAGCTGCATCGGTTCAAGTTCAAGCTTAAGGCCTATCGAGTGTTTGATACATTCTTTTATGTATAATGATGCTCCGCCTCTTGCTTTGTTCGACGGATGAATTGCATGGTAATCTAGATAACCGTTTATATTGAAATTTGATTCTTTTTTAACGTGGGTTTCTGATATTAGACAAATGTCGATATCTTGTTCCCGTATGACCATTTCTAGTTCTTCAAGTCTTTGCCTTAATCCGTTGGCATTCCACGTAATAATTTTAAGGTTTTCCATCATGATTTTTTTTAAAACGTTTGGGTCGAATAAAATCTTCGATTTTTGCTAACCTATCAGAAATAGTTCTATTGATTTTGACCTGATCTTCAAATTTTGACAAAATTAAAGCCAAGCATTGAGATAGTGCGTCAGAGTCAGGTTGATTTATTACGGGTGCAGCCGCCATTCTGGCATTTGTGTTTACACTACGTTTCTTTGGAGATGTCTGTGCAGCTGCCATTTCGGCGTATGACTTAACAGTACGTTTCTTTGGAGATGTCTTTGACGTTGATGGGGTTTGATTTTCTTTGCCGATGCCGACTCTTAGTGTATTTATTCTTTTAGGAGTCTTAGATATTGGGCTTTTTATTTGTTTCTTTGGTTTTCTTTCCATATGAATTTTTTCTCGGCGTTTTTGTAGCTCTTTAACTACTTCACAGCCTCTATAGCTTGCCGGGTGACTTCCATTGCAGTTTATGCACTTCGCTGGACTTTTGCTATTTCCAGTGCAGTCAGCAGTTAAATGTTTTCCCGCGCATTTTACACACCTAGGTTCTTTTTTACAATAGCTTTGCGTGTGGTTGAAACCTTGACAGCGTTTACACCGAGGCACTTGCTTTGTACGGCTTTTCAGAGGTTCGATCTTAACAACGAGGTTCAGTATTGTTTTAATTCTGTAGATTTCCTCTAGTTTTTCTGTCTTATCGAACGTGAGTATAAATAGTGGGAGACCACGCTTTACCACGACAGTTTCTCTATCTTTTTGTTGTTTTTCTTTTTTTACGATGTTCTCAGCATTTAAGATCTTGTAATTTTTTTCTTTAAGATCACGGATTACATCGTTTTTTTGACATGAGGAATGTAAGCCTCTTGAAACGACTCGTAAAGGTCTTTCTGATTTGTTTTCGTAGGTATACCATTCTACATTTGCTTCGTTAAGTCTTCGCGAAAGCAGACGATAGCTATCGGAGTCTTTTACACAAACTTTCCACTTGTTGTTATTAAGCGAGATAACTTTAAAATTCGCTGGGGTTAACGCCTCAAGGATTATTTTAAGCTTATTGTATTCCGCAATCCCGATGACATTAATCGGTGGCGGTGGTCTTATTTTAGTAGTTTTTTCTTTCTTATTCGTATCTTTTGGTACATTTACTTTTATTATTTCGGAAGACGAGGTTCCCTCTGGCGAGGAGAATGCTTTACGTTTTTTGCTAGGTCTTTTTGAAGACGTTTCTCTTTCTAGCTCTTCTTCGTCTGTTTTATATTCGCAAACACCCAGCTGCTGTGGAGTTGTTTTCGAATCGTTTTGTCTTTGAGTTTTTTTCAACTCTTCATTTTCTTTCCGAAGAAGCTCAATTTCTTTCTGTGCTTTCTTTACGGCATCGCTGTTATTTCGTAGAAAATGTATTTCTTCTTTCAGCTCTTGATAGAGTTTCAAAGTTTCGTCGAGTCTTTGACGAAGTTCGTTATTGTCTTTTTCAAGACATTCTATTTTCTCCGAGTCTTCTTTTTCACGCTCTGGCGCTTTGGGCGGACTCTTTTTCCCGGAAGCACTCGATGTTGATGGTGGTGATCGAGCTACCATTGGTTTTCTTGAAAAAGGATTTATCAAGTTTTGGAATAATTGGCTCTCCCCAGAATCCGTAGAGCCGACCTCCGAAGAGGGTGGATTTTTCAGGAAATCTGAATTGCCACCTGGGGTACTATATTTTGAGCTAATAATGAAGCGTTTGAGACAGTGAATGTCGGAATTATTTAGATCACTAGGATCGTTATAGTAGTAGTCTCCCAAGTGGAGTCTACGTCTTTGCGCTAGGGCAGGACAAGAGCATAGAAGGTGAGGAATTGACTCCTCTTCTTCTTCATCCATGCAGCTTCTGCAAAAATCATTTGCAGGAACTCCAAGACGAAAAGCATGTCTTCCTATTAGGCAGTGCCCAGTAAGGACACCTATAATGGAGCTAATATGCAATCTACCAATAGAAATTAGTTGTTTTGAGCGTTTAGCATCAAACAATGGCCAAATCAGTTTAGTAGACCGGCAAGTTGGGGTGCTGGTCCACCTGTGGTTAGCTTTCTTTATGGTATCTTGCTTTAGCATAAGTTTACAAGTAGCTAGGGGTATACCGATGTTAGATTTGCTATCCAAAAAAGGTAATATTGTTCCGTTTTTTGCAAGTTCGTCAGCTTTACAATTTCCTGGAATGTCTCTATGCCCCGGCACCCATGTAAGGTGAATGTTAAACTGTTTTGACATCTCCACCAGAGATGATTGACAATTTTGGGCTGTTTGTGAGTTAATGGAGACAGAGTCCAGTGACTTTAAGGCAGCTTGACTGTCTGAGAAGATACGTATATCGGCTGTCGATATAACGTTTTCTTTTAGCCAAGAGAGGACTTCTTTTATTGCTAAAAGCTCTGCCTGGAACACGCTACAGTGATTGGGAAGACGAAAAGATAGACAAACATTTAGTTTTTCGGAGTATATGCCTCCACCGACCCCGTCATCGGTTTTAGATCCATCTGTATAGAAATGAATTGCTTCGTCTATCAAAAACGACTCATTTTCCCAAGAAGACCTGGAAGGGATGGATACTTGAAAATTTTTATCAAATTTTGGATGAGGGGTGGTGTAATCGACGTTACTAGGTAGGCTACTGAACGAGTTCAGTATGGTAGAGTGACCAATATCATTATTGATCCACTGCGAGGAGGCTTTAAGTCGAATGGCTGTGTTAGCGGCCGATTGTTTGCTAAAAATATCTAGCGGTATGAGATGAAAAAGAACATCAAGTGCAGCAGAAGGAGTTGAGCGGAGAGCTCCACCCATGATTAAACAGGCTGTTCGTTGGACTTTGCTGAGCTTATCGCGGTTTGTTGCTGTTTCCAGCGCAGTCCACCATACTGTCACTCCATATGTAAGTATCGGTCTAATGACTGAGATGTATAGCCAGTGTGTTATATGAGTTTGTAGACCCCATTTGTTACCTACGGCTTTTTTGCAAGAGAAAAGAGCTATGTTGGCTTTGTTGACTCTCTCTTGGATATTGGGCTTCCAGCTTAATTTCTTGTCCAAAATAAGACCCAGATATTTTGCTTTGTCTGAGAATTTAAGCGGTATACCTTTGATGAGGGGAGGGTCTATGTGTGGGATTTAATATTTCCTGGTAAATAGGACAAGTTCAGTTTTGTGGGGGTTGACACCGAGTCCACATTGATCTGCCCAGTTATTAAGCTTGTTTAGAGCATTTTGTAGGAGTTCCTTCAGAGTATTAGGATGCTTACCAGATATCGCTATCGCAACATCGTCCGCATAGGCAATCACCCTGTGCCCCTCCCCTTCAAGAATCACTAGTAGTTTATTTACGATTAGGTTTCAAAGGAGAGGAGAGAGGACGCCGCCTTGCGGCGTACCCCTACTGACAGTCCTTCGAGTAGTAAAATCGCCCAGTTTTGAATTTATAATCCTGCTTATCAGCATATGATTTATCAAATTACTGATTGACTTATCCACCTTCAGAGATGACAGCGCAGATGTGATTGCGGATGCGTCGACATTGTTAACAAGTGGGGCTTGTCTCCAAAAATCACTCACTGGTTATAATATAAACTGCGGTCATCTGACCGATACTCACTTACGCACAGTGCGGCCGAAGGCATCTTTTTGCGGCCAAAAGTCCAAAATAAAAGTTTTGAGTTAGGGGTTTTTGTCATCAGGTTGTCTAAAGGAGACCCCTAAGAGACGAAAAATGTTGGTAGATATGCTAATGGACACTTCCATCAAACACGTGTAAAAGTTTTTATTTTCAAGCGAATATATTGCAATAAAATGGATTCAATAGCTAAATAGTACATTGTTAGACAGAGATATGTCAACACTATTTATTTACTTGAAAAAAAAAAAAAATATTTGTTTGAATGAAAACTTTTTTTCTTGCTATTTCTTGTTCTCAAATCTTTTTAAGATAGCTAATAAAAGTATTGTGTACCAAATAAAATAAAATTCAACTGCGCGTTGAGTTTTTTTGTGCATTAAGGTACTAGTACGGTCTAGAACGCCAAAAAACGCACGATTTTTGGGATTTTTTTTCTCGGAAACTTTATAAGATAATAACATGTTTTTTTTTAAATAATGAATACATGCGTCAAGAATACAAATTTTTTCAAATTTTTGAATTTTGCCCGAATTATAGAGGGCGCAAACGTCGACTCATCAAAAAATACATTGTCCCATTGCGGCAGTTAATCTCAAGATTGGCTGGACGGAAACAAAAAAAAAACAAAGTGGGTTATTTAAAGAGAGGTTTCTTACGAGACAATTTAGCACAATTTGTTTTAAAAGTAAGAAAAACAAAAAATGTCAAGCTTTGAAAAAATAACACAGGTCTGTAAAAAAAAATTTTTTTGTTGGTGCCTTGAGTTTTGCAGCTGATTTTATTTGTTCTTCTAACGCTGATTTAAAAACTGAAAACCATTTTTCTCTAGCAGCTCTAGTTTTTGAGTTACAGAAATATTCAATTTACCCTAATTTAAAAAATTCATATGCAAGAAATTCATATGAAAGAATGATCAAGATAAATCTTGGGCACCCCACATGTAGTTTGCAAAACATGTACTGAACATCTACGTCAGTGGACTAATGGGAAAAGGAGGAATCTGAAATTTGGTGTGCCTATGGTTTGGAGAGAACCAAAAAATCACTATGACGACTGTTATTTCGGTCTAGTGAATATCAGAGGCATCAATAGTAAAAACCGAAGCAAGTGGACGTATCCTGATTTAGATTCTGCTCGACGGCCCATCTCTCATTCCGATGAAGTTCCCATACCAACATTTCATCAGCTAGCAGATCTTTCGGAGGATGAAGACAGTGAATATGATGAAAATGCATCAAGTCCCCAAGGATTTAACCAAAGTGAGTTAAGTGATCTCATCAGGGATCTTAACCTATCAAAACAATCTTCTGAGTTACTGGCATCCCGGCTAAAAGAAAAAAATCGACCTGATGAAGGAACAACAATAACGTTCTATCGTAAAAGGGCAGCAGAGTTGCTTACGTTCTACTCTCAGGAGGAAGATCTCGTTTTCTGTCAGGATGTTAAAGGTCTTTTAACAAAAATGGGCCTTCCCGAGTATGATCCAGATCGTTGGCGTCTGTTTATTGACAGTTCCAAGCGAAGTTTGAAGTGTGTGCTTTTATACAATGGTAACGAATTGAGATCAATACCTATTGCTCACTCAACCCAAATGAAAGAAGAGTACAAGAATATAGCTATAGTCTTGGAAAAGATTAAGTATCAAGAACATGGGTGGGTCATTTGTGTTGACTTGAAAATGGTTAACAAGGTGGATACACAAAATATTCCTGCTTCTTGTGCCTTTGGGGTAGCAGAGCTAAACAAGATCACTGGGTAAAAAAAGACTGGCCTGAAGGAGAAAACATGGTTGTTGGAGAAAAAAATGTTATTAATGAGATAAAATAATCCTGCCTCCACTTCATATAAAACTTGGCTTAATGAAGCAATTTGTTAAGGCTCTGATAAGGATTCATCAAGTTTTAAATTTATATCTACAAAGATGCAAGGATTAAGCATTGAAAAAAGAAAAGCTGGCATATTCGATGGACCTCAAATCAGACGGTTAATAAAGGACACCAATTTTGTTGAATCTATGAATGAAAAAGAACGAAAAGCGTGGACATCATTTGTGTCAGTTGTCGAACTGACTGCTTTTCGTGAGCTTGGATGCAACATGAGCATCAAGGTGTATTACTTGCAAAACCATTTGGACCGGTTTCCTGAAAACTTGGGAGACTTGAGTGAAGATCAAGGTTGTTAAGTTTCTTGCTTAACTTTCAAATGAAAAGACCGGTTGATTAATACTAACTAAATCTAGTTTTAATTGAATATAAAAGAACTCGTGGATAACTTCTTTGGCCGACAGCCGAATTAAAAAAAAAGCAGGTTAGCCACGAGGCATGAAAATTTACATGTATAAGTTTAGTTGTTGTAGATAAGATTAAATGTCATAATTGATGTTCGTTAAGATATGGTAAGTGTTGCCAATGAATTCAAAGTGCAATTCAGTTGTAGATGCAACAGCTTCCCTCGCGTTTAATTAAGGACTATATCGCATTTGCTTCAAACGTAACTCAGCTCTTCTAAGTTTATTTTGATTCACTGCTGCCTGTTGTGTAGCAGAGGTCACTTGCTGGTTGCCATCTCCATCTGCATCCCGCGTGGAAAAAGTCACTAGTGGGCTTGTATGACTTTGAGGAGTCGCTGTTGGAGAAATGCTACCTGCATGCTGAGTGGAAAGAGTCACTTGTGGGCTTGATCGTCTTCGAGGAGTGGAGGGTGGTGAAACCAAACTCACAGGTTTCTCAACCGTAGGGCTATAGCAAACTATGGAGCCATTTGAAGACCGCGAGTCTCGTCGTGGAGATTGTGAAAGGTCGCTATCTGAAAACTGATTAGGATTATGGTTATTTGTAAATTGAAAATTACCACCAGAGTTTTCTCGTGACAATGGATGACTCTCTCGAGTGCGAATCTGATTTTGATGCCTCTTATGAATTCGGTTTCCAGACTCAACGAGATACATCCTCCTTCCCAGTGTTTTCAGAATAACTCCAGGTATCCACTTTGCTTGCTTGAGATATTGCCGAATATAAACTTGCTGTTGCGGCGAAAACTTCGATTTATTTTTGCAGAGCCTTTCTTCACTGACTTTGTCTGGAATCATGGCGGAGAAAAATGTCCGATGGATGCTACCATGGAGCTTCTCAGCTGGAGACACCCCGGAGCTATCAGGTGTAGAGCGAAATGTTGCCAAAAAGATAGCCAAAGCATCATCGTTTTGATTTGAGTCCTCCATTATTTTAGACAGGGATGTCTTAAATGTGCGAACCATACGCTCTGCAACTCCATTCGATTCTGGGTTGAAAGGTGCCGAGGTCAAATGTTGAATAGAGTTCCGTTTGCAAAAATCTTCAAACTCCTTGGATGCGAATTGTGGGCCATTATCGGAAACCAAGGTTTTAGGTAACCCTTCCAACGCAAAAATAGATTGCAATGCCTGTGTCGTTGCAACAGATGTTGTCGATGACATCTTGATCACGAAGGGAAAGTTAGAATTGGAATCGACAACTATAAGCCACATGTTTTTCTTAAATGGCCCAGCAAAGTCGACGTGCACTCGTTCCCAAACCTCAGTAGTAGTAGGCCAGCTATAATATTCCTTCCCTGAATGACTAGCGTTAAGCTGGCAGGCACGGCACTCCTTCACTGTCATTTGTATCTGGTCATCGATACCAGGCCACCAGCAATGACGTCGAGCCATCTGTTTCATCCTGGTCATGCCCCAATGTCCATGATGAATCATTTGCAATACTCTTTTTTGTAGAGTATACGGTATCACGACTCTGCAGAAATTCTCACTCTGAAAAAGAAGAACATTAGTATACACACTTAGACAGAACTTTCGACGGTAAAACGGCAGTAAGTCAGATTCAGAAGGTTGAATGAAATTGGGCCAACCATTCTGAACATACCAGATGACTTTATTTATTATTAGATCGCGTTTCGCTCAGCTACAATTTCTTGTATTCTAACCGGAAAATTTTCTAGGACCTCATTTACATGAACCGTTTCTTCATCTGATTTGTCGAAATCCTCGTCTGGTCCATGAGGCAAACGTGACAAACAGTCGGCGTTACCATGCATCTTTGTTAGTCTGTAGCGGATAGTGTATGTGTAACTCATAAGCAGAATAGCCCATCTCTGTAACCGTTGAATGGTCATGACAGGTAGTTTTTTATCCGGGCTGAAAATTGTAACCAACGGCTGGTGGTCCGTAATTAATTCAAACTGCCGGCCATAGAGATACTGGTGAAATTTCTTAACACCATAAACAATTGACAAGGCCTCTTTTTCGATCTGGCTGTACCCTTTTTGCGTGTCGGTGAGAGTTTTGGAGGCAAAGGCTATTGGCTTCTCTGTTCCATCGGGATAGTGGTGGGAAATAACAGCTCCAATGCCATGTGATGAGGCGTCCGTAGCTAGAGAAAGAGGCAAGTCGTTTTGAAAATGAACTAATCTAGAAATTTTCATGATTTTCTCCTTAAAATCTTCAAACGATTTGTGTTGTTGCCTGCCCCAGACGAAGGGCGTGTCCTTGGATCGAAGCTTGTTGAGCGGCGCAGCTAACTGTGAGAAGTTTGGTATGAATTGATTGTAATAATTTAACTTACCCAAAAAAGCTTCTAGCTCCTTTAAATCTTTTGGTATCGGTAAATTTCTAATGGCTTTGAGCCTGGATTCTGAAGGTCTGATTCCGCGGTCGTCGATTATATGTCCCAAATACTCGATTTCGGTTTCGGCAAATTTGCATTTGGGTAAACGACACTTCAAACCGTGATCTGCAAAACGTTGGTACAACGTTTTAAGGTTCCTTAAATGCTCTGCATTGGTGCGGCCTGACACAATGATGTCATCAAGGTATGAGACACAAAAGTCAAGGTCAGCCGTCAGTTGCTCTATATACCGTTGAAAAATCCCTGTTGAGCTCGCCGTCCCAAAGGGAAGTCGTTGATACTCAAAGAGTCCAAGATAAGTGTTGATGACACACAGACGCTTGGATTCATCATCAAGCGGAATCTGGAGATAGGCATCAGAGAGGTCCACCTTTGTGAAAAAACGACCACCTTGGAGGCTACAAAACAGCTCTTGAATACGCGGAACCGGATGCCTATCGATTTCCAAATGAGGATTGATGGTGACCTTGAAATCACCACAGAGCCGAAGAGTTCCATTCTGCTTCTCAACCACCACAATAGGAGCAGCCCACTGGCTGGTCTCCACAGCTCGCAATATACCCAGATGAACAAGCCTCTCAATCTCCTTTTTGACAGCAGCTTGTTGGGCGAATGGCACTGGTCGATATTTAAAATACCTTGGACGGCAATTAGTCTTCATCGTTAAGTGGGCAGTAAAATGTTTACTACATCCAAGTTCGGAGCTAAAAACAGATTCATACTCTTGGCAAAGCTTATGTGCATTTTCAGCAAGCTCGTCACGTGACTCGTCTAGCAAATTGACAACATTGTCTTCATGTGGATACTTAACCTCAAATTGAAAAGCTTCAAACCAGTCAAGGCCCATAATATTCGAAGCTTTCGAACTGTCAACTACAAGTAAAGAAAGTTGTTTGCTTTCGTCACGTCACTTAACTGTCACCAAAGCTTCACCTCTAATAGGAACAGACATGTTACCATAAGCTTTAAGTGTTCGAGTTGTGGGTAGTAGCTCCAGATTATTGAGCTCCCGAAACGACTTTAAGCCAATGAGTGATGAAGTTGCGCCTGTGTCCACTTGAAAAGTAGTTGGGATTTGGTTTATGTCCAATCGAATAAACATCTTGCGTCCCTTACGTTCCATTTCCCAGGCTGACGAAACTTCCTCTGGCATTGTCTTCTTGGTGAAGTTTGATGACGTGTCTTCCACCAGCTGATGTATTGAATACGCTGATTCGTTAATGTGCTTACGAGCATCAGAGCTTTGTTGCTTTCCTGCGCGGTATTGTGACTTTGATCGTTTGTTTTTCCGATTTTTCTTTTTGAACGTTCCACCTTCGGACCGTGACGCTAACATACAAACGCTTTTAATGTGTCCCTTTTTGTTACAGAGATCACACACTGAATCCAGGTGTCGACAATCATTACGTTCGTGGTGTAAATAACAACCTGGGCAAGATTTTCTTCCTCGCTAGTCGTTGTTTTGTCTTGACTTTCGGTTGACGTTGGCCAAATTCACCTCGGCTGATAATGTACTCTTTCCATTTCCCTTTAGAATATCCGTCGCGAGCTGAGTGGATTCGTAAGCCGTGGCAATATCCTCAATTTCCTCTAGTGTCGGATTTTTCTTCTGAGTCGCAGCAGTCCGGACGGTATCATGAGGAGTGTGAAAAACCAACATGTCACGTATCATCACATCGGCATACGACTGACCGCATTCTTTTTTAGGACACACGAAATTGCAGCTTCTTGAGACTCCTCTTAGATTCGCGATCCACTCTGCGTAAGATTGATTCGGAGACATCTTTGTTTGTAGAAACTTGCACCGCGAGGCCAGAACATGTAATTTATTTGAATAATGTCGAGTTAATTTTACCGTGAGTTCTTGGAAAGTGTGCATACTTACGTCTTCAGTTTCAAAAAGCTTTCTGAGTAGCTCATTGACTTCGGGACCACATTCTGAGAGAAAATGTGATTTTCGGAGGTTATCGTCAACCAGTGCATTTGCAGAATAATGTTGCTGCAGCTGGAAAAGGTAGTTTTCCCAACTTTCCTTCTCGGCATTAAACTGCCTAAATGGTGGAACTAGCACAACAGCAGTAGGAGTACTTTTACTTTTCTCGAGAACATTCTCTAAGAAAACTTTGTTCGATGCCATTAGCTGCTCCATCCACGTCTTTTGCTGTTCTAGCAATTGCTCGACTGCTTTTTTGTCCATATTGCTGATCCAAAAATCCTCGTCGCCAAATATGTTAAGTTTCTTGCTTAACTTTCAAATGAAAAGACCGGTTGATTAATACTAACTAAATCTAGTTTTAATTGAATATAAAAGAACTCGTGGATAACCTCTTTGGCCGACAGCCGAATTAAAAAAAAAAGCAGGTTAGCCACGAGGCATGAAAATTTACATGTATAAGTTTAGTTGTTGTAGATAAGATTAAATGTCATAATTGATGTTCGTTAAGATATGGTAAGTGTTGCCAATGAATTCAAAGTGCAATTCAGTTGAAGATGCAACAAAGGTGAACGATTTCACCAGGATATAAGGACAATGGAAGAACGATACCAGGGCATGTTGGATAAGCATATGATGGCAGATTACTGCTGGAATCTGTTAAGAGATTGTCCAAAAAACCACAATGCAGATCAAGCAAAAAACTAAGCTTCTTGGGTTCTAGTACATCAAATCAGCAGTGAAAATTATATTGTATATGAAATGTACTCGCTAGTATCTTGTTAATAGAATTATTATTTTTTTATATTTATTATTTTTTTATATTTATATGTCACTAAATGAGTTTGGATTTTCAAAGAAAAATGTTTTACTTTCTTCTTTTCACAATTATTTTGGGTATGTCACGTTTGCAACACCCTACCCCATAACTTGAAAACGGGAGCTGCTAGGCAAAAACCTATTGCAGATTCGTATTCAGGAGGTCGAATTTTCCAAAGAACAGTTCAAAAAGTATCGGCACCATAATGTGTGTATACCTGTGTAATTTTTTTTTTTGGAAATTTGTTTGGCCATTTTTGGGTCGCCATTTTTTTGTTCAAAAGTTTTTGGTCAAATTGTCGTAAATTGTCTTAGAAAAAGTTGTAACAAGTTTTTTGAAAATCGGTTCAGTAGATCCGGAGATTAACTGTCCGCAATGGTACAATGCGTTTTTTGATGAGTCAACGTTCGCGCCCTCTATAATTCGGCCAAAATTAGAAAATTAAGACAAAAAAAATATTCTTTTACTTTTGACGCATGTATTCTTTATTTAAAAAAAAATATGTTATTATCTAATAAAGTTTCCGAGAAAAAAATTCCCAAAAATCGTGCGTTTTTTGGCGTTCTAGACCGTACTAGTACCTTAATTTACAACAATATCCCTGGTATTGTATGCCCACGGTAGTTCACAAATTTTTAATTCATTGCCGCGAAATAATAAAATATTCAGTGTTACCTATCTGTCAAATGTTGGAAGATGCACAAGAAGCATGTAATAATTTTTTTTAAATATATCAAGCTAATTTCGCATGAAACCATTATTGTCAAAAGACAATGGAGGATGTTTTTAAAAGATTCCTAATCGCATCCGATCCATTAATATCTTGTTGTGGGGAATTACCTCTAAGACCACTTAAATCTTTGTCTAAAGACTATATCAATTTGTTAGCACCTCCACGTGTAAATAATCAAACAGAAGATGAACAACAATCTTTTGACAGCTCTTCCGCTTCTGAAACAGATACAGATGTAGATGATTGTGACTGTTACGAGATGGGCAATGAAAAATTTTTCATGTAAATATGGGATTAACTTATGTACCTACTGTTTGCTCATATTGCATTTTGTATTTCTAAATTTACGATTTATAAATTACTGTGTTCGATTTCAATACAAATATATAAACAATTTTTTTCCATTTTTTTTATATAATATTGCTATATACTCGTAGCATTCCACCATTTTGAATTTGTTCATTTTTAATAAATTTTCAAGTACATGCCCTAATAATATCAAAACAAAAGTTTTTTCGTATGACATGACGCCATATTAAGTCGGCCATTTTGAATTTGCTGATTCTGATAACAGATTCGTAATCAGCGACCCCAAAACCCCTATATACCAATTTGTGGATCATTCTCTACGTTTTTCGACTTTTGGCCGCACAAAGCCGCTTTCGGCCGCACTGTGTTACGGGGTGACCGTATGGTGGACGGCCTTAGATAAAGCGGAAAATCGCGATAAACTAAGCAAAGTACAACTTTAAGCGTGGATGTGCATCAGCGGAGCTCTCCGCTCGACACCTTCCGCTGCACTAGACATACTTCTTAACCTGACTTCCCTTGATATTTACAGCAAACAAATGGCCGCGAGCACAGCCGTACGTCTCAAAGCCATCTCTCAATGGTCCAATAACTCCATTGGCCACACCACCATTCTGAATTTTTTCGGAACTTTCCCAAGTCACTCCGACTACATCACTCTCTTGTTGGTTTTCGATAAAAACTTTGAAGTCACCATTCCCTCAAGGTCAGCTTGGGAGGAAGGGGCTTTGATAGAAAATACATCAGTACATTTATATACAGATGGACCGAACACTGAAAACGGAGTGGGTGGTGGATTGTACTCAGATGGAGTAAACCTTAGTCTCTCCTTGCGCCTACCAAACCATTGTAGCGTATTCCAAGCGAAAGTTCTGGCGATGAAGGAAGTACTGCCTTGGCTTAAAGAAAACGTGATATCTAACACGGATATCCGCATCTTCTCAGATAGTCAGGCTGCTTTGAAATCCCTCGCATCAATCTTTTTAAACTCCATTACAGCCCAAGACTGTCGATCGTCTCTGATGGAGATGGACAAACAGTTTAATATTCACCTATTCTGGGTGCCGACGAACTCGCCAGAATTGGAACGGAAATGCCTATCTTGCCCGATAAGGTAAATATAGGTATGTCTATAGCTACAAGTAAACTTATACTGAAACGAATTGCTCTGGAACAATCAAACACAAGATGGCTTAATACTACCACTTGTATGGCGACCAAACAAATCTGGCCTAAACTGGATTTGAAACGGTCAAAATGTTTATTGTCCCTCGGTAGGTCTCAGATCAGCTCCGTAATATGTGTTATAACTGGACACTGTCTCATAGGTAGACACGCCGCCGCACGACTCGGTGTACTACCAAACGATTTTTGCAGGAGTTGCTTGGAAGAGGAAGAGGAAATAATCCCACAACTTCCTTGTACATGTACATGCCCTGCTCTCTCTTAAAGACGCAAACTTCATCTAGGAGAATATTTCTATAATGAACCAAGCGATCTCATAAAAACAGACATTAAAATGTCTCCTTCGCTTCATCAGAAGCTCCAAATGGTTTTAACTAGTAGGGAATCTTTTTGTTCCCTATTAGATCGTGGTATCACAATGGACCTCTACTGGTCTAAGTGTGTCAGACGCTTTAACCTAACCTAACCTAAGTACTTACATAAAATGTGAATAAAAAAAAATGTAACAAATCAAACAAAAATATTTCAACGATCTTAAAATGGGAGAGTAACGAAATCTCGCCGCACAAAATCCCGAATCACGAAATCCCGCCAAAAATAAAAATAAAAATCGTGCCGACAGATATTTTTGGAAATATTTGGCGGGATTATCAATACTATTTTAGTACTATTAACTAAATATTATATTATATATTAACTAAATATTCTATTTTTAAACAAATGGAAAGTATTTAAGGAACTGTTGGTTCGGGAAAAATTCAGTTCTTGTTAGAACTCTGAGGAGGTAAACCTCCTTCATCTTTAGAGAGTTGATTTTCAATGTTTTGGTCAATTATTTTTGGACATTCGACCAAAATATTTTTGGACTGTTGCCAAAAATATTTTTGGACATTTTGTCAAAAATATTTTTTTAACAAACTTTTTTTCAACAATTTGTTTTTGAAGAAATTTTGATTTTTCATACATTTTTTTCGGGACATTTTTTTCAAAAATATTTCTTGACAAAAATTTGCCACCCAAGGTAGTTTTAATACAAAAAAAAAAAAACTGTTTACATTGGCGCCTGCCAGGTGACTTAACATACCCTAAGTGGAGCGACGGAGTCTAGTGAGCGGGTGTGTCCCCGAAAAAGGGAGTTAAAATTTTTAAGTCCCGCGGAGCGGGCCACCCAATGTACCTTTAAATGTGATTTCTGGCTAAACTAAGCATCTCAGCGAGTTAAAAATTGCATATTCGTGATCTAGAGAGTGCCACCTTTCAATCCACGTAACGCATGTAACGAAAAACAAATGTTTATCTTTAAATGCGATTTGCGGCTAAACGGAGCTCCGTAGACCCCCCAAAGTTGACATTTTCAAACGTGATTTCTGGCTAAACTAGGCATCTTAGCGAGTTAAAAATTGCATATTCGTTATGTAGGGAGTGATGTATCACATGATTTTTTTAAAAAAAACTTTTTTGGATATTTTTTTTGTAATTTTCTTGTTTTTTTTTTATTTTTTTGACTCAAGATACTTTCAAGGCTTCATACTGTACTTGTTTTCTGCTTTGAGCCAATCAGAGCTCGTTAAATATTAACGAAATCAGAGCGGTCTTCTTCGTATTGAATATTCCAGTACAATAGTAGGGAACTTCGTGTTTCGTTGTTTCGATTGATTCGAGTCACCATTACTATGGAAATGAAAATCCATACTGTGCTGTCAATTTAGTATTGAAACAGCGGGATTTCGTGATTCGGGATTTCGAGACTCGCTGAGATGCTTAGTTTAGCCAGAAATCACGTTTAAAAGTACATTGGGTGGACCGCTCCGCGGGACTTAAGGATTTCAAGTCCCTTTTTCGGGGACACACCCGCTTACACTACTCCGTCGCTCCGCTTAGGGTATGTTAAGTCGCCTAGCAATGTAAACAATTTTTTTTTGATTAAAAGTACCTTGGGTGGCAAATTTTGTCAAGAAATGTTTTTGAAAAAAAATGTCCAGAAAAAAATGTATGAAAAATGAAAGTTTCTTCAAAAAAAAAATTGTTGAAAAAAAAATTTGTTGGAACAAAGTTTGTTAAAAAATAAAAAGCAAAAGTCCAAAAATATTTTGGCTTACCTCCTTAGAGTTCTAACAAGAACTGAATTTTTCCGGAACCAACAGTTCCTTAAATACTTTCCATTTGTTTAAAAATAAATCAAAATAAAATATTTTATTAATAGTACTTATTGAAAATCCCGCGAAATATTTCCAAAAATATCTGTCGGCGGGATTTTTATTTTTATTTTCGGCAAGATTTCGTGATTCGGGATTTTGTGCGGCGAGATTTCGTTACTCTCCCAAAAACATCAGACATTAAAATTTTTAAAAACGCAGGTACACTAATTTCATTGCTTTGTACTATTTTTTAAATGGTAGCACACCTTTCTTTCGAGGTTTTTCTATCAGTGTATATTGTAATTTATTATATTTTAATGATGTTAAGTTGTTTCAAGAGTCGTTGAAACGTTTTTTATTTTTTTAAATTGAAGAAATTTGCATCTGGTACGCTTGAAATTTGCAATATTGAGCCTATTTTTTATTAATTTTAATTAAGAATTTTGATCCGATCAAGTCACAAGTAGGTTACATAATTGAAATAAGTCATGATACAAAAATCTATCCACTTCGAAAGTGCCATTTTCATTTCAAGGCTTAATTATACTGTGGATATGCCCATATAGCAAATTAAAAAAATGCTAAATTGGTTATCGGTATCTTGTTGTTCTATCAATTGAGTATGCAATTGCAGAAAGTATTGATGTAGATCATATAATTGACAAATTGGCATCAAAAAAGCCATAAAAGTAAAATTTAATTCTTGTAAGGGACGCTCATGACCCTTTTGATTTGTAAACTTCTTCATATAGACGCCTATTTGACAACTGTACGTACCCCTAGCGGAGCAACGGAGTTATGTGAGCGGACAAAGGGGAAGTTTAAATCATTAGAATCCAGGAAGGAGGTACAGGCACAGTACTACCCAAGGTACTGTTGTAAAAAATACCTGCCTGACGAATAAACATTGCCACAGCGGACCAATGGTCTTAAAATTCGGGTCACCCAAAGTATAGTTAATTCATAAACTATTGACATAGGCGACTACCACACAACTTTACATACTACAGTTGAAACTCGATTATCCGGGATTAGATTGACCGGGACGCTCTATTATCCGTGATGAAAATATTTGACATAACAAACTTGAATATCCGTACAAAACTCTACTATCCGTAAAAGAAACAAATCTATATAGGTATAAACAAAAATATGTACTGAATTGTTAAGTTTTATGGAATAATTTTATGTTTTTTTTTTATAAAAATAAAGAATTAAATATCAATTTCTTTTTTTTTTTTTGTGAGAAAAAAAAAGTTCTTTCATCCGGGATTTTCGATTATTCGTGATGAGCTCGGTCCCGACCATCCCGGTTAATCGAGTTTCAACTGTATTTACATTTCAAAAAATCAAAGAAAAGTATTTTCTTATCATTAAAAATTTAAATATGGGTTTCAAAAAATCGACTATGATATATCGAAGATTATAAAAAAAATGATAAGGAATCTTCATTTCAAAACATTTTTATTGTGTATTCTCCCTTCTATTAAAATTGTATAAGAGTTTATACTCGTAATAGAAAAACAAATCTCAGAAACATTTTTTTTATGTTCTATTTTCTTAAAAACTAGAAGACATAAAACAATCCAGTTTCCAGTATTTGATTAATTATTATTAATAGGGATATTAACTGCAAAAAGCCCATTTAGTAATTAATCCCACAATCGTGAAAAAAAATCAGTTCACATTTAGTTATTTGTCAATAAAGTTTAATGATAAAAATATTATTGACTTTTGGCTTTAAAAACAGAAACAATATTTGAAAGTGTATTTTGGCTTTTATTTTAAATTTTTTTTTATTTTTTTACAAAATTGCCGGTTCCGCTTAAACGAAGTGCGATAGATCATCTCTTTCCTTTAACCCTCTAAGAAATCCGTTATTATTTTTCGCCGCCTAATTGTATCGTACTCGTACCAAAGAGGATAAGAATTATAAACTGAATCACCATTTTACTAATTTATATTTCATTAAGTCGAATTTATTATTGCATGTTAAGTTATACTAAATTGACTGAAATCATTTAATATGTTCCAGTCCCCTGCTTATCCCCATTTTATTATATGTACATTAATTTGTCAGGCAAATTTTCATCATTCACAACCTTGTATGCACGCAAATAAACTTAATTTTGGTTCATAAATTGTTTTTGTCACGAAAGCATGAGTCAGAAATATAACATTAAGACAATTTAAAATTTCATTTGTATCCTCATCAAACTGTTACCCTCGAATAATAACCATGAAGAAAACATTTTTAAAAAAGTTAAATACATACATACATAGGTATGTACGAGTACATACATTTATTATTTGCTTGTACACATATAAATATGTACATATGTGCTTAAACATAGAGATACAACTGTGTCTTCTATAAACAACTGCAGAATTATATCGTCAGCATAATTTGGAATTCAAACACCATTTCGTAAATTTTTTATTATTTTCTTATGAAGTAAAAGCATAGATGATTAAGTTATACAAATGTCTAACCCTTATCGAGAAAAATTGGACATGAAGATTTAATCAGCACAACAACAAATTTTTAAAATCCGCACAAAATGTTATTATTGCACGCATAAGAACATGTAACGGTTAAGTTGACACTATCTTAATATGCTCGGATATATCTCCCACTTAAACAAAAGAAGAACAGGAACCCCTTTTCTGTCCAATTGGGCGTAGGTTAGGTTGTCCTGGTAGAGAAGTGCGGCAGGCATGCTTGCAAACGCGCGACACTAGCTCCTCGGATACTCTAGGAACTTGCACTGCAACCGGATACCGGACCCGTTAAAATGTACATGCCTGTTTTTGTTTATAAATAAATACACTTAAATCGAAACCACAAATGAATGCAATGTTTGTATGTAATAAAAAATATCTAAATTAATCATCACGATTACCATATTCATCCAAATAAATAATAATCAGAAAGCGAAAATTTTAAGTTAATTTTTAAAGATTTATTTCATTCTTAAATCATTTAATTCGTTTAGTATTGATTTCTCTTAAAACTAACAAAAATATTTAATTCAAATATGTACGTACACCCTTTGAGATCAGCTGTGATATTATTGTAATAGAGATTTTTAATTTCTTTTATCTCAAATTTATTTCGCCTACTATTCTAGTCAAATTTCTGTGATTTTTAGGTTTAATTTTTTTCTTGATCTGTGATATTAGTTTTAGGTTTTAATTTTTTGAATTCATTATTTATTTAATCGTAATTTTATTTTGTTTTAATCTATAAATTCAGTAGAAAAATTGTTTGTCTGGCTTTTAAATTTTCTCTCTCGTTGAGACACTACAGTCTCAGCCTTCTTTGCCTACTAAAGCTTTAAAGAAAACTAGGTAACTTTCTTATATGTATATACGAAAGTATGTTGTGTAGTTATTATTAGTTTTGTTCAGTAATTATTAATTTTGTAATCTACTACAAATCTACTTAATCAAATCTAATCTATGCTCTCTTTAGTTTGATATTTGTACTCTACTCTATTTTATAATAAGTGCGGTATTACACAGCGCATGTATTTAATGCGCAGTTCTCGGTTATTTTGTTTTCCACTGTCATTCAGTGATGCGCGCATTATTACACGAAGACTTTTCTGATTTTTCAGTGTTGTGCATTATTTGACAGCTATCTTTCATTTCAATTTTCGTTGTTCGTTCGGTGTTTTGGTGTTCGGTTTAGTAATTAAAAAAAAAATTAAAATAAGAAAATGGAATCAAGGAATGATTTCAACAATTTATTAGATAAATTTCATAGATGAAAATCAACTCGCATGTTAAAGCTTTTATCTATTTTATTTAATTTTCATTAGCAATAGCCATATAAGAGATGTTTGCTTAACAAGGAAGAAAAACGAAGTAAGGCAAATTCGAAAAACGACGGAGAAGGAGAAAGAGAAACGTCAAAAACATGCAAGGAATATCCTACCCGTGCATGTCGAGAAATCTTTTTTTCTGTTTCATTTTTTTTCTTTCTTTCTCTTTCGCACTTCATTCATGCAAGACTCAAGATGCGCTGTGTTATACCGGACTAACATGAAACGAAAGTTATTTCTCACTTTCTCTTTATTCTTTTTTTTTGATAGAAAATCGTTTACTTTTTCTTCTACTCACTACATTGAGAACTCTCTCAGTGAGATTTTTTATTGATCTTTATAAATTTCGATGCTCTATATTTCAACGCTCAAAATTCCCTTCGTCCAATAGATTTAAGATAATGTATGTATAAACACAAAACACACATGCATAAACGAAACACAACATTCAATTTATTGGATGTTCAAAATTAGCGGAGGAAGAATTTTCAAAAATAACGGCTGAAGACTGGCGAAAAGTGTGTGAAAAAGCCATAAGAACTGAGAAAGAATACTTTTCTCACGACCTGACGTGGGACACAATTTCGGATTCAATTATAATTAATCCAGGTGATGATTTTTCAACCGACTATTAAAGCGACATTAGTTCTTAAAACTAAGTTTTTTTTTTTTTATAATCTACCCGCGCTCAAGGGATTATGATTACCCTTTAAATGTTTCAACACAGCCCGGGCGTGATGTTAATGAAGAGAAAGAAGGATAGGAAAGATGTGTGGCACGATGTTCTGAGACTGAAGGTGGTTGTCTCAGATATTTTTATCTCCAGGGATGGAGATAAAACTAGAAACTAGGAACTAGAGCGGAGAAATGCCATGACTTATTTCTATGTCACTTATAATTCACATTATTTTATTTGATGGGCATAATAGTTTAGCTCAATTACATGTTGTTAGTGTTATGCCTGAACAACATGTAATGAGTAAACCAGTAAACCCATTGATGACAATTTTAAGAAAGGTTTTAATGGAATTAAAGCGACATAGACGACGGCAGGCATCGAACCTGTGATCATGAGGTTGACAGGCGAGCACACAACCATCGCGCCACGGCCACCCCCAATGTATGTAAATGAACATTTATTATTTAAATTATATTATTCTTATTTATATTACATACTTTTATTTTATTATTATGTTTTATATTTATTTCTGAAGTACAAATTTATAATAATTATTTTAAGGTTAAATAAATTCTTAAAAACTCGTAGGTAAAAATTATTCAAACTCGTAAACACTAATCTAACTAATTAACACTAATCTACAATTAATCCCAAAACCCCACAGGTCAAAAAATAATAAAAACATATATCAAATAAACACTAACACCATAAAATAAATATAAAAATAACGCCCCCGGAACCTTTCTGTTGCTAAGCCACAAATCATAAAACATAGAAATATACAATAACCCCTAAACTATTTTTCAAAGTAAAGTTGAGTTAGGCACTGTTAGATTTAAGAAAAAGTCTTTACTCATTAAATAACCGACCGTTGGCCAACTGAATTGGTTCAAGCTATAATTCAAAATTAGAAAAAATTAGACTCACCAGGGTGCTTCTTTTGTGAGCTTACGTGTTTTCTCTACTTTACTAGAAATCAGATGATGTGCAGAGCATACGTAGAAGAACGGCTCTGACTTGTTTTCTTTCTTTTGGTTTTGTTCTTTTATTCGATTATACCGCTGGGACAATCACTGACCACAAAAGAGTTTACAATATAAATCTAAAGCCTTTATGTAAATCGATTAGATGCTTATGTTTGATCAGTGCGATCATATGGAATGATGTCAAATAGACAACTAATCAATAATTATTTGACAAAAGGTTGCGGGCAATTCGGTGGGTCGAAGATGCGATGGATGCTGATGATTTGTGTGGTCTCTGTCGTGATTGTGCTTATCAGCAGATGGTTATGTCACTAGGGCAGTGAATAAAAAACTAGGTGGGGGATGTGCAGCACCTATGCCGTAATTTCTCGCTCACTAATCGGCCGCACGTGGGTATCGTCTTCAGTTGGTTGATCGTGGCGTAGTAGACTGTGTCGCAGAATCCGATCAATGATAACCGTGAGAACTACACTTGTGGCTTCCACACTGTACACCCGCACGTAATACACGCTCGACCAGGTGAAGTAGCCTTTGGAAGTCTCTTGGTCCAGTTGGACCAGAAGAGTGGCTTAATTAAAGGTTTTTTCCCTTCTATAGATTTATTTAAGTATATTCTGTAGATTTGATGGCCAAATGTCACGTTAGAGAAGAGGATGGTTTTGTCACTACATGCGCTGACGTTTTAAGACCAATCTTTTTTCTTTCGGTGATCACTACACGAATATATATTAATCTTAATTATGTTTTACTATGTAATAAGAATCAGGCTTTAAATTTACCTTCACTCAATGAAAAAAAAATGAGTCTTATACTCAAGTATGAATGTCGATTAAAACTTTTTTTTGTGAAAGCGCTTTAGATTCGGTCCGTGGTGACGGTAAGTTAGAAACAAAATTCATTTTCGGATGTTCTACAAATAATTTTATTTTAAGTATTTTATTGTCATCATACTTAAAATTGGTTAATTTCAGTTAAAAGCTTACCTTTTTTCTATCGAAAAAAATATGTAATGAAGTTGAACTTCGATATGTATAAGTGCGGCTTCTTCAGTCGTCCCGAAATGAAAGAAAAAAGACGTATCGATTGATCTCTTCGAACATCGAGGGCTTAGATATAAAATGTCCCCTACTAAGTGTACAAACAGAGTGGAGCAGCGAGTGAGCAAAAGCAGCGAGCAAAGAGCAAAGCGGAGAAATCAAACACGTGCATTGAAAGGGTAATAGCACACAGAGTGCAGCGTAGTTCGAAGATAGAGCAAAGAGCCGTCAAGAGAGCAAAGCAGCGATTTCAAACATGTTTGATTTCTCCGCTCTCATCGCTGCGATTTTTAACTAGAAGTGGTGAAATTTTGAACTGTTTTTTGTATTTAAAGTTACTGCAAGATGTTTTATTGACTAGAATCGGCTTTGCTACGAAATCTGTCCACTTCTTCGTAAGCTTGTTTTGAATTTTGTCAAGTAAATAACCGAATATGTTCATAGTCATTCGGAAATATTCTTGAAACTTAACATGATTTTCTGTTTCCGCGTTTTAGAAAATATCATATCCTTAAAAATGGGTTTTCAATAAAGTACAGATTCAAATTATTAGAACCCATTTTTATTTGAAAAATACAAATATTTAAATGAAAAAGAATAATCTCTTGCTTGTTTTCTTCTACTTTGCTCTTGCTCCTTGCTCCTCACTCTGGCTAGTCATCATCCTTGCTCGCTGCTCGAGTTCTTTGCTCTTTGCTCTGATGAATTTCGCAGCTTTGCTCTCCGCTCCACTCTGTTTGTACCCTAAGACAGAAACGCAGAAACCTTTTTTGGACCGCTTCAATTCTTGTAACATGTGTTGAGTAATAAGGTGACCATACCACACAGCCGTATTCTAGAATTGGTCTAACAAACAAAATAAATAGAAGTTTAAGAACATAAGGGTCCTGAAAATCACGACCGAATCATGTTGACCTCAGTCGTTGCATCGAACATGCAAAACATGTGCATCATGAAATAAATGAAATGCGCAGTAGTTCAGAAGCAAAATTTAAAGGCATGAACGGTGCCGCCAAATAAGTTGCAGAAAAAATTGGTGTTGACCTAGTTACCCACCGGAAGATAAAAAAACAAAATTTTTGAGCATTGAGAATTGCAGTCAAAGCGCTCTGAATTAGATGTTAAAGAAATTAACATTACCGTGAATTCCTTTTAAAAAGAGTGGCCAAATGATATATGTACATAGAAGGTTCAACGGAGGATTTTATTTAATTTATATTTTATGTATAAAACTATGTTTTTATGATCAGTACGAAAAAATAAAATGTTTTATTTTGCTGTTTAAGTATACTGTTAAATATTGCTATTCCACATTGCATCAATAGGTTCATAGATTTTTGCAGTTTGGTGCTTGTCTTCCCGTTACTGTGGCTCCGAACGAACGGTTTTTCTCTTGCCTTCGGAGATTAAAAACATATCTGGGCAACAAGACTGTTGTGAAGTGACTGAATGATTTGATGCTGTGAACTGTATACAGGGTGTCCCTTAAATCCGTGCAAAATATTTTAGGACGTGATTCTTAAGGTATATTCTAAGAAAAAAATCGTTCTACAGCAAGGGCTTATCTCCAATTTTTCCAATTTTTATATCAAATATCGGGGATCTAGGAAAAGGTCTAATTTGGTGTACCCTGACCCATGTTAACGGTAATTTCGCTGTTAGTATTAATGATAGCAAATCGACGGTTAACTATGAATATCTCCTAACATACATTTTTGTAAAATTCACTTTTTGATGCAGTTTCGTTAATAATTTCCATCTGCTTCATTGAATTTTTAAAATTTCAACTGTTTCGCATCATAGATATTCAAAACTGAAAATTATGCATAAAATTTTATTATTATACGTTTTAATTTTGAGACTATAATAAATTTTGTGTGTCCCCCGCAAAGTTTACAAAATGCGACATAGGAGATATTCATAGTTAACCGTCGAAATTTAGTTTTTTGTTTTTAGAAGAAATACCAATCTTTGTAATCGCGCTTAAAGAAATTTGAAATCCTATCTCGGTCTTGAGATATCCAGTTTTTAGCATGTTCCGTTTTTTCTGCCCATGCCAATTTTTTTAATTTGGGCTGAATTTTCTCCAAAAAATTCGTAATAATCATATCGTTTTTCCTTTAGTTTTGAATGAACATAATAATACTAAAAATAAAACTTGGCGGCAAGGCTACGGACAAACCCATAGATTTTATGATATTTGAGAAAACCTGGAACAGGTAAAATTAAAAAAAAATGGATTTTTGCTTTAAGCTCAAAAGCGTATGAATAATGATTTTGTGTGGGTTAAGATATTTTATGTGTGTAATAAACAGTTATAACATGTGCTCAAAGTGTCTTTCTTGGTTTTGTATGCATGCTAGATAGAATGAAACTGCTTTCAAGACATTTTATTAATTTCAAAACAAACTTGTATACTGTACAATATGCTTAAAAATAGAATAAATGAATCAATTTTCAAATTGTTATCATACAAATCTTTCACTCATTTCAAAACAAGCACTGGGAGTATTGTTCATTATTGACTTAAACAGAAAAAAAAATTATTTAAAAACAACGGTAAAAAAGGGTTTTTCTTCGAAAAATTTTCAAAATTTCGAGTTTGAAAATTAATTTTTAAAAACAATTCATAAACGCAACTTAATTTAAAATGATAATTAAAGAAAGATTGCTGGCTTTCCAAAAAGGTATGACAGGGTATAGTAAGTTTTACCGTTGTTTTTAAATAATTTTTTCTGTTTTAAGATTTTTTTTTTCTTAACCCAACCTACTAATTTTATAGGTTTTTGGTGCACTTTATACCAATCACTCTGTATAAATAATAACGTGGTTGGGTTATAACCTTCGACATCACAATAGTGATGCATGGGGTAAATTTACACTTGTAGTACTAAATTCATGTAGTCCTAGGATATCTAGGGTTACACGGTATCTTTACCTTTCCCTCTCAAAGCATCATTTACGAAAACAAATGATAGTACTTTTTTCTCTTAAATTGAATGAATTAGAGCTCAAATGAATTTAAACAACATTTATTTTTATTGATATGATTTTTTAGCGCGTAACAATTGTTCTGTGTGCACGGTACAGTGGCGTAGCCACGGGGGGGGGTTTTTGGGGTCTGAACCCCCCCCTTGGCATCCGCCAAAAAATGCAAAAAATAACAATAAACCCAAGTATAGTAAACCCCAAGCCACCTAATAACCCAACATAACAATAAACCCAAGTATGGTAAACCTCAAGCAACCCAATAACCCAACTCGCCGGAGTTTTTTTTTTATACTATCAATAAATTATACTATGAATATCGTAGCGAAGCAGTATCAAAACCGAATTATCAAATAACAATAAACCCAAGTATAGTAAACCCCAAGCAACCCAAATAACCCAACTCACCGGAGTTTTTGTATATTAAAATTTTAATTCAAATTGAACTTCAAACAAATGACAAAAACCCAAGTAGATTAAACCTCAAGTGACCCAATTCGCCGAAGTTTTTGAGAATGTTATTAAAGCTTTGTATTATAAATATAGCAGCAGAGATATAAAAATTAAAAATTAATCTGGATCAGTCTGAACCCTCACCTCTTGGCATCAGCTGAAAATTAAAAAATATCATTCATCCTAATAATGCGTAAGTACATGCCGTAGTATTTTTGTTGATAAACTCTAGAGATGAGCTGAGTCGTGAATTCGCATTCACAGGTATAACTGTGAATGCTATTTTTCATTCACTGCGAATATAAACTGTGAATGTAAACTGTGAATTTCATTCCGTGACTTTCAGTGGGTACTGAAAAGTAAAACAAAAACATGCAAAATCCCATACAAATAGAGATGCTGCTTAGCTGAAATAGAGAGTTTTTAAAGAAAAAGTGTTTTTTCGTGTTTTAATTCATTTAATTATAGAGAATTAAAAGTTTTGTTTTTTAATAGAGTTAATTCATTATTTATTGCACAACGTTTTGCAAAACCAAAAAAAAGTTAAAACAAGGAACTTTAAAACCACTGGCTTCGATGGTTACTTTATTTACTCAGAATCAAGTAGGTATGTCGAAATTAAAAGTAAACAAAAAACAGGATTCACTTCACTGTGACAAATTAGAATTGCAATTTAAAAAGAGAAGCATTTTTACTTTTCTGCTGTTTAGTCGGGTTCTCCTCTCCGATACATTTTGCCCAGGTTTCGAAAACAAACTCTCGCAAGGCACGGATGTGGCGATCGCACTTAGCCGTTCCTGAGCAACAAAAAAAAAATAAATTAAGATATTACAGCTTGTACCTGCTATAAAACAATTTTTTTCTAATTTAGAATTTATCTAAGGATGCTTCTAAGAAGTTTAAAAAAACTTTAAAACAATACTTAAAAAAATGTTTTGAATTTGTGAAAAAAGAGTGTTTTTTAGAAAATTCGATATTTCCAAAACGATATTATTTTGGAAATTTAATTTTCATTCGTACAATTATAAAAACTTTAGTTTAAAAATGTCATACACAAAAGCTTATTTTTTTAAAGAAACCACTACAACGGCTTATAATTTTTGTTGTAGCATAATTTGAACAGCATTCTGTTTTATGATCTCTTATCTTTGTATGTATAACCTATAGTATTATTATGTCGTGATTTTGTATTGCGAACGCTAGCCTGTGGTGGCGCCAGTGGTGGAGCTGAAATTAGCGCTGATTTTACAGTGGAGAGTAGAATATTCATCGTTTATTTTTTCGCAAAATTTATTTTACTTTGTAAACCCCTTTCCCCCCTCTTCGGTAACATGCTATTAGTGTATTCCAACTAAAACAAGTGACGTTAAATATTTTCAACTTTTGACGTCTGATAAGTATAAAAAAACTCCGGCAAATGTCCTTTACGTGCTCATCGAGGCGATTCAATTTCTTTTTCAATTCTGGCTTTGCTGAGTTGGGCTATGTGGGTTTAATGGTTTTGGGGTTTGTGGGTTTAATTGTTTTGGGGTCTAACGGTTTTGGGTTATTTGCCAGTTGGGCTATGTGGGTTTAATGGTTTTGGGGTTTGTGGGTTTAATTGTTTTGGGGTTTAACGTTTTTGGGTTTATTGTTATAATTTTTTTTGTTTGAAACCCCCCCTTTCAAACCAAGTCTGGCTACGCCACTGGCACGGTAATAACCCACTTACAGCCGACGTACAGAGCCATGGTTTTCAGCAAGTATATTTGGCCGTTTTAGATGGAACACAACAAGCTTCTGCTGCCAGGATCGCCCGTTTGGTATCCTGTACGCTAAAATTTAGAGGGCATGAGGACAAGCTTTGTTTCATGAAGGAGAGTTATAAATTCCTCTTGAGATTGCTACTTTACACACCTACAGTCCGTGACCATATTATTAAACGCACTATGTATTTTTCAGAAATTTATGGATTGCACTAGGTTATGCCCATATATTTTTTTCTTTTAAAAAACATCTGTCATAAGGAATCGGTTGCTTCCCCAGGTCGGATTTCTGAATGGTGAACCTTTTGGTTTTATGCAAGATGGACCTGCCCCTCATACAGCTCTGTCTGTAAAAACTTATTTACATGAGGCTAATATCCCCTTGTTGGTTTTTGGGAACTGATGAAAAGGAAAGTTTCTAAGGAGTAGATCACAACCAAAATGATGGTCTTGCAAAAAATCATTCATGTTTGAAATCATCGTCCACAAACGCAGCACATAGTTCAGTCTTGCATAAATGGGAAGCCGTGCAGAATTGAAGCTGCAGAAGAAAACTCAATTAAATATTAGATTTTTTTTAATTTGTATCTTTGTCCAAGATATGGTGTTTTATAATTGATAACAATTTTTATACAAAAAGAACAAATTTACTGTAGTCAAATTTTCAAAATAGTTATTATTTTTGAATTTGCATAAAATCTACAGTGCGTCTAATAATATGGCCAGGGACTGTAAGTTCTGTTCTGTCCCATTAGAAAAGCCAGGTTTTTTAAAATCCAACTTTGAAATTATGACACTTCCAAATTATTTTTCAATGTCACTTAACCATTTAAATCTATTTAAATCTTCTTTTTTTCATTATTATGAGGCATGTCAAGAAGTTCTCTCGAGTTATTTCCTTTCATGTCGGTTTCACCAAGTAACTCATCTTTTCGTATGATAAACCAAAACACTATCAGTGACTTTGAATTCTTTTCGAATATATTAAATTTTAGTTATTTCCTATGCTACACAAAAGATTGTTAAAGTTATTATTAAAAGTTAACTATTATCAGGCAACGAGAATCTGGGTTTCGGTGAGTTTATGTATTTTAACTCTGGACCTCCAACTCTTCAAAGTTATGTATCCCTGCTTCCTACTGCGCTTAAAAGTTAATAGCTTAATAATAATTATAAAGATTTTCCAAAAATTAAAATTCAGCTTTTGATTCCTTAGTTAACTCCGAGTTAACCCAATGTTGCTTTCCTTTCATGCATGTATATCATTTACATACAAATCGCAGTTTCAGAATATTATGTTAACAATGTTTCTCAAATTAATCAAGTGTAATTAACCAAAGTAAATAGGTTCGGTAAGCTGAAGATTTAAATTGAAAGAATTTTTTTTTAAATTAATTAAATTAATTTTAATTTAAATTAATTTACAAACTAACTAAATTTTGACTCAAATTAGCTGAAGAAATATAATATTTACCAAACATAAATTTTATCCAATATATTAAACAAAGTGAATACCTTTTATGGTAAATAATAAGATTTATTCATTTAATAACAATATCGCGCATGGCATACAAATCGAAATAGAATTTAGTTTGAAATTGAATTAAAACAACTCAAATATAAGTACTCGTAACTTCAGTTCTATATTGTGAGGGGACCGTGTTGAACGAGCTGTTGTTTTTTTAACTCACGGGTAAAGTTGAATTAAATATGAGACTACTCGTATTAAGAAAACCAACAGTGATAAGAAAAAATAATAGTAATTTTAAAAATTTTTCAAAGTTGGTTTCAAAATTCTACATTTATTATAAAATAAACTTACTGGCAGTTTTAGAATCGTAAATAACATATATATTTATTTTAAATAAAAGTTTTAAAAGAAAAATATTTTCTTGCTATAAAAGAAACTTCGTTTGATCGGTCTCCTTCTATATTGTTCATGCAAATTATTAACTATAAATAACTTTATTTTGAAACCGCTATTTTTAATGCATTGCTTTTCAAAGCTAATTACATTAATCAAAAAGTTTTAAATTAAGTAAAAGGTTTTATATAGTTAACGTAAATACGTACGTGCCGAAAACATAAAGTAGTATGAAACTCGTTTTAAAAATTTCTATGTAAAAAATTTGTTTTTAAATAGTGTTTATATATACATATATAGAAACTTAAATAACATTTTTTTTATATATTTTCATAAATTTTGCTGTTCCAATTGTATAAGTGGGTGGTATTAACAACACCAACATCCAAAAAAAATCATAAAAATAGTTTTCAAAATATTGAATATAAGAAAAATAAACGATCAGGTCGCACGTTCTTCACTTGCTCTTACTGTTCGATATGTTTAAATTTCCAAATTTTGTATAATGACATTAATGGGAAATAAGGTGATTGGTTAGGAGAATCAAAAAATACATTTCGATTAACTGTTGGAGGGCTAAGGCAGGTGATAAGGAGGGAATAAAGACATTTCAGTACCTTTGGCTTACACATGTGACAGAAGGTGTCGTGTTAACTCCCACTTCCAACTACGAGTATCTGCGTCTCGCAAATTAAATTTTGAAATTGTTTGGTTTAAGTTAAGGAATCTGGGTAGTAATTCCGTCAAGTGATGGAATATAAAGCTTTAGTGGTTCAAATAAGGCAATGTAAAGTTTTTCTTATTTTTTGACTGCTGTTTTACAAAAAAAGAAGACAATTATGTTAATCGTCGCACATTTGAGCAGAATGGTAATGCTTAAGTTTTATAATAATGCAGTTTTTGAGGAGATTCTAGAAAGTTTGTCTGCATTGTCTTAATGTAGCATTGTAAATACTGGATATCAGTTTTTACTTCACTTTGAAGTTATTTTGCAGTAATGTGATGCAGTATGTGAAACGTTTTACTTTCCCGGTTAGTATATTTAGTGTTATCTATTTGGATAGATTCGTTATAGAAATTAGTCAGAAATTTACCTTTGAGGTTTCGAAAATTTTGGATAACATAATTGGTTATTAATAATGTGCTACAGTGATAAGTTCTATTTTTCTGGAATTTGTGTAACATTCAAACTATTTAAATTTAGTTTTTGTTTTTTTAATGTATGTTGAAGTGTTTTGTCATAAATGTGCATTTTAATGTAATGAATGTCTTTGCTATTTTGGGTGTGGCGATTCACAGAAAGACATATTATTCTCCTTAATTTTATCAGCGAGAATAGCTTTTATTTTGAGGTGGGCATTTGAAACTTGAAGAATAGCTCGACATTTAGGCTAGCCGCGCACTGGCAACTGTGATCGAAATCAAATAGTTTAATCACCAGTTGATAGAGTTGGAGTACAGCGCACTGGCAACTCTTTGATCAAGCTCACACTCTCTTCTCTCTTGCGCTTATAGAAAACAGCTCAACTGTTGGGAATTAATTTTACATAGGCAATCGTTTAGTTTGTGTCAAAACACAAACTTTTTAGTCGCCCGAATCGAGTTGGTCTAAGTGTGCGGTGTCCCATATAAGCCCATATGTTTCATTTTAGCAACTAATTAGTTGCGAAACTAAAAATTGAATGTGCGCGCCTGGCCTTAATGCCAGTTGATTGAGCTATAAACTATACAAACATTTTTTCGCCGTGTGTATTCTACACAACTGACGCATTTCGTTTTGCAGTTGCGTTGGCTTTTTGCTTACCAGTTCGATTTCCGACAGCAAGCGTCTAATTTTCTGTTGTTCTGGCGCACCAAACCTCTCAAGTAAAACTTTTTTAAAGTTCTCAAATTAACCATAGTCTGGTAGATTTAATATGGCAACTGTGACTTAACTTAATATTCTGGTATCTATGGTGGCAACAACTTTGAAACATCCGAATGTACTCCGGGCGTTGGAAAATTGTGTTTCCATTTGCGAGAACCAAATTTGAGGATTTTCATCCACTTTAACTGAAACTCGACTATTAAAGTTTGCAGTAAACATTTAAGGACCGTTTTTTGCGAATCCTCATTAGTTGCCACATTGCGAGCACGTTGTAAAGACAATTTTAGTGCATATTTATAGCTGTAAATTTATCGCCCGGACAAACACTATTTGTGTCGTTCGGTATATGTATTCGTATGCTGAATGGGATTGTGTTCGTCCTACAGCGTTAAATACATAGAACCTTTGAAAATTGAATGTTCTATTAAATAAAATAGTTTTCGTTGACTCTTATTTATTATAATTATAATGGGTGATTTGTTTGCTATTTTCTTTTTGGCAACACTGGTTTTGACAGATCACGCACGTTTCGTGTTTTATGTTTTATGTCACTGTCAAACATCTTTAGTTTAGTTTATAATTTAACCATGAATCGTCTTACAAACGAACAACGCTTGCAAATTATTGAATTTTATTATCAAAATACGTGCTCTGTTAAGAAAGTTGATCACGCACTTCTTCCACTTTTTGGTCAGTTTAATCGACCTACTGAGGCGGCTATTCGGGCAATTGTGACTAAATTTCGGACCAAATTTACATTGTTGGACATTAAACCATCAAAACGCTTACGTAGGGGGCGAACTGAGGAAAATATCGCAGTTGTATTGGCCAGTGTTAGTTACGACCGTTAATTATCGATTCGGTGTGAAGCCTTTCAAAATACAGCTGGTGCAAGAATTGAAGCCGAACGACCGAACGGTCAGCGACGAAGCTCATTTCTGGTTGAATGGATACATGAACAAGCACAACTGCCTTATTTGGAGTGAAGAGCAGCCAGAAGCATTGCAAGAGCTACAAATGCATTCCGAAAAAATCACTGTTTAGTGGGGATTATGGGCTGGCAGAATCATTAGGCCGTATTTCTTCAAAGATGATGCGAATCGCAAAGTTACTGTAAATGGTGAGCGATGATAACAAACTGCCACATTCCACATAGCATTCTCTACGGAAAGATTTTATGTTTTTAGGTCGGTGCGAGAGGCAGTTGAAATAAAAATGCACTCAAGATTCAATTGAGATCGAAGTTTCAATCACTCTACGGCCGGCATGGGATCCTCTGACAAACAGATTAAAGCTATATAATATAAAATCCGAGTCAGCTGATGCTATTAGTTTTGCCTGCCCACAAGAATATATGAATTCACAATAGCAATCAATGCAGTTGCAACAACATTATTTACCATCTCAACTGCAAGCACAAACGCACCGATACAATCTGCGAAAAAGAACAAAAGAAGAGAAAAAACAAGAACAAAAGAAGAGAAAAAAACCCACCTACAACCTGTTGTAACGCCTAGATCACCGTGCTTTCCACAAAGGCAGAAGAGTGACTTGTGCGGATAGAAAAGATAAAAAGATATATATATATATATTGTTACTTATTGGCCCGGTGCACAGTGCGGCCGAAAGCCGCTTTATGCGGCCAAAAGTCGAAAAACGTAGAGAATGATCCACAAATTCGTATATAGGGGTTTTTCGGGTCGCTGATTACGAATCTGTTATCAGAATCAGCAAATTCAAAATGGCCGACCTAATATGGCGTAATGGCATACGAAAAAATTTTATCAAAAATGAAATAACTTTGATAGTTGGTTAAAAAAATTTGTTTTGATATGATTAGGGTATGTACTTGAAAATTTATTAAAAATGAACAAATTCAAAATGGTGGAATGCTATATGGCAATATTATATAACAAAAAGAAAATGGAAAAAAATATTTATATATTTTTATTGATATCGAACACAGTAATTTATAAATGATAAATTTAGAAATACAAAATGAACAATGAGTGAACAATATATAAGTTAATCCGATGTTTAGATAAAAAAGTCATCATCATCATCTATCAATCATCTACATCTGTTTCAGAAGCGAAAGAGCTGTCAAAAGATTGTTGGTCATCTTCTGTTTGATTATTTACAGGTGGAGGTGCTAACAAATTCATACAGTCGTTAGACAAAGATTTAAGTGGTTTTAGAGGTAATTCCCGACAACTAGATATAAATGGGTCGGATGCGATAATGAATCTTTTAAAAACATCCTCCATTGTCTTTTGACGATAATGGTTTCTTGCGAAATTAGCTCGATAGATTGAAAAAAAATTATTGCATGCTTCTTGTGCATCTTCCGACATTTGACAGATAGGTAACACTGAATATTTTATTATTTCGGGGCCATGAATTTAAAGATTGTGAACTAACGTGGGCATCAGGGTTCGGACTTTACTTCGATCGAAGTAGATCTACTTCGATTTTGATAAAAAGATTTAATCTACTTCCCTACTTCTCTTTTTTATGATCTACTTCTCTTTGAAATTCTAAACCAACATATTTAGAGACAGCGCTGATCACTCTGCATTACATAAAAAACAAGTTTAGGAATCATTTAAACGTAAGCACTGTGGAAAATTTAATGTTTTTGAGATCACTTACAGAAAAACGTAAAGATATTTATGAATTGATAAAATTCGTACAAGTTCGTTGATGGAAAATTTACTTTAAAATAATTATATTTAATTAAAATTTTTTTGAAAGACAGAAATCAGAATTTACTTATATATGTTATGTTTATATAATTTAACTTCCTAAAACTACTTCGAAAATTTTAGATCTACTTCAGTTTTTTTCCGTATCTACTTCGAAAATTTAAAACTTAAGTCCGAACCCTGGTGGGCATACAATACCAGGGATATTGTTGTAAATTAAGGTACTAGTACGGTCTAGAACGCCAAAGAACGCACGATTTTTGTAAATTTTTTTCTCGCAAACTTTATTTGATAATAATATATTTTTTTTTAAATAATGAATACATGTGTCATGAGTAAAAGAACATTTTTTTTTTGTATTAATTTTCTTATTTTGGCCGAATTATAGAGGGCGCCAACGTTGACTCATCAAAAAACACATTGTCCCATTGCGGACAGTTAATCTCCGGATCTACTGAACCGATTTACAAAAAGCTTGTTGCAACTTGATTGTTTTTATGTTTTCTAAGACAATTTACCACAATTTGGCCAAAAAGTTGCGAACAGAAAAAATGGCGACCTGAAAATGGCCAACAAAAATTGCAAAAAAAAATTATTTTTTCAAAGCTTAAAATTTTTTGTTTTTTTTTTTTTTTTTACTTTTAAAATAAATTGTAGTAAATTGTCTCGTAAGACACCTTCCTTTAAATAACCCACTTTGTGTTTTTTTTGTTTCAGTCCAGCCAATCCTGAGATAAGCTGTCCGCAATGGGACAATGTAGTTTTCGATGAGTCGACGTTTGCGCCCTCTATAATTTTGCATAAATTCAAAAATTTAAAAAAAATTTTATTCTTGACGCATGTATTCATTATATTAAAAAAAATTATGTTATTAACTAATAAGGTTTCCGAGAAAAAATTCACAAAAATCGTGCGTTTTTTGGCGTTCTAGACCGTACTAGTACCTAAATGCACAAAAAAACTCAACGGGCAGCTACGGGCAGCTGAATTTTATTTTATTTGGTAGATACACAATACTTTTATTAACTATCTTAAATAGCTTTGAGAACACGAAACAGCAAGAAAAAAAAGTTTTCACTCAAACAAATATTTTTTTTTCTTTTTTCAAGTAAATAAATAGTGTTGACATAAATATCTCTGTCTTACAATGTACTATTTAGGAATTTTTATTCAGAAATTATTTAACTTATTTTACGCACCTGCAGCTGTTGATTCCATTTTATTGCAATAGATTTGCTTGGAAATAAAAACTTTTACACGTGTTTTGATGGAAGTGTCCATTAACCTTTCTTAACTACGCGTGACTACGTTAACTTAGCAGCCACATTCAGACTAAGATTATGGGAGGGATTTGCGGCAAGAGAATCTACTTCGAACTTTTTTCGGCTCCTAGGGGTCTTCTTTAGACAAAAAACCCCTAACTCAAACATTTTATTTTGGACTTTTGGCCGCAAAAAGATGCATTCGGCCGCACTGTGCGGTGTCTCAAGCTAAGATGCGACCAATAGTTTAAATTTATTATTTATTTTGCTTTTATTTACTTAAATCCCCCGCTATCTTTATGAGTTTATGGGTCTCGGTTTGTGTCGTACTTATGACTAGTGATCGTTTTATGATAACGTAGTGAGGATTCATTAATGAGTCAATCATGTCTATTACAGAATTCGCAGAATTTTACTTCCGGTGAGTTGACTTGATTCGCATCCGCTGTAAATCTCAATTATGAAATTCGTCGGATGAACTACATTATCGATTTCTAAAATTTCCTTATCATTTATGAACTTTCGTATCGACACTGTCAGCTACAAACATTTATTCAGCTGGCCTAGGCTGTGATAATAGTATCGTTTTTGATCAACGAAATCAAGCATCGCATCGTTTAGAGTGGTTAGTACGAAGATGGAGGACGGTTCAAAACCAACCGTGTGCTCTTTTTTTTGTTTTTTTTTTTTATAGATTTCTTGCTCTCCGGTTGCGTTGCTAATTTTGCGTTTTCTATTAAAATTTGTTAAACAAACACTTTAGCATTCAGTATGATAAGCTTTTGACTTACATTTTTGTGCTCTCCATTGTTTATTTTCGTTTAATCAAAAATTCACTTCAGATTCGTCTCGAAATTGGTGCGAATGTAAAATGATAGAAATTGTATGGATTTCGAATGGATTTCGAATTCTGTAATACCATATAATAGTCCGGTCAATCTACACATTGCAAGCTACAAAAATAACCATCAAGCTGAAATTGAGTAAACTTGTTCAAAACACAATTAAAAACAACTTTTCAAAATTCCCCATCGTTACGAATCATGGAAAAAATTTGACTCAAGGTCAAAGGTCAAAAAAATGGGTTTTTCACGATTTTCTTCAAAACGGTAAGTTTTATCGTAAAATTACCTCAGACAAAAATTGTAGATCATAAAATTTATCTATAAAAAAGGTATCAATAATTATTTTTTTTTCCTAAAAGCTACCGCTTCTGAGATAAAATGATTTAAAAAGTTGTAAACGTCATTTTATGCACACGTTTCCACGCCACCTCTGGGGTAGTGTACTTAGCGCGTTTTTTTTTTAACGTGGTTTCCCCTGTAGTCCTATTCCACTTCTTCTTTTATTCGTGGCATAGGTTCTTCCAGTAAAACAGATTCTTTTGGAGTAACGATTTGAATAAGACCCATTATATGGAGCGTATTATTACTGTCTAGTGTATTGACATTAATATCAGCATTGTCTGCAACATATTGAATGAATGTGCCACTTTCTGGTGGTAGAACATGAGGAGGACGATGAAAAACTGCTGCTGCTGCTTCGTACATTATTGTATCATTATAAGATGCACACAAACCAAACGACGAAAAAATTTGTATAAGGCGTTTGGACCCAAACCGTCGATGAAAAAAAACTGCGAGGCCTAATTGTAATTTAGACTTAAAAGACCTTGGTCGAACAGCAGTCATAATACTATGGGAAAGATTTGTGCATATTAGTTTTAAATTGTCTACATTTGATCGTTTATTCTTTACAATCACTTGTTCCATAAAAAAAGTCAAAGACTCTGGGATGTCATTGTTTAAATCTTCAAACATGCGACCTGGTGGAGGGTAGTTTTAATTATCAAACACTGTGGATTGAATATCATCGCAAACGATAGCTGCAGCTGCTTCCAGAATTCTGAATTTTTCTTCTTTTTTATCCATTTTTTTGTTTTCGTACCAGGCTTGACTCAAAATATCATGATGATTGTCTTTTAAACAAATGAATGTTGATGCTCCTGATTTTTCAATAATGATAAGTTTATCGCCATATCTCAGTTTTAGTCGTACCTTAATCGTCCTGTAATCTAAAGTTGTAATTTTACTAACATTACTTAGTTCGTTCAAAGTGAACTGACAGTCATTGCTATTTTCTATGTAAGTAAATATTTCCTCCATTGCCAGATTCGTAGTTTCGTCTTTAGGACGACCAACTTTAACCCCAGTGGAAGGTTTCATGAAATAAATATAGCAATCACGATGATACTTAGTTTCAGCAGCAACTAAATCATGTTCAAATTCTACTCGCGCAATAACAGCTGTTGCTATAGCATCGGAACGAGTCCGAGCTACTTTCAGAATGGAATCTTTGAATTCAAGTGTACTTACTGCGCTGATTCGACGGCGAACATCCGAAGATCTTCTGTTCTCAAACTCTTAGTTTGTTTTCTTGCCGCAAAATAAGCATAATTTTTTAAAACAAAAATCTGACTCACTCATACGTGATCTAGTACGAGGAGGGCTTGCTGTAGATGTACTGGCTTCTTGTTTGTCATGTTTTCTTTTTTTAGCTTATACAATAGACGACTTTCGAGTGTAATTTTTATGACAGCTTTCGTGTATTGTCACAGATTTCTGATTTTCAAGATAGTCTGAAAGTTCATCACCTCGTTCGATACTTGCATTGATCAATGTCTTCATACCACGTTCAACAGTAACAGTTTCATCTTCACTTAAAAGTTTAGCACAAATAAAACAATATTCTGACGCACACTATTGAACAGAGGGACAGATGTTGCTTCAAGGTTACACTAGGGTATGAATTAAGGGACTGGGTTACATGTTACTTGATATTCTCATAGTGATACGAGTACTTATGTATATTTTATATTTTAAAAATAAGTGAAATCACCCATAGAAACATATTTTTACTTATATTACAGCTACAGAGGTATATACGTGGCGCGCTTATGCATGCAATGACGTTTACAACTTTTTGAATCGTTTTATCTCAGAAGCGGTAGCTTTTAGGAAAAAAATTATTGATACCTTTTTTATAGATAATTTTATGATCTACAATTTTTGTCTGAGGTAATTTTACGATAAAACTTACCGTTTTGAAGAAAATCGTGAAAAACCCATTTTTTTACCTTTGGGGATGGTGAATTTTGAAAAATTGTTTTTAATTGTGTTTTGAACAAGTTTACTCAGTTTCAGCTTGATGGTAATTTTTGTAGCTTTGCTCTTGTTTTTTGCCCTAATTTGACAGGACTATATATAAGTTGAAAAAAATGTCAGTGGTGCAGGGATTGTTACCGACATTCGTTCAACTTTCATTCGTCGGATTCAGTAATAGCAAAAGTTTGGAAATTAATTGAAACTGTCACTTTAGCTCATTCGTCGAATTCTATAATAGTGGTGAATATTTCGAATTATCAGTGGAAATATCTATGATTAATATTCAGCAATGAAAACAGTACATTTCATTCGATGAAAAATGTAGTCAACATTCAATAGTAAAGTCACTATCCGCTGATGAGAAATATGAAGAAAAGGCAAAGGTGAAATCATTACCTTCGTCGTGAGAATTGCTTATTCACCAGCTCATTATTATTCGCTTTAAAATATGATGAACATTCAGTAGCGAAATCACAAGGTAGATACAAGTTGCTTATTAACCAGCTCATTCTTCTCTGTTGAAGAATGCAAGGATTTTCAAACGTGAAATCAATAAGTGTATACGAATCGCTTATTCAACCAATCATCGACGAAAAATAGAAAAACCAATAATGGAATCGGTTGATGAAAATTGAATTTAAAAAACTGTTCGCTTTTGTCCGACAGCTCTTCAGTTTTTATCTATTATCTAGATATTTCATTTTTTTTTTATCTTCGGATCTTCAGATCTGAGTTCGACATTTTGAGTGAAGGCCTCTTAATAAACTCTACCACCTTGTTGAAAATTAAAGTGATATGCTCGGTTAAATCAAGAAAAGATTCAAAATAAATTCCAAGTTCTTTGAAACTTCCAATATTTATATTTTATCGAGTTCCAAAAATTTTCATTTCAAGCTTTGTAATATTTTTCATTTAATTTAATGTTATAATTTACCAAAGCCGATGTAACATTAAGAACAATATTAAAAAAGACAGTTTATAACAAATTAGCTAACGAAGTGAAGTTAGTTTCATTCAATAAGAGGTCTTTCTCGTTTCTTATAAATTTTTATTGCCGGGTAAAGAAGCAGGATATGTCCTGATTTCAGTTTTTTCTTTAAAAATGATTGCCTTGTAGCTACTGTTTTTTTTTTCAAATCATCGATTTTTTGTTGTTATTATATTTGTGTTTTTTAGCACAATCACGGTTTTCCTAATTTAAACTGCCCAAAATCTTGGGTTAAATCAAAATAAAATGCAATTGAATAAATGTAATCAAACTTTTAAATTAACAACTCTTTTACTTTCAGATGTTTTAAATTAAAAACTAAACATTATATATTGGAAAATGCCAAGGAAAAAATATTCTCATAACGAAGAAAATGACATCAACATGAAACTTTTTTGCGATCAATCGAATAATCACATGAAGGTTCGAAAGTATGATAAAGCTTTAGTTGGTTATACGTGGGTATGTAATGAATTTATGATTTAATCAAAATTTTATCCAAATCGTACTTTTTTCATAGTTACCTATATATTATTTATCATTGTTAGTAACTTACGATTATTAATATTATTAATGTTTCAACTATGAGCTTTTATTATTTTAATACAGAAAATATGTTTATCGTTTGTTAAAGCTGTCAAAACCTACATTTTGTCCAACAAAAATAGTCAGTTCAGGTAATATAGGGATGTTTGAATCTCACCTTGACTGTAATGGCTTTCAATAAATAAGCTATCTTTTTGTTAAGCTCTTGCAGGGTCGCCGCACCACTAAGTGGTCTGAGAGCGGAAAAACAAAACTACGAATCTGATTCGGCTGAAATTACGATAGTAAATCTCTCTTGCGATACTGGCACCATCGAACGGTGAGGCTAAGTACTTATCGGAACGCCCTCGTAGAACAGAAAACAAAAAATTAAAAAAACAGCAGTAACACCTACAATACCATGGTGGATTCTTGAAAAAAAAAAAAATAGAATGGAACACCTTCTATTGGGATATCTGCCAGTGTAAAATGTTTGGGCTTCACGATCTCGATCAGCTAAGGCGCAGCAAAAGTTTACCATTGGGATGCTCTGACGAGTTGACTTGACATTCAAACCAAAAATAGTTGGTCTGTATATAGCATATGTTTTATATTTTAATTTAAAAAAAATCGATCTTTAATCTTGGCTCTGACTGGTAGATCGCCACCGTAATAAAATAGAAATTGACAGGTCAATTTTAAGTTCATGTGCATTGTAAGGTGTTCTCAATAAAAAAAAACAGAACTTTATTGTATGCTAGTTAGATGCTGTATAATTAAGAAATAATAAAAGATAATTAAATCCTTAGTAGTAGCGATAAGAGGGAATCATATCTGAGGCTCAACTGAGCGGTTTAGGGGTGGAGGTTTTGGGGTGGTAGTAGAGGGCGTGTCAAACGGAAACATTTTTTATATTTTTGTTGATGCGATAAAAGCGGCTAAGTGTCTTGGCGCCTAATCGACTTCAAGACGTTTAGAAATCTATACATAAAGAACCTAAAACTACTTTTAGAACCCAAAACTAAGTTAAGGGCCTGAACGAGACGTTTAAATCCTGAAAAATAAATGTTATAAGTTAAAACTGTTCATAAAATTAATTTTTGAAACTCTTTTAGTAGTAAGTGTGTAGCGGGCGACGGCACGCTTGCTTGTTGCATTGCTCAGCTCGACGGGTTGGGGTAGTTTTTGCACTTTATCAAACACTTCCCTCTCAGCAAAATTAATCGTGCCTTTTATATAGAGAAATGATGGATTGGATAAAAAAATAGGAAGGCCCAAAAAGGGAAATCGCACCAACATAGTTATTTATGCCACTGCATCTGAGAGAGTATGACGCTTTATTCTATTCTTCGGTAAAAATAAGTTTAATCTTTATTAAAACTAAAACTAAATTTAAGAACGCTAATTTATATTTATTATATATGTATAGTAAATAAAATATATACATACTCATAAGTGATGAATGTCATACCACTTCAACACAAAACAAAGATAACGACTGATGATAAAGAATCGCTATCGCTCTTGCAGCTAACGCCCAAATCCAAAGTATCAATATTCTGAAGATACGTGACCAAACAAAGATAACGACCATAAATGATAAATAGAACGATTGTTCTCGATCCATACATTCATATACCCAATACGTGACCAAACGGACATTATTATCAACAGTCATTATACATTAAAAGATTAGGACTTATCTATGATGGCACATAAATACGACTGCATGTTATTCAGTAGGGCTGTCGTTTCATTCCTTGAGAAAGCAGTACTTCAAGAGAGAGAAAGCAGTACACAGCAGTACGGCAATAAAATGAAACTTTTTTTCATAAAATATTTTTTTTGTATTTTATTTTTATAAATAAATAAGAATGGTCACATTTATATTTATCTCATTGAAATGTTTTTTTTTTTTGAAAAATATAAGTTTTTCTTATCAAATTCACAATTAAGAAAGAATTATACAAACAAAAACAATATTATTAAATTTCTAATATATTATGTATATATGCTTTGGATCTAAATCTTATAATAATAATGAGTTTTTATACTTTTATGTACATACGTTAGAACATTTAAATAATAAGCTAAATTATGTTTAAATTGCACATGTTAAAAATTATTTTTTAGTCTGGCGATTTCACAAACAAGGCTTAAATGTAATTAAACAAAATTAATAATGTACATATCACCTTTTAAAAATTAAATCTTCTTGTATTGTTTTAATAAATTTGAAAATGGTTTCCATTCCATGGCTGAAAGAGGATACCGCTTACAGTAGTCACATTTAAAAATTTTCTAGTTTTTGTTTTCATCAAATTATTTTCATCACAAGTAGCACTACTGTGTTGCAAAGCAAGTAAGGATCCTATAAAAATTTTGTTATATTAGGGAAACGATCTTCTCCTAAACCATTTCTAGCTGAAAATACATAACACCAGAATCATTCTAGTTCAAGTTCTCTAGACAAATCTGTAAAGTTCAGTAGAGCCCTCCACTCAAATTCCAAATCCTCAATGTTAATGTTTAGCACAAGGTTTGTAAATAAAGAGATGAGTTCTACTAAACTTTCACCTAAATTCCTTGGGCTAAGTTTTTATATTATCATCATCATCATTCAAATTTATGCTAAAACTCAATGTTTCGTAAACCACATACTCGATTTTTTTGAAACCAAATGCAGAAAGAAAAATTATCTTATCTTAGGGGCCAGTTACAGCTATCATTGAAATGCATCATTGGAACAAATCAGTGGAATACCGACTTCATTTTTTTGACAAGCCAGTTATAGCAATAATTGAAAAATTGGTTACAGTAAGACCCTAGATATAGCTATCATTGAAAACCATCATTGAAAATTTTGTTTTCAGTTTTTGTGGTGGTTAAATTATGAATATTGAGAATGTTTGGTACAAATGAAGCTAACCAATTATATACAGTAAAACCCGCTTAAGGGAAACGGAAAAATGTCACAGTCTTTCTTTCACTTAAGCGGGTTTTTCACTTAAACGAACCCCGCTTAAGTAAAAAATAATTTCACTTAAGCGGATATCGGATAAGTGAAAAAAAATTTACTTAAGCGGATTTAAAAATTCCATTAAGTGGAGATTTAATGCTAAAAACGATATTGTTTTTATCTTTTGGACTTGCCTTGAAAGAAGTTAAATAAAACAACGATTAAATAACACAAAAATAATTTATTGAAAACTATACGAAAACTAGCAAATTTTTGTTCTGTTCGATTCAATTTTTTTTCACTTAAGAGAGTTTTTTTTTAATGAAAAATATTATAAATTAACTGAAAATATGTTTCAATTATCTGGGTTTTTCACTTAAGCGAGTTTCACTTAAGCGGAATGTTTTAAGGAAAATTGGTTGGGGATGAAAAAAGTGTTTCAGGTAAGCGGGTTTTTCTCTTAAGCGGGTTTTACTGTAGTTTAAAATAAATAGATATGTTAAATATTTCTCATAAAACTACTTTTAATTTTTCAATGAACAGCTAATTTTCGTTCCAACAAAGTGTAACGCAATCGTTCCAATGATTTGTGTTCGATTCTCTTTCTATTCTCATGTGTCAGTTTTTTTAATGATCAACTCTAACCTCAAAAAACTATTCAGTTTGTCCTTGTAATTAAGCAAGCATCCAAGCGACAGTTCTTTTCAATGACAGATCTTTTCAATGACAGCCAAATTATTGTTTGCTATAACCGACTCGTCTAAAAATATTCCACCGTTGCACTGATTTTTGTTTCAATGATGGTTTTCAATGATATCTATAACTGGCCCCTAAAACGATCCTGTTAGTGATTTGTAACAACCAGTTCTATGTGTTTGAGGTTAGAGTTGAACATTGAAAGCAAAACTGACATTTGAGAATAGAAAGAGAATCGAACACATTCAGTGGAACGATTGTGTTCCAAGTTAAAGAAACGAAAATAAGCTGATCATTGAAATTAATTTCTATCAGTGAAATGATAAAAGTGGATTTAAAAGAAATTTTAATCAGAATTCTATTTTTATAGAGTAACAAAATTCTACTAATCATTAGCTCCATTTTGGTATCAATTAAAGCCATTACAGTTTGTTTAATTGACTTAAAAATCGAAATGAAAATGTTCAATGATGCATTTCAATGATATGATGATTTCTTAAAAAAAAAAATAGAATCGTCATGGTCTGGATTCCCTTCAATCCACTTCCATGCGGATCCAATAAAATTAAGCGATCTCTTTACTTTCCTGGTTTTTGGTTTAATGTGTAAAATTAAGTTTTTTATTTGTTCGACCTCGTGTGAAATTAATGGAAATAATGTATGGTTTCGCGTAATATTAAGATTCAGGGTTGGGGTAATATCTTCAATAAATTTTTGATATTGTCCAATATCAACATCGTGTATTATCTTAAGGTTTCCTTCATGTATTTTTGGCTGTCCAACATGTAGGGTAAAGTCGGGTAATGTGGACCACTCGGCTAATATCGACCACCAGCTTTTCTCGCCTTACACAAATGCAATTGAGGAGACGATTGGTTGCGATTGTGCGTGACCTGATTAAACTTAACTCAGTATAGTTTGAGTAGTCAGGAGTAGTGCGTTACGAAGTTGTTCTGATTAAAAGAAAATCCAATGCAATGATTATGTTTTTTTTCGTTTTCTCCTTTTTTCTATAGTTAAAAATGTAGTTTGTTCTCCTTTTATTTTTTAAATATAAGAAGTGAATATTTGTTTTAAGATTTTTATTTATAAAACTATTGTAAAGAGTCTCATTTTGTTGTAAAATGTCTTTTTTTCAAAACATTATGTTGCGGGTAATATGGACCAGCGGAGAAAAGGAGTATATTGACTAGTGGTCCACATTACCCGCTATTTCAATATAAGAAGTTTCGGGTCTGGATGACGATGAATGATCGACCGTTGATGATTTTGATATATTTGAATTGCTTGGCAAGGCTTATGTCAGAGTCCAAACTGCATAAATAGCCGTCAATTGAAGACCAGGTGGTCCACATTACCCTCCACTTTTTTTTTGTTACGTTTTAGAGTTACTTGACTTTTTGTTTTTTGTTATTTTTTTATTAAGTGAATTTATTTTTTTGTTGCTACTTTTCTAATCAGAATTAACTGATGTATTTTTTTTTTAAATATCTTTAAAAAAAACTTACACCGTTTGTGTTTTATCAACAAAAATATGATTGGTGGTCCATATTACCCGACTTTACTCTAGGGATACAAATTGTGAGTTTGAGAAATTCAGAATTTGAATTTCTCCTTTAACGGTGATGAATAAAAGTCTGTAATTAAAATTTCTATTTTAGTTTCTTATTAGACTTTTATGAATTGTTTTGCCTGATTCTGTTATAACTAACTTTATTTTTTATAATATGTATATTGATCAAATTTTAAAATTTCAATGTATTATTTGTTTTATGGGCTTTACAAACACAATGAAGGGAACACCAATATCTCACCAATACACATAATTGCGGACGTGGAAAAGTATGTACAAAAAATGACAGACGAAAAAGAAAAAGAAGTTGCCAGGTTTAAAATTGCAAACAGAATTGCGACATATAAGAGAAAAATTAAAAATAATGTAAAAGAGAGATTCATTCTGAAAACATACGAGAAAACTCAACGACTTATTAGAAAACATAAAAAGGATATAATAATTACGGAAGCAGATAAAGGGAACAAGACTGTTATCATGTACAAAGAGGAGTACAAAAGTAAAATGGAAGACTTATTACAAGACAAAACAACATACAAAACAATAAGAACAGACCCAACAAATCAACTACAAAAAACCAACAACACTATAGTAAATGAATTACACAATCAAAAATACATCGATATACAAATGAAAAAATCTCTAATATGCTCTGTAGCTTCAGCACCCATTCTTTATGGACTACCAAAAGTCCATAAACCGAATTTACCACTTCGTCCCATCGCTTCATCAACAAATGTACCTTGTTACAATATGGCCAAATATATTGGTACAATTCTTAAACACTTAACATCAGATGATTACAACATAAAAAACTCTCAACAACTCAAAGAAAAAACAGAAAACATTATTTTGGATGAAGACGAGATACTTGTTTCCTTTGACGTGGTATCATTGTTTACGAACATACCAATATACCTAGCAATTCAAATTATAATGGTGAAATGGGAAAAAGTACAACAATACACACAAATTCCCAAAAAGCTCTTTTTAAAAATCCTCCAATTTTGCCTTAAAGAAAACAATTATTTTAAATTTGAAGACACACTTTATAACCAGGTATTTGGAATGCCGATGGGCAACCCACTATTGCCAACATAGTACTGGACGACCTCCTAGACGACGTTACGGATAAACTCAACAAAAGAAATATAAAAATAAAATTTATGGTTAAATATGTTGATGACATATTCGCAATAATAAAAAAACAGGATCAAATTCTAATAATGAATACATTTAATGAATATCATCAAAAACTACAATTCACAATTGAAACAGAAATAAATAACACTTTACCCTACTTAGACACCAACCTACACAGAACAAACAACAAAATTATCATGGATTGGTATGCGAAACCAATGGCCTCTGGAAGAATGATCAACTTTCTCTCAACACAACCCATGAAATATAAAATAAACAGTGCCAAAAACTTAATCAACATAATTATAGATATCAGCCATCCACAATTTCATACAAAAAATTTCAACAAAATACGAACAATATTAAAAAAGAATAATTTTCCAAATAGAATAATTATAAATGAACTTTTAAATGAAAAAAATTTTTCGAAACACATACCCGAAAACAAATTAAACAAAACAAATGGGCCTGGTAATACCTTCTACTCCACAACCTATATATCTGGTTTGACAGACAACAAAACTTTGTATAATCTGTTGGAACAACAACAGAATGTCGTGTACGAAATAAAATGCAAGGGGGCAGACAACGATGCATGCAATATGGTGTACATTGGCACTACAAAACGATTATTATCAACAAGACTGACAGAGCATCAAGCTGACATACATACGTAATAAACGAACAACAACAGCTTTAGCACAGCACATACTGGACCATGGACACACATCTGATTTTGACAACACACGAATACTCGACAAAGAGAGAAGAGAAAACACAAGATATACACTGGAGAGCTTGCGCATTCAGCAAAAGCTTGAATTCACAATGAACACAAAAGAAGATAAAGACAAGCTTAGCGCAGCTTACACTAATGTGATAAAGTAACCCACCTGTGATATAAGTGTTTTTTCTGTTTGGTTTAGTTTGTTGTATTAAATTGTTATTGAGTATTTATTTATTTATTTATTAAATTATTTATTTTTTAAATTTTAAACTAAAAATTTGAGGAAAAGTTTGTGATGTAAAGTCAAACTAAAAACAAGTAAGTCTTACAAAATAATTTGCCAATGTTTCAAAATGTTAAATAATTGTGTTTATTAAGTTTCAATAAAGTGTTGCCCCTGAGGATGTTGAGAATTTTCAACGAAACGTAGGGAGGAAATATGGAATTGTTTTAATTCGCATAGAGAAAAAAAAAAATGATCAAAAAAGCCCATAAAACAAATAATACATTGTAACTTTATTTTTGTTTTCTTTTACTACTTGATTTCTGTATCTAAATATCAATTTTGATCCTAATCTCTTCTTGTGTTTTACAAAAATAGTTTCACTGGGAGTGTAATGCTTTATTGGTTTTCTTGTTTTGTTATGGTATTCTAAGTCTTTTTGCTGTTTTGATTTAAGGGTTTCAATGTTATAATTACGAACTTTTTCGAATTCTTCAGGATTCAATCTGGGTATTCGACCGTAGAATAACTCAATGGGTTTTTTCCCTGTTGTTGAATGTATTGAAAAGTTATATTCGTTGACAGATCTTTCTAGGAGTTGTTCAAATGAATGAGAAGGTCCGTCTGCTTTTAAGCATCTCATTATTTCTGCCAGTGTGGAACGAAAGCTTTCCACTTGTCCGTTTACTTTGCTTTTATAGGCGGGTGTCGTATAGACTTTGATCTGAAAATCGTCCTCAAGCATTTTTCGTTGTCGATGACGACATTTTCTGGAACGCAAAATTAGAATAAAATGTGTTGAAGGGGTCTTTTAATATGTTCTATTGAACGAGACTCTATTATTTTTGCTTGCGCAAATTTAGTAAATTTATCGAGTGCTGTAAGCACGATGAATTTTTCGGTTGAAAATATGTGTAGGTATATGAAGAGTATGACCTGGATAGTTTGGAATGGGAGTAGGCTCGAATACTTGGTTGTTTGGATGTCGGTCATATTTATTTGCTTTGCACACTGTGCAACGTTTAACCAAATTTTAAATTTTAAAGTTCATTTGTGGGAAATAGTGTTTTTGAAGGATTTGCAGTTTGTTCTCTTGCGCATTCCTATGAGCTATGAGCTCTTTTATGTTCATTTAATATTACTTCTTCTTGGTCGTTTTCTATATCTTGTACTAAAGTTTGCGTATACCTGATTTTGTAATTTTTGAAGTGCACAGGATAAATTTCTTGTATTTTCCCATTACTTGTTCTGGTGCTGAAAGGCCATTAACTATGTTGGGGTTCAAATATCTCTTAAAGATATTTATGATGTCATTTTTATTGTAATTGCATTTTATTGCATTATAATATATCTAGTAAAATTCGAAAAAGGTGGTTTAATTTGATAACTGTCTTAATTGTCTAATTTTAGAACTAGTTGATTACGAAAAACGTTTATAGGACTTTCAACTGTAGGGATTAAATTGTGTGCAGAACTTTCAGAACTGTGTTGTGTCATTGTAAGAGAGTTCAAATGCGTTATTGGAAGAATTCTTGAAAGTGCGTCTCCTATAACATTGGTGTTTCCTGGTTTGTATTTTAGTTCGTAGTTGTATTCTTCCAAAATTCTTTCCATCTTTTCATTTTACTATTGGTATTTTTGTTACTGAGAGCATAAGTCAACGGTTGATGATCCATATAAATTTTTACTTTCCTTGATCCATACAAGAAATTTCTTAGGTTTGTGAGGGCCCAGATTATTGCCAGCATTTCCTTTTCGTTTGTGGCATAGTCTTTCTCAGTTTTTTCTAACGTTCGAGATAGGAATGTGATTGGCTTGTTATCTTGAGATAAGACTGCACCAATAGCATAGTCAGAGGCGTCCGTTGTTAGTTCAAATTCCTTTTGGAAGTTCGGATTTTTTAAGTCCTCAAAAGCTTTTAAGGCATTTTTGTCAAGCTGTATTGGCGTTTTGCGTTCTTGGACACGCGTCCATCTTCCCCTCTTAAAAGAGAAGTTATTGGCTTGGCTAACTTGGCATAATCTTAAATAAATCGTCTGTAATAGCCAGACATCCCAGTATGTCGCAAAGTAAAAAATAAAAAACTGAATTGTTTATTACAATATTTTCTATCAATTTGCGTTTAATTCAATTATTTATTTTAATAAAATGATAAAAAGTTACCGTCGGTTTAAACGTTTTTTTCTTGCTTTTAATACCTTTTTTTCATTATTATTGGGAAAAAACTGTTTTCAACGGTACATTTTTCTTAGTTTTGGATTGTTTTTATAGTCCTGCCAATTTTCTATAAATTACAAAAAAAAATAGTCTATTACGACAAACGGGAGCCGAGATATTCATGAATTAAAAACTTAGGAAGGGCTAAAATTTCTTATCATAATTTTGTAGCTTGTTAATTTTAATTTTTCATGTTGCCACCAACAATATACAACAAATATGTGTAAGTATGTGTGAGGTGTTTGAACAATCAGCTTAATCGCGTTAGAAAATGAAATCTGAAACAGGAGTGAACACGATGTCTGTAAGCAAGTTTAGAAACGATGCGTTTATTTGGAGTATGGTTCCTATTGTTCTCATTTTAAGCTTTTCGTTTGACCACTTAACATCATATAGTTACCTACACATGCGGGTTTTATGTGTGCGAAAAATGTCTGCTTATAATAATATCTTTTATAATCTTAAAAACTATAGCGCAAAATTTTAAACAGCATATTATTAAGGAATAAGTATGATACCACTTAACAGTTTGCTAGCTCTTTCTTAATTTTAAACATTTTCTTAGTAGTATCGTGCTAAGGCTATTTTTGTAATAAATTGCTTCTGAACACACCTAAGGTAATGGAAGTTCATGTAAAAATCTAAGTAACAAGACCTATTTTGATGTTTAAAAATGTCAGTGTCATGTGAAGTTAGCACGATACTTATAAAATAAAATAGATATTCGATGGTTTTAACTCTAATAAAAGGGTGGAGAAAGTATGATGCTATATTCGATTAAACTTTGCAAAATCGTCGTTTTAACCTTGTTTCATACTAAAACAGCCTTAACATCGTATTAATTCAACTAAAACTGCGCATATAACTTTTTTCGAGTAGGCACGGTTTATTTTTTTTAGACCCACGTAGATACGCGTGATTTTTTTGTGTAAGAAATATCCTTGTCAGGTGTTTGTTTCCCGTTATAAAATACAATCTGCAAAACCTTTTTTTCCAGCACGTGTTTTATTTGTAAACATTTTCTAAATGTTGGTGAAAGTGTGGAGGTCAAAGAACGAGGGATTAGTACATTGCTTGCCAGAAGCAAAAAAAAAAAAAAAAAGAAAAACCCCTCGCGGCGCGTGTGACCATTTGAATTGTGTAGTGCGACAACAGGAACAAAAAATGTGCACCCACGCAAAAACAAAAAGTGTCTACCACAGTAAGCGGGGTAATTCCTTCTTTCTCCTTCACCCATCACCCACAGTTTACTTTGGTTTCGTCGTTGCACATACATTGTGGGTCACGCCATAATTGTGTGTAACTGATTGAACTAAAGAAACATCAGATAGATTGCTGTTATTTAATTTAAAGTCCAGGGGTGGATCAATACATTTACTATTAAGGCATAACACTAATAGTAAATTGTATTGTGAAGTTATTTTGGGATCTAAACTCGATATCAGCATAGTTAATTGTCTGATTTGGTTTTTTTATGTTTGTTTTTTGTAATGTTGGGTGAATTTAGAGTTGACTGTAGCAACATTCGGGGGCTTAGAAAGAATTTCTGTGCTGTTTATGTCCATACTGCGAAAAACAGGCCAGCAGTTTTGGCACTTAGCGAAACCCAGGTGGGTGAAAATTCTGATCACACAGAATTCAACCTGCCTGGTTATAGCTTAGTGCCTCTATTTTTCCCTCACCATGGTCTCGCTATATATGTACGGAATGATGTCGCTTATCAGCTTCAACCACAATATGGCCCATGTTTAAATACAAATTTTAATTTTATGTGGTTTAAATTTACAATTCATAAGCGCATCATTCATACATGCTTTATTTATCACAGCCCAAGTTTGGATAGCAACTCAACTTCTAATGAATTCGATGCGCTATCTGACTCTATCCAAAGAATTGTTTCTCATTTTCCGCACAGTGAAATCGTAATTACGGGCGATTTCAATGTACACAATTCTTCGTGGCTGCGCTATTCTGGTCAGACAACACCCGAAGGAAGGTATGTCGAGATCTTTTCTGAGTTAAACAGCTTGACTCAACTCGTTCACGAGCCTACTCGAATTCCTGACGTTGCAGGTCAATCCGCTAATACACTAGACTTATTTCTTACCTCTGACGCTGACAAATACACAATAAATGTTTTATCACCTCTAGGCACATCCGACCATTGTATCATATCTGCAAATTTCTCATGCCAACAAAACCCAGTTAGAGAAATAATTCCTAAGAGAACCGTTTGGCAATACGAGAAAGCCAACTGGGACGGTCTCAACGATTTCTTCAGGAAGTTTAACTGGTCACTATGCTTCCTCGATAGTGACGTGGACTCCAGTGCAGATATGATTACAAATTTTATTCTTTTCGGAATGAGAAAGTTTATCCCGAATAGGGAAAAATCTATCAAACCGAAAGAGAACTCATGGTTTGATTCGAGCTGTAAAGAGGTTATTAGGGTTAGAGAAGTAAGTTTCCGATATTATAAAGCCAACCCTACTGAGATCGGAAAAAGTTTAAGCAAGCTAGAAAGACCTGTAATGATCATATTCAAAGAACCAAATTCTTACATGATCAAAAATTACGGCAAAAAATACTACAATGTCCCAAAGGTAGTAAAAATTTTTGGTCATTTGTAAAAAATGTACGAAATATTACTTCGTCTTCGGTTCCTACGCTCGTTTTCAATGACACTCCTTATGTCAGCTCTTAAGAAAAGGCCAATTTGCTTGCAGCACAATTTGCTGTCAATTCGACGCTACCAGAGAGTGCCCTGACTCCTCCTGTAATTGCGAGCGTTAATGATTCTATGGGACAAGTCTTCTTTCGTACTCGTTCAGTTGCAAGAGTACTTAAAGATCTCAATATACATAAATCCGCTGGCCCGGATAGTATCGCCCCAATTGTTCTGAAGAGGTGTTCTTTAACGCTGGCGTAAGCTTTTCTATCTGTCCTACTCTTCTGGTCTCTTTCCGAGTGGATGGAAAACAGCATTTGTCCATCCTGTCCCTAAAAAAGGCGAATCTTCTTCCCCCTCCAACTATCGTCCAATTGCACTTACATCCCTTCTTTCTAAGGTCATGGAAATGCTGATAAACTATCAGCTCAAGAAATATCTTGAAGAACTAAAGCTTCTTATTAATGACCGGCAGTATGGCTTTCGTAGCAATAGGTCCACTGGTGATTTGATGGTATATCTCACCGAACAGTGGCACAAATCCTTACATCGTTTTGGAGAAAGTAAGATTATTGCACTGGATATTTCAAAAGCATTTGATAGAGTTTGGCATCAAGCTCTTTTATCGAAAATGTGTGCATTTGGTATTGATGAATCTCTTGTTCGATGGATTAGACACTACCTTTCAAACCACTCAATACAAGTTGTATTGGACGGTTTTAAATCTGAAGTCCATAAAATAAATGCTGGTGTGCCACAGGGCTCCGTTTTGTTTCCGACTCTCTTTCTGATATTCATCAACGATCTTTTGTCTGAAACTTCTAATCCATTAAATTGTTTTGCTGATGACAGTACCCTCAGCTTCTCATATTCGTTTTCAGATACATGTCCTTGTTCTTCGGATGTGAATCTAGAACGGCAGCGTATGATAAGCTCATTAATTTCTGATCTTGATAGCATTGTCAAATGGGGAATGAAAAACCGTGTAGAATTTAATGCTTCAAAAACTCAATGCTGTCTCCTGTCGTTAAAGCAGAACCCACCCCCTATGCCGCTATCCATGAGTGGCACTTGCATTGAGGAAACCAAACAGCTCTCAGTTCTCGGTATGTGTATCACAGATCACCTTGTGTGGACTGACCATATATTCGACGTCGCCAAAAACGCTGCTAAGTGCTTAGGTTTCCTTCGACGTTGCAAGAAATTTTTTACCCCTTCTGATCTGGCTGTCATCTATAAGGCATCGTCCAAAGCTCGAGTATAATTCCCATATTTGGGCAGGTGCTCCAATAACTCACTTGAGTCTCTTGGATAGAATTAAAAAAAGAGCTTTAAAAATGATAGGTGATACAAATATAACAGAAACATTTGAAACTCTCGAGCACCGTCGCAATGTTTCTTGTCTTTCACTATTTTACCCGTATTTTTATAAACACTGTTCTAGTGAAATAGCCAGCTGCATTCCTCCCCTTAAACTATTTAACCGTAATACACGCGCTTCAAGGAATGCCCATCAGTTTACCCTTGAGCCCAATTTCGGACGTACAGTTAAATTCAGAGATTCTTTCTTCAGCCGCACCACACGAATGTGGAATGCTTTACCCGACTCTATGTTTCCCTCCCATTGTAATATTCAGACGTTCAAAACCAATGTGCATCGGTATCTCCTCGTAAATCCTCTCCCAATTTCCTAAAACGCTCGCACTGTGCTAAAACATTTTAAGGGTAGTCATAATCCCTTTAGTGTGCGTAAATTATAAAAAAAAAAGAAGCGTTGAACGAGGGCGTGACGACAACAAAACAATTTTGCAAAATGTAGCACCTTTAAAAATTCACCAAAACTGCAGAAAAAGTTGCTTCCAAAGGCTCAGGGAGACAGCTTGTCGCCAAAGTACAGTCTCATCCGCCATGAGTAGTCCGGTGAGTTTTGATTTTCAGAATAATTGCTTTTTTATTAGGGCCGAAATATATCCAGGCAATTCTGAAAAACTGTATGCAGTTAAAAATACTTCGGTTAGGGACACACTACTTGTAGTTTTAAATGAGCGACACAGCGAAAGTGTTGAATATACGGACTTAAAAAAAACGAATCGAGAAGGTCGGATTTAATGCAAAACTAATTTCATCCTTAAACGTACTTCACCGAACAAAACTGTGGAGAACAAAAATAAATTCACTGATGATGTCGAAAAATCAATGCAAGACATCTACCAGTACGTCAACGAGAATCTTTATAAATGGCAATATATGATAAGTGATTAAATCTAAAAAGTTCGAGGAGAATACGTTCCACAAGGTGAAGGTGAAATATGGAGAAAATATTGCTGTTTTTGAGCGGAATGGAAAGCCAACCATCGGCATCAGGTGTTTTCGCAATAATGGCTACGAAGTTCTGGCAAAGACAAAACGCGCCTGAAACTCAACCCCTTTGGTGGTACTGAAAAGAGTTAATGTAGACGCACCGATGCTATGATTTAAATTAACGTTGTTAAAAAGGGCTATTTTCTTAAATGGTAAAATGGTAACGTTTCCTAAGTTTTTCTTATAAATAATTAGAAAAAAGTGCGGAATTAAACTAACTACCTAACTTTTACTTTCTATAACTTTTATATGAATCTATTTAAAGAAAATAATATTCCATTAAGACGATAAAAGTTATTATTAAAAACAATAAAATTTCATATTTCTTAATGTTATATTCACAAAGAAAAGACAGAGTTGTTATGCGTCAGTAAACTGATGAATATCTCGGCTCCCGTGTGTCGTAATGGACTATGTTTTTTGTTGTAATTTATAGAAAATTAGCAGGACTATAAAAAAAAAATTCAAAACTAAGAAAAATGTACTGTAAAATACAGTTTTTTCCCAATAATAATGAAAAAAGGTATTACGTATAAGCAAAAAAAAACATTTAAACCGACTTTAACTTTTTATCTTTTTGCTTAAACACATTGCATTAAACGCCAGTTGATAGAAAATATTGTTATAAGCAATAACGTTTTTTATTTTTTACTTTGCGACATACTGGGGCTGAGATATTAATTAAAACGTGAAAACGTAAAATTGCGTGGGTGCGCTGACTTACCTACTCGTATGTTCATTAATTTATCGCTGGGCTTCTGTTAGTCGCAGAGCGTTAATTTTTTTTAATTGTAGAGAATTACAAGTACTTTAAAAATAAAAAATGAAAATCGCATCGTTATATGAGCTTTTTTCTTAATAATCATGAAAAAGTGATTTTCAACCAACAAACAATTATTTTAACTTATTATAACTTATACATTACATTACATATTACACTACTTCGTAGATAAATCTACGAAGTAGAGACACTGAAAGCACTGGCAACTGAGGCCATCGGCTTAGACATTACAACAGAGAGAGACAGACAGAAAGAAAGAACAACAGAAGAAACACATGTCAACAGCACACGGTTGGTATTTGAACGATCCCCCATCCAAGTACTAACCATGCGCAATGATGCTTGATTTCGCTGATCGATGGGAAGCAATGCTTTCATCAAAGCCAAGGCCGTTGACTTATTTTTTATTTGTTTAAGAAATTTTTTTTTAGTCTATAACATAATACTGTTATGGTATGTGTATGTGTATTCTTCTATATATATGCATATAGATGTAAATTGTATTTTATCATACTTTTCTTTTGAACAATAAAACAGTCTTTGTCTAACTTACAAAAAGGAAACATGGTGTCAGGTGTGAACTTATAATTTGCAGTGGCCGAATTGATCCGATACATAAGTCCGATACATAAGTTTATATTTAAAAAAAAAAAAAAATATATATAATAATAATATGCCGTTGCCACCACCACCTGTTGCTGCTGCTGTTGCAACGACACAGAATCCAAACCTCTTTAATATTCCTCCTCCGCGAACAATCAATGTAAGAGAAAACGCATTAGATAATTTTAAATTATTTAGGAAGCAGTGGGAAAACTACGAGACAGCAGCGGAACTCAACGTAAGGTCAGATGAGGTAAGAGTAGCAATATTAAAAGCATGCATAGGAGACGAATGCTTTAAGATCTTAGATAAGCTCAAATTAACATCTCAAGATGAAAAAACTACAAAAGGAATCTTAGACGCCCTAGAAAAATATTTTGCTCCCACCAAAAATATAAGGTACGAACGATACATATTTAATACAGCAACGCAGTTGGATTCAGAAAGTGTGGAGGCATACATATGCCGATTGAGAGATCTAATAAAAACTTGCGGCTATCCACCTGAATATGATGACGACTACATATGCGATCGGCTTATACCAGGAATCAAATGCAATGATATGCGAAGAAAATTGTTAATGGAAGAAGAGCTCACATTAGACAAAGCGCAAAAATCTTGCTCATTGGCACAGCATACTGCAGAAAGAATGCGAACGATTACTCATACAACGAAGGCCAACGCACGTGAATTAAGCGACAGCGAGACATACATGCTAAAAAGAGACTTCACAAGACAGAAAAAAAAAAGTTACAACAGGTTGAAGAAGACGAATGACCAAAAATGTACATATTGCGGTAGTTTACATAAAAGAGGTAACTGTCCTGCATATGGAGAAACATGTCATTTATGTAAAAAAAAGAACCACTTTAGCACAGAGTGTAGAAAGGGCAAAACAGTTAATAATATAGAAGAAACTGAGAGTGAAGAAGAGGAAGAAATTTTATATGTTGCGCAAATAGGAGAGGATAAAAAGGGAGATGGAATGATTACGAGACAGATGGAATTTACGGTGGATGAAAACCAAAACGGTAAAACCAAGGTTATGAAATGCATTATCGACACAGGCTCATCGTGCAACATAATGAATATTCACGACTTTAAAGAAATAGTTAATTCAAATCTTAAATTACTAAAGAGCACAATAAGATTAAGAGCTTTTGGTGGAAATTTAATCAAACCAGTTGGTGTTGGCAAACTTTTTGTAAGGTATGGCACTAAAAAACAACTATTAAAATTTCAGTTAGTAAATGAAAAGTGCTCTCCAATTTTATCTGTGGATGCATCCAAATTATTTGACATAATCGAGGTAAAGCCCTTGAATTTGATTAATAAAGTTCATGTTGAAGCCCAAAAGATTATTCAAAATTTCTCGGATGTTTTCAAAGGAGATGGACATCTCGAAGGACGTGTGAAACTAGAAATAGATGAAACAATCATTCCGACACAACAGACGCCGAGACGCATTCCAATTTCACTAAGGGAAGATCTAAAATCAAAATTAATAGAATTAGAAAAAAGAAAGATTATTAGAAAGGTAAACAACCACACCGAGTGGATTAGTAATTTGATTCTTGTGAGGCGAAATAATAAATTGAGAATTTGCTTAGATCCTCAGGATCTCAACAAAGCACTAAAAAGGAGAAATCTACAAACCAATACATTGGAAGAAATGTTACCGAGTCTAGCAAATGCGAAAGTATTTACAACACTTGACGCTAAAAATGGATTTTGGCAAGTCTTACTAGACGAAAAAAGTAGTCTTTTAACAACTTTTTGGACACCTTTTGGTAGATATTGCTGGCTTAGGATGCCTTTTGGTATAAAACCAGCACCAGAGATCTGGCAGCAGAAGCAACAAGAGGTTGTAAATGGACTAGAAGGTGTAGAAGTTCTTGTTGACGATTACTTGGTTTACGGACGCGGTGACTCATTGGAAGAAGCAGAAGAAGACCACAACAGGAATTTGGAAAAATTACTTAAGAGAATGTTAGAAGCAAATTTGAAGCTAAATCCCGAAAAAACGAGAATTGGACGGAAGGAAGTATGTTTTTACGGATTTACTTTATCAGCGGACGGACTTAAAGTCGATGAAAATAAACTGAAGGCTATCATGAATATGAAAGAACCGAAAAATGTTAAGGATACGCAACGATTCGTGGGATTATGTACTTATCTTTCCAGGTTCTTGCCTAAACTGCCTGATGTCGCAGAGCCGTTAAGAAAAATATGTCGAAAAGACAACGAATGGCATTGGGGACAAGCACAAGAAAAGGCGTTTTCCAGCCTTAAAGCGATGATAATAGAAGCTCCGATTCTTAAATACTTTGATTTTAAAAAAGACGTCGTTATTGAATGTGATGCTAGTAGTATTGGATTGGGAGCCGTATTGAAGCAAGAAGGGCATCCTGTCGCCTATGCCTCGAGAGTGTTGACTCAGACGGAAAGAAAATATGCGCAGATAGAAAAAGAATGCCCAGCCATAGTCTTCGCTTGTAAACGTTTTGATCAGTACATCTGTGGCGTAAATCAAATTTTAATAGAATCGGATCATCAACCTTTACAATCCATATTTAAAAAATCTTTGCTTAATGCACCTAAAAGAATACAGCGAATGCAACTTAGCTTACAAAGATACAATTTAAATGTTATATATAAAAAAGGTTCAGAAATGTATATATCAGATGTGTTATCTAGAGCACCAATAGGATTCACAGAAAACGATGAAGAATCCGAAGAAGAAGTGTACCGCATTCAGGAAATTGAAAAAATCATGTTACAAATTTCTGAAATAAATCCACTTGAAAATTTGGGTATTTCAGGTGACCGTTTAAAATGTATCAAGCTGGAAACTTCAAAAGATGAAGAGTTGACAATTCTTAAAAATCGAATCTTTGACGGATGGCCAGATACTAAGACGTTTTTAGAAGAGAAGGAGCACCCATACTGGAATTACAGAGATGAGTTAACTATTTCAGATGGGCTTATCCTCAAGGGAACGCAAATACTCGTTCCGCAATGTTTGCGACGTGATATTTTAGACAGACTTCACAGCAGTCACCAGGGCATAGAAGCTTGCTTAAGAAGAGCACGGGATACAGTATTTTGGCCGAATATCTCCAATCATATAAAGCAAATATGTTCTAACTGTCACTTATGCTTACAGAATTCCCATAGCCAAACCAAGATTCCATTGCAATGCCCGATATTGCCAAGCTATCCCTTCCAGCGCATCGGCATGGACCTATGTGAGGTAGAACAAGACAACAAAAAGAAAATACTATTGGTGACAGTGGATCATTATTCCGATTTTATCGAAGTGGACGAACTTAAGGAAGCAAATGCCAAAACTATTATAAGCAGCTGTAAAAGGAACTTTAGTCGTTATGGTATTCCGGAAATCGTGGTTACGGATGGCGGAACTCCATTTGTGAATGAAGAATTTGTTAATTTTGCCAAAGAATGGGAGTTCACCCACACGCGTAGTACACCATATCATCAACAGGGCAATGGTAAAGCGGAGGCGGCAGTAAAAATCGTCAAAAGATTATTCAACAAAGCTAAACATGCAAAACAAAATTTTTGGAAATTCTTACTGGAATGGCGTACAACAGCTAACAAAATTGATTCCAGTCCTGCTCAAAGGCTGATGAGCAGACGCTTGCGCTCAGCCGTTCCCATCACAATAGATAAATTTAAACCTCAAGTGTCTACAAATGTGCAACAAAAAATTGAAAAACAACGTCAAATCAGCAAAAAATACCACGATAGAGGTGCAAGGGATCTGCCAGGACTTGAGTTTGGACAGGATGTTTACGTACAGCTAAGACCTAAAGAACGCAATGCAAGTAAATGGACAAAATTATCTGCGAAATAGGCAACATATTAAGTCATACAGCGATGGTGAGCCACCTAAATGCTCACCAAATCAAATTAACTCCGAGACAAGCTTAAAAGAGGCAGTTGAAACTACAGCAAGCTTGGAAAAAGCAGCAGAATCAAAAGAGACAACAATAAATCCTCAACAATCATCAGAAAAAAAGGAATTACAACCCATGTTCGAAAAACCTGAAAGTCATGAATTTAATACGAAAGAGGTTCAAGATACGCAGCCTGATGCACTAAGACGTTCCACCCGTGAAAGAAAGCAGCCAGATCGGTGGACTTATAATTGAAAAGATTTGTTTTATATTTTTTTACCTACTTTTCTGCTATGAATTATTTAAAAAAAAAAAAAATATTAATATATTAAGATATTTTTAAACATTGATACAAAAATGAATTACAATTACTGGATTAGTTGACAATTGAATTTATTTATACTTTTAATTTAAAATCAATATAAATTCCTAAAATTTCATAAGAAGAGAAGATGTTATGGTATGTGTATGTGTATTCTTCTATATATATGCATATAGATGTAAATTGTATTTTATCATACTTTTCTTTTGAACAATAAAACAGTCTTTGTCTAACTTACAAAAAGGAAACAAATAGTAAATGTTATTACGAATAAATATATGTTTTATTTTTTTCTGTACGAGATACTGGAGCCGAGATATTCACGAAAGATCAAAAATAACTTTGGTAAAAAAAAGTTTTCAGGTGGTGCAAATTTGGTTTAAAGCTTTTCTCGTAAGTCCCCATAGATCCATGAAAAAAAATTAGACCATGCCTTTGCGCGCAAGGTCAAATAACGATTTGACTGGACTAATAATGTTAAAATGCTTTCTGAAATTGTTTAAATAAACATAACACATTTTATAGAAGTCTTTTACAAAATTTTTACTTTATTTTACTGGCCATTTTTAGTTCATCAATTTGCCCCAAGGAAGTTCTTTTCGAAGAAATGTAGTTTTTTTTTGTTGGAACAGAAACAAGAAAAAATAAAAAAAATAAAAATCACGACTAGGTCTCACGAACTTCCTCTTATGTAAAAGACTAAAAATTTCAAAAATGAATGTTATTAGAGAAAAACTGTACGTAAGCATAAAATGAATTATTTTTTTAATGACTAAAACAACTCCTTTAGTAATTAAATCTAAAAACAGGATGCTATGTGAACATTAGTTTATACAAGAACAAGTTTTATAAGTTGTAATGGTTTCTTGGAAAAAAAGCTTTTATGTACAAACTTCTTGAAACATTTTTAAGAACAAATTTGGTACGCCAACTTTAAGTTTATATTATTGTACGAATAAGAATTAAATTTCCAAGGAAAATATTGAACCGTTTTTTGAGATGTCAAATTTTATAAAAAAAAAATATTTTTTTTTTTTTTTTTCAAAGTTCAAAAATATGTTTTTCCTAAGTATTAAAATGCAATGTTTTTCAATCTTCTAAGAAGCTTTTTTATAAAAAATTTCATTAAGATCCGTTATGCCGAATGAGAAAGTCTAAATTTGAAAAAATGGTTCTTTGGAAGGTGCACTCAGTAATATCTTAGTTAAAAATGTTTGTGCAAAAAAAAGTATTAAAATTGTAGGCGGCGTTTTCCAGAAAATACGATTTTCGGAAAACATTTTTGAACATTATTACTTTCTCTACGTTTCATCGTAATTTCTCGACTTCATCAGGGGTAGTTTATTAAATCTGTAGAAAATTAAGATTAACAGTTTACACTTTTTAAAATTTTTGAATTTAAACTTTTTCTCTACGTTTCATCGTAATTTCTCGACTTCATCAGGGGTAGTTTATTAAATCTGTAGAAAATTAAGATTAACAGTTTACACTTTTAAAACTTTTGTTACATTTAATGATAATAATTATTGATAGATGATGATTAATTTTAAACTTTGAAATTTTCTAAAATAAAAATGAATTATTTAACATTATTTGAAAATAAATAAACGAAAAATTAAATAAAAACCTAAAGCACAGAACTTTAGAAAAACTAAATGAAAATAAACAATTAATTTAATAAGAATGACACCGCTCTTAATGCAAGAGAATAACTAGCTATTGTGTTCTCTCTATCTACCTGTGTATGTGTATTCATTGTTTGATCTGTATTTGTTGTATGTGTAGACTTTCAAGTGTGGATCTATTATTTCTTCTCTTTTCCTTGTCCATTATTATTGTATTAACAAAGTCTGCAGAGTTTCCAGTTTCTAGTATAGTTGTGATAGTCGAGTGGATTATATTTTGTTTCGAATATCCGCTTTATGTTCAATTAATCTCGTCTCCAATGATCTCTTAGTTGTCCCAATGTAGATCCGATTGCACGTCTTTCGTCTGTTGTTCTTTTTCTATTTTGGTTTTTGTGTTGGTGAATAGTTCTCTTATTGTTAAATTTGATTTGTGAGCGAATGTCACATTTTCTTTATTTATTATTTTATGTAAGTTCCCCTTATCAGTTAGATTTGGAATATATGGAATAGATTATTTTTTAAACCTATGCAAGAACAAAAATTATAAGGCGTTATAGCAGTTTCTTAAAAAAATAATCTTCTATTTACAAAATATTTAAAACATTCTCAAGACAGTACGAATAAAAATTAAATTTCAAAAAAAAAATAAGATATCGAATTTGAAAAAAAATATTTTAATTTTTTCAAAACTTCAAAAAGAAAAAAAGTGGTTCTACGGTAGGTACACTCAGTAAAATATTAATTTAATTTTTTTATTGTATTAGGTATAGATCGTAAGAATTATTCGAAAGAAAAAAATGTTATCAAAATCTAGGCGCCATTTTCAAGAAAATACGATTTTCGAAAACAATTTTTTAACATTTGTATGGTGGGTTCCGTTATTTTTAAATACAATATATTATTTTTTCACGTCTCGTAGATTGTTATAAAAAACTTTTAACTGACATGTTTAAAAAAAATCAAGCATTGGGTTTTCGAAATATTGAGTTTTGAAAAAAAAATGAATTTTTTTAAAAATCCAAAACAAAACTTGAATGCTATTTAAAATTTTGGGAGCCTCAGCATTAACAAATGATCAAAGTAAATAGTTAACTTTTTGAGAAAATCAAAACCAAAAAAATGGTTCCAAGGGGGGTACTATTAACAACCATTTTCCGGAATCCTGTTTCCCCGGAAACTCCCCTTTGCCTAACGGCACATTCATAAATTCCTAACGGATTCTTACGCCATTTTTGCTAACACCAATCCAGAACGGATACACCCCTTTTCCCTTTCACCTTTGTGCATTTGAACAACGAAATGAAAAATGAATATTTCATAAGCAAACTTATATTTTGCAACCGCAAAAAGTTCATTTTGGAACACAAAGGCATAAGTTCGTGCAAAAAAAAAAATCCCGGAATAAAGTGCGATTAAAAATTTTATAAAATACCTGAAAAAAAGACAAAAAAAAAACCAAAAACAACAAGTGAAGAAATAAAAAAATATTATATCAGTATTTCGGTGACAGGAAATCTATAGAACAGCTATTTTATGATAGTTGCCAGAACTTCTATGATAGAATTAAAATAGCACTTAGGAGACTTAATAGCAAAACAAATAAGGACAAGACAATTATTGCTTCCATAGAAATAAAGAAAAATTGTGAAATGTCACTTACGCTATTTATAAGTAAAATTCCAAAACCAATGCAAGGCATATTGATATGTAGACAGCCGAAAACATTGGAGCAAGCCATGGACATTCTTCACGAATCTGGCTATGCTTGTACAAAAATTACTACAAAAAGCAATCCTAATAACAATTCTAGACTAAATACAAATCCCAATAACATGATACCAGGCAAAAATGTTTTTTTTTTTTTTTTTTTTATAATCTACCCGCGCTCAAGGGATTATGATTACCCTTTAAATGTTTCAACACAGCGCGGGCGTGAAGTTACGGAAGAGAAAGAAGGATAGGAAAGATGTTTACAAAATTATCAAAACCCTTCCTATAGCAATAATAACAATAACTACGAGTATAACCCCTTTAATAAAAATAACGGATCGGGACAGTACAGAAACTATAATTCTGGCAAGTTCCGAAATTACAATAATAACAACCCTAATACTAATAACTCTGGAAACTGGAGAAATACTTCTGGCCAGTTTCGAAATTACAATAATAACAACCCTAATAATAATAACAGCTCTGGAAACTGGAGAAATTCCTCTGGCCAGTTTTTAAATTATTATAATAACAATTCTAATAATAATAACTACAACAATAATAATAGCCGTGTTTTTTGGAAAAGTTATCCGTAGTACAGTAGGATTTTATATGAATAACAAATACAGCATCCACAATAGGATCACTGCCGATAAAAGGAGAAGTGAAATCCTGCTGCGGATAAAGATTTGACGTTTATTCGAATATCGGCAGTGATCCTACTGCGGATGTTGTATTTGTTTTTCATATAAAATCCTACTGTACTACGGATAACTTTACCAAAAAAACAGGGCTAATAATAACTCTGAGCTGATGGACACCTTTTCCATATCTCACCAACGATAAGTAAACACCCTCATTGACGTTGAGGATTTTCGGGAAGAAAGCCCAAGGGCAGACATCCCTATATAATAATTAAGACAAAAAATGACAAATATAGGTTGAGAATACTCATCGACACGGGGTCAGAAACGAGTATTCTAAACCCAGGGTTATGCCACCCAAAATGGCGCACAAAATTAACAAAACCAATACAAATAAAAACAGCAGGTACACCTATCTTTGCACATATTAAAGTGAGAATACCAATGTTCAAGGAATTCGGGATGGGTGATAAAACCGCAGAATTCTTAGAACACAAATTTCACGATACCTATGATGGATTAATAGGCAACAATATACTGCTCTCAGTAAAAGCCATAATAAATTTAGACAAAAAACTACTATATTTATGTAAATGATAAAAAAATTCCAATCTACTTCAATGAAAATGAAGAAGAGAAAAAGGAAGTTCCATCAATTGAATTAGAAGATTACGAAAAGTCAATACCGGAAGTTTTATTACAAGAAGTTTATCATGTAGAAACATATACAAATCCTATATCGGACCAAATAAGAATAAACCATTTAAATGAACAAGAAAAAAGTAAAATAAATAAACTTATTTCTGAATATTCGTTAGTATTCTACCAAAACGGAACTGACTTAACGTTTTAGCGCGAAATAAAAATATTTAACGATATACCAATTTATACAAAGAATTATAGGTACCCTGAGGTACATAAGAATGAGGTTAAATCTCAAATTAATGAGATGCTGCACCAAGGCATCATAAGGCCGAGCAGTTCACCTTATTCGGCACCAATATGGGTCGTTCCGAAAAAGGAAGATGCTTCTTTGGTACAAAAATGGAGAATCGTTATCGATTACAGAAAATTGAAAGGTGTAACCATAGATGAAAAATTTCCAATTCCAAATATAGATGATATATTTGATAAATTGGGAAGGTCATTGTATTTCACAACGTTGGACTTAGCTAAGGGCTTCCATCAAATTGAAATAGCAGAAGAAGACATAAAAAAAACTTTTTCAACTGAATGAATTCCTCAGAATGACCTTTAGATTAAAAATCGCCCCGCGAACCTTTCAACGTTGAATGAATTCTGTACTTCAGGAATTCATTGGTAAAATATTTCTTGTCTATTTAGAACACATTGTGTCAATTAAAAAAATTTTCGCAAGCCTTAAAGAAGTCAACTTAAAAATTCAGTTAGATAAAAGCGAATTTTTAAAGAAAGAAATAGAGTTTTTGGGCCACATAGTAACCACTAGTGGAATCAAACCCAACCCCAATAAAATAAAGGCGATACAAACTATACGTTACATAGAACTCTCAAACAAATTCGAGCATTTCTAGGAATCACGGGTTACTACCGTAAATTCATAAAGGACTAGGGAAAAGTCGAAAAACCCATGACATCATTCCTTAAGAAAGTTACTAAAATTGATACCAAAAACAAAGAGTAGGTATATTGAAAGTTTTGAAACTTTTAAAGCACTAATAACATCCGCACCCATCCTCATATATATTCTGATTTTTCCAAGAAATTTACAGTAACCACAGACGCATCAAATTATGCAATAGGTGGTGTTTTAAGCCAAGATAGTCATCCAATTTGTTTTTATAGCCGTACTTTAAATCAACATGAAACAAAGTTCTCAACTATAGAAAAAGAGCTACTTGCAATAGTTGATTGTACTAAATATTTCAGACCTTACCTTTTTGGACGAAAATTCACCATTAACACTGACCATCGACCTCTAGTTTGGTTGAGTTCACTGAAAGAACCTAACCTTAAACTACAGAGATGGAAGATTAAGTTAGAAGAGTTCAATTTTAATATTGAGTATGTAGAAGGGAAAGCCAACCAAGTCGCGGACAGACTATCTAGAATAGAAGTTTATCACAATGAAAAAGTTATAGACCCTATTGAAGAGTTAATCCCTGATTCGCGATCAATGGTAGCAACAATCCATAGTGCTAGAGAAGATAGCACCGACTACATACCAATAACAGAAATTCCAATAAATATCTATAAAACACAAATCATAATAAACGAAACTGAAAATATAAGCAATCACAAAATCTATCACGCCTTTAATAAAAAGAGAATAGTTATAGAAATAAAAAAAAAATTTACGAAAATTTTATCCTTGACATCATGAAAAAATTCATTCCGCCTAAAGGAATATTGGGTATTTTTTCCAGATATGATAATCTGTACGCGAAATTTCAAGACTTTTACATTAAAAGTAAAATAAGTAAAAATAAACTTTTGAAATTCATCAAATGCACAACATTTTTAGGAGACCTTACTCTTACTGACAGAGAAAAAGAACTACTCGTTATTTCAGAAGCTCATAAATCCTTAAATCACAGAGGGATTAATAAAACGTACCTAGAAATAAAAGTGACTTACTACTGCCCGAACTTAAAAGAAAAAAATTCAAAGGTACGAGTATATACACAAATGCGAAATTTGTAACAAGTAAAAATATGAGAGAAATCCATATAAAATTCCTTTGAAAATAACAGAAACACCAAACAAACCTAACCAAATCTTACATTGTGACATATGGTATGTAAATATCAATTTAATGTATGTCACAATGATCGACAAATTTACAAAGCACGTAATTGTACAAGAAATAAAACATAGGACATGGACATCAGTTTTGAATACATTAGAGTGTAGATTCGCCAATAATGGCATACCAGACAAGATAATTACAGACAATGAAACAGGATTTTCATCAATTGCGATCAAGGAATTGCTAAAAGAAAACCATATGTCGACCTTCATATTACCACAACCTATCACAAGACAGGCAATTCGGACATCGAAAGATTCCACCAAACTCTTAACGAGCATAATACGGATGCCGATATATGCAGATGAAAACAACAAGGACACCTTACGAAATAAAGAGTACTGAAAGCTGTAGCAATATACAATAAGACAATACATTCAACTACAAAACAGGGAACCATTGACTTTCTTAATGGAACTATAAAAAAACCAAGACTACCCAAAAATTATTGAATTAGTTAATACAAATAAAGAATGTTACATAAGCAAATTTAACAAATATAGACGAAAACCCAGCTATTTTACATGGACTAGAAAACGAAATCAATAGTTTAACCCAGAAAGACAGACAAAAACGGGCATTATTCAACTTTGTAGGGAAAAGCCTTAAATATTTAGCAGGAACGATGGAATATGAGGACGAAGCAGAAATTAAGTCAAGACTTAGCATAGACGAAGAGAACAATAAAAATCTTGTAAACGGACTTAACGACCAAATTAAAATCAACGCAAAATTCTACGAAAAAATTAACAATATTACTGAACAAATTAACAGACAACAGAGGGAAATAAAAGACCAGTTTTCATCGTTAAACAATGCAATTGATAAAGAAAATTTTAGAATTACTAGCATGCAACACGCATTCCAAATCCAGTATGATATCCAGTTATTGAGTAACCAGGCGAAGAAAGTGAAAGAAAGTATTTTATTAAGTTAACTATATAGGTCTTCTAGGCAAAGATATCCTGTCACTAAAAGAAATCCGAAATTTTAACATTACACTCGAAAAACTGAAAGACATTAAAAGTTCTACCATATTTCATGAAAATCAAATAATTTTTATAATTTTTTATAATACAAAATTCCATAGAGTTCTTATCGAACCAATTCCAAATTTTAAAAGTCTTGAGCTCTCTCCTAAATATAAGTCTTTGATAACAGATGGTCAAAATAATTTAATAGATAATGATAAAATGTTAAGACAAGAAAATTTAATAATAATAACTGATGATTGCATAAAAAATATTTTTGAAAAAAATACCACATGTAATTTCATAGAAAACAAAAGTACTGAAATTAAACAATTAATAAATAATATTTTAATTCTTTAAAATATGCCAAAAACTATGGTAAACCATAATTGTAACGATTTTAAATAGAAATCGAAGAAATTACGTTATAAAGTTTGAAAATTGTATAATTTTATTTTAAAATAAACAACATTAAATATGAAAATTTCATGTACTAGGAAAGTTTCGTAATTCCAAACTTAAATAATGTTAAAATCAAAGCAATCGAATTAAACTTAAATAAAAAGATGCTCGCTTTTATTTAATATAAAATCCAATTTATTAAAAGTTCAACTAAACGACTATATGTACGTATAATATATAACTTAAATTTCGATTGTCGCACGTGGCGTTGATAATTCGAGAAGAAAAACAAAAAGAAGGATTTTTGGTTAAGCCACCCTATTTATACGATTTTGATCTTTTTTAGAAAAAGGAAACAAAAGTAATTTAAAAATCTGGAAAACTATGTTTAGTACATTAATGGCAAACACACATGTATAATTTCGTTGTTAAATTTAAGATGTATGTCGCCACACCACTCCCCCTCAGAAGGGGTTTTTGCTTGTTGTGCGTATATAGATGCCGTTGGCCGATGGGGCTTACCTCCCTGGAGGTCAACGTCTCTGTGTGGTATAAAGTCATCTATTGCAGTTGGTATAAAAGCTGTTTTAAGTCGATCAATAGAAACACTTACCGTTCCATCGCGTATCCTAAGTTTGAAATATTTCTCATTCCGATTAAAAAAAACGTGAGTAGCAGTTTCAATGCTGGGTTGAATAAATACCTTGGCTTTATCGTGGCTAGATGTAGAAGATGGTTGAATTTTGCACATCGCGTGACGCAAATCCTTAACCTACTCTGTCTGATCCTTCGATTTTTGTCGACTGCCAAAAAAGACACTTGGTAGGTAAGTGTAGTTCCAAACATCATCTCGGCGGGGGTGGCCTTGATATCATCTTTAAAAGTAGAGTGTAAGCCAAGCAATATGGAAGGCTATACCCTACACCAATCATCTGTCTCGTGGCACCGAATTGCTGTTTTTAACGTTCGGTGCCATCTCTCAATAATCCCATTCTATTGGGGATGATAGGGAGTTGTCTTATAGTGTTTGATCCCGAAGAAACTGTGAGCTCTTTGAAGATTTTGCTTTCGAATTGTCGGCCAAGATTAGACGTGATTCGAAGAGGAATACCATATCGCGAAATCCATCCAGACATTAATGATCGGCTACAGTTTCAGCAGTGATGTCGGTTAAGGGGAATGCTTCGGTCCATCTTGAAAACGGGTCTATACATGTGAGGATGTAGCGGCACCCTTGGGAACTAGGCGATCCTACCAGGTCAATATTTATGTTTTTTTTTTATAATCGGCGCACACTCAAGGGGTTTTTTTTGTATACCCTTAATATGCCAGAGACACAGTGTGTGGTCGAAACGAGCTTCTGGTGCCGAGTAAGAACCGTATTCCTGCTGGTTGTGTCGCTGAACCTTACTTCTTTGGCATGGGATGCAGCTTTTAACAGCCGCTGTAATCTCCTTTCTCATTTCTGGCCAAACGTATCGCTCCTGGACAATATTTAGAGTAGCATTTTTACCTGGGTGAGCAAGTCCGTGCAGCTGTGTTAAATTTTTTTTTTTTTTTTTTTTTTTTTTTTTCGTGGGTAGGTGAAGAATCTTCGTAGACACTATGAGCCCGGTACACATAGTAGTGTGAGATTTTTACTCACTAAAAAACACCTCCCTTTTGTTCTTGCGACTACAACTAAGTTACCTTATCAAGTAGTTTTAATTTCATTATATTATAATCACGTTTGGCAGGAAGCTCCCCACTGAGAGGACCTGCGGATACCACATTTGAAAGCGGATACTCCTTATGGCGCTAGGTCGAACGGTCTTGTTCTTTGAAGTCGGCGCACAAGGTTTGTCTCATTAATTGTTTGTCGAATAATTCCATTGCTATGGTTATTTAAGTGAGTTCGTAGCTTCACAGCGAAAACTGCAATTTCATCTTCAACAGTTGGCAATCGTAAGTCTCTGTGTAAATCACTGTTCCTAATGTACCACGGAGCATTAACGATTTCTCTGAGAACTTTGTTCTGAAAAGATTGTAGTATTTGTCTATTGCTTGGTTTAGTACAACCCCAAAGTTGTATACCGTATGTCCATACTGGATTTATCACTTGCTTATAGATAAGCAATTTATTATAGATGCTGAGTTTGGAATATCTTCCAATAAGCCAATTCATTTCACGTAATTTATTTTCAAGTTGATCTCGTTTCTTTTTAACGTGAGTTTTCCATTTAAGCTTAGCGTCTAGTGTCATTCCTAGGTACTTTGCTTCATTAGCATATGGTATTTGCACCGAGTTAATGTAGGTGGGCAGATTGGTAATTTTTTTGTAAGTAAAATTAACATGTGTTGATTTGGACTCATTAAGAACAATTCGCCATTTCTTAGTCCATACCGAAATTTTATCTAGAGCTCGTTGGAGCTTCTCGGTTGCAGATTCAACTGAATCGGATGTTGCAAGTATAGCCGTATCGTCTGCAAACGTACCTATTATGGTATCTTCTTCTTGAGGAATATCGCTAGTGTATAGTACGAATAGAATCGGACCGAGAACACTTCCCTGGGGAACACCAGCATTGATTTCCTTAAAATCCGAATATTCCCTCCCTTGCTTAACTCGAAATATCCTATCTTCGAGGTACGACTCAAGAATGTAATATATTTGATCCGGAAAGACCTGTCTTAGTTTAAACTTAAGGCCATCGTGCCAGACCTTGTCGAAGGCTTGAGAGACGTCTAGAAATGCGCTTGAACATACATTTTTTCTCTCTAGTGATTTCTCAATTTCATTGGTTATCAATTGTTGAGTGGCTTTTTCGGAAACCAAATTGATGGTCAGGAATAAGCCGCTTTTCTTCGATAATAGGAAGCAGTCGCTTTAATAAGATTTTCTCAAATACCTTCGAGATCAGTGGCAAGAGGGAAATCGGTCTATAAGATTTCTTTTCGTTCGGAGACTTTCCCGGTTTTGGAACCATTAAAACTTCAGCGACTTTCCATTGGCGTGGAACGTATGAAAGCCTTAATGCCGCATTCATAAGGTGCTGAAGTTTAATTGCTGCTTTTCTGGGTAGCTCTTTAAGCACGCGAGCATTTATAAGGTCGTACCCAGGAGCTTTATTATTTTTAAGATTTTTAATAGCTTGATAAAGTTCTGATAACGTGATATTCCGAATAAGAAAGTTTTCAGATGGCCATTGGATATCACCATGTTCATTTATCAACGCCTGACCATCAAAAGGTTTAAAGGTTTCCTCTAGATGTTCAGCAAATAAATCGGATTTTTCTCTATCGGACTTAGCCCATTCACCATTATTTTGTCTGATTGGTGCTGAATGTATTTGCGGCTTTTTAACATCTTTTATAGCTTTCCACAATGAATAATTCGTATTTTTATCTGCGGTCAGACCTTCAAGATAGGTAGAAATCTTCCGATTTTTTGATTCGCGGATAGCATACTTGAGCTCATTTGAGAGGCGGTTTAAGATGGTTTTGTCCTGAGGTGCTCATGATTGATGCCATCTTTTTCGAACAGTTCTTTTTCGCGAAGCAGATCTTTTATTTCCGGTGAAATTGTATCTGGGCTTCTAATTGGATCTCTAAAGTTGTGTGGAGTGTTTTTCCATGCAGCGTCTTGTATGACTTTAATAAATATATCGACTTCATCTTCTAGCTCTAAAGGCGTTTTCAAAGATATATTAAGCGCAATATTGTTTTCGCAATGTTCTCTGAATTTATCCCAGTTAGTTTTGTTGTTACATAAAAATGGAGCTCTTTCCTTTTTGACTAGCTTTCCACTTACTGTCAATATGACTGGTGAATGATCGGTGGAAAGGTCAAAGTTTTCCTCGATTTTCGTGTAATTTTTATCTAGTCCTTTTGCGATAAAGAAGTCTACAAGGTCTGGCATTTTCGCTCTATCAGTTGGCCAGTATGTTGGTTTACCTGTCGAGAAAAAATCAACACAAGATGCCATACAAGCTTTGAAAAGCTGCCTACCTTTAGTTGAGATGCACCTCGATCCCCAGAAAGTGCGTTTCGAATTGAAGTCGCCACCAATTATAAATTTCGGCCCGAGAACTTCAAATAGATCTACAAAGTCGTTTTTCACAATTTTACTTCTAGGAGGACAGTAGATTGACGCAACATTATAGTATGAACTTCTAAATTTAACAGTTACTGAACTTATTTGCATTATATCGATCTCAATTATAGTTCTAATTGAATGTTCGATAGTATCCTTAATAAATAGAGAGGATCCGCCTCTTGCTCTGTCAGATGGATAAAATGCATGATAAGCACAGAATCCTTTAATTTTTACATCACAGTCTTTTTTTAAATGGGTTTCGGTAATCAAGCATATGTCAATTTTTTCATTTTGTAGAATTATTTCTAATTCATCTACTTTTGATGATAATCCATTCGCATTCCATGTAAAAATTTTCAACAGCTCATCCATTTTCATAATTTATTCTGGAATTTATGAGTCTTAGGCTCAAGCATGCTTAATTTTTCAAATATAAGTTTATTCGTCCTGCTTTGCTCTTCAAGTCTGGCAAGAATCAAAGAAAACACTTGGGAAACTGGGTCAGGTATGTTTGTACTTTGTTCCTGGTTTTGTGACTCCACTTTGGCATACGTTTTTGTATGACTTGGTTTGGGTTTTGCGTTTTGAGGTTTAGTTTCCTTGGGTTTCATTTTCCCTTTGATAGACTTACTAAACCCTGATACCACGTGGGCATACGTATTTGTAGTACTTGGTTTGGATTTTTCGTTTATATCTTTAGTTTCATTGGGTTTCGTGTTTTCGTTAAAAGACTTACTAGCCCTTTTATCAATTAAATTTATTTGGCTTGTTTTAGGTTTATCTTTGTTTGGTTTTTGTTTCGGCCGTACACTTTTCTTCAGTGTATCACGCCTTTTTTGAATTTCTTTAGCAACTTCGCATCCTCGATAGTTTGCAGGATGGTTTTCCTTGCAGTTGACACAAGTTGCTGGAGATTGCTTATCAAGACGGCATTCGTCTGATGAATGTTTCCCCGCACATTTAACGCAACGAGGATCTTTCCGACAGAAGGTTTGCGTGTGATTAAAACCTTGACAACGCTTACATTGGGGAATCAATCGAGTGCTTTTACGCAGAGGTTCTATTTTAATTACCATATTCAGTATTGTTTTGATGTTGTAAATACTCTCAAGATTTTCTGCTTTGTCAAAGCTTAGCATAAAAAGAGGAAGTCCACGTCTGACATACTCATTTTTATTCTCTTGCGATTTTCGTTTCTCTTTCTTGATAATATTTGTTGCATCCAGAATCTTTAAGCCTTTTTCTTTAAGGTCATTTATAACGTCCTCTTTTGTACACGAAGGATGAAGACCTCTAGCTACAACACGTATTGGCCTATCTGATTTATTAGAGAAAGTATACCATTCGATCTTTTCGGTATTTAATTTCTTAGACAGTGTCCGGTAACCATCAGAATCATTTACATTGATTTTCCACGTATTATTATGTAGCGAGGTAACCTTAAAATTCGTTTGCAACGTTTCTTTAAGAATTGGTAGCAATTTACTATAGTCCGATTGACCAACGATGTTAATAGGTGGTGGAGGACTTATCTTAACTGGTGGTTTCTTTCCTTGAGGTTGTCTCGTTTTAACTTTTGGCTGGATGACCTCAGGTGAGGAGCCAGCCTTACGTTTTTTGGTAGGTCTTCTCTGTATTCCTTCCGTTTCACGCGCTAGCTCTTCTTCGTCAGTTTCATAATGAGAAATATTTGGAGGTGGTGGACTAGCGTTTCTGTTTTGAAGATGTGAGGTTTTCAACATCATGTTCTCTTCACGCAGAAGATCAACTTCTTTTTTCAACTCTTGGTAGAGTTTCTCCATTACTTCAAGCTTTGTTCGAAGTTCATTATTGTCCTCCGCGAGGCTTTTTGATTTCGCTGAGTCGATTTTTACGCTCGCTGGCGTTACCGGGGGACTCTTTTTCCCGGAGACATTCGATCTAGTTGGTGGTGATCGATTAACCCTTGGTTTTCTTAAAAAAGGGTTTATCAAATGCAATAATTGGCTCTCCCCAGAATCCGTAGAGCCGACCTCCGAAGAGGGTGGATTTACCAGTGTATCTGGACTGCCACCTGGGGTACTATATCTTTCCGTTTTGTTCATTGCATATTTTGTATACTTTACACTCTGTATACGGAGGGTGGATTTTAGTCGCCTCTTACGACAGGCATGCCTACCTCGGGTATATTCTTTGAACCCCTACCCGAAGGGGTAGTTACAATGCGACTTCGGATTGCTTTTGGTATAATCGGTCCAAATCTTGAAGAGCTTGTATCGTAATAGATTAGTTTATCACTACCTGAAATAACAAAAGGTTTCGCAGTAAGTAATGTTGAGCAATACTTATCCTCACTAATAAGATTAGAGAAATCGTGGTCCTTTGATTGTTCTTCAGCTATAGTTGGTACATCAATCACTGCGGGCTTCATACTAATTCCTGTTATTTTGGATAATGCCCCAGCAACCGTGTTTTTTGATCCATCGATGTGCCTCAAGTCCGTGCTGAACTGCGAAAAAAAATCGAGCTGTCTGATTCGTCTGGGTGAAGCAGTTTCCGATCGTTTGCCGAAAGCAAAAGTAAGTTTTTGTGGTCGGTCTATATGCAGAAGTCTCTCCCCTCAAGTAGATGTCTAAAGTGGTTCACTCCCTCGTAGATCGCTAGTAGCTCACGGTCATAAACGCTGAACTGCTGCGAAGAACACACGAGGTTGTAAATTGCCCTTGACAACTTGGTGAAGAACGGCGCCAATGGCCACGTCTGAGGCATCGGTACTGAGCGATATTGGAGCACCTATAGCGGAATGAGCAAGGAGTGTGGCTTCTGCCAGGTCTTTTTTACATCTGTCAAATGCTGATTCTGATTCGGTTGTCCACTTAATTTGTGTTTTATCGTTTTTGATGTTGCCGTTGATGAGTTTTTGTAGGATAATTTGGTTGTTGACAGCATGTGGAATGAAAGACCTGTAAAAATTAATCATAGCCAGGAACCTTTTCAGTTCCATGGCAATAAGAGGTTTTTTTAACTCCAAAATTACCTTCACTTTGGTGTCGAGGGGCTTGATACCTTAGGAATTTATTCAATGACCAAGAAATGTTATCTGCGACTGAAAGTCTTTTTGAGCGGCTTTCAACTTGGCACCGTGAAGGCGACGTGGGCGGGAAAAAACTGGAGGACCCTTTGTTTCGATGTGGTGGGTTGTTGTTGATATACTCGTTGGTTACCTGTTTGTCTTCAAGAACAGTTCTTCAAAGTCAGCTAGAATATAAGCGAAAGGTTGACTACTATCGAAGGCTTTAATAATTACCTCATTAACAACGGAGCATGTCGTTTTTGATTCGACGCTTGTAGTGCTGTCGATCAGCCGGTTTCGTTTTAGGTCAATGATGATTCCAAAATGCCTGATTAAATCTGCTCCAATGATCGGTGTCGTGACATCAGCTACGATGAACGTCCACGTGTAAGCTCGCCTCGATCCAAGGTCTAGTGTAAGTCTTTTTTCTCCGTATGTCTTAATCGTGCTGCCGTTTGCAGCGAACAATGTCAATTTGATGATGCAAATCGATCGCTATACGAAGGGGGTAGAACCGAAATGTCTGCACCGCTATCAATAAGAAATTTTGTTTTCGAAGATGAATCATAAACAACTAGTCTTAATATCTGTTGGCCAACGAGTTGTTTACTTGTCGAGGCGTTAGTCAACGAGATCGGTTCTAGTTTTTTGATTTACTTCTGAAGGTGCAAGGTTTACGACACTTTTTTGCTTCACTGCTGAATATGTTATGAAACCCACAGTAGTCTTCGTTTTTTCTTTGTTGTGAGCGTGAATTGCGATTAAAAAGAGGACGGCGAGAACTTGAGCTACGGCTCCCATGGTTACTCATGTCACGTGTTTTTCTAATCAATTGATTTAACTGGTTGCCAATTGTTTGTATTTCTCGTTGTAGCTGCTGTAAAGAAAGTTCGTTCGTGCAAGATTGAGATGGTGATGCATGTATTGGCTTTCGTTGAACTGCGTTTATTTCTGGAACTTGGGAAAAATCACCGACTTCCATAATTTTGTCGGCTAATTGTGACAAAGCAGTGAGCTCTTCGCCTGATGCTTGTAGAATAGCACGTACTTGAGTGGGCAAGCGTTGCAACCACAATGATTTAAGAAATTCGTCGGCGATATGATTACCTCCTTGCTCCTTGAGTTCGTTAAGAAGCTGTGATGGTCTCTTATCGCCAAGATCAACTTCAGAGAGTAATTTTTTGATTTTGCGTTGTTCTGAATCGCCAAAGCGTTCTATGATTACCGTCTTTAGATTTTCGTACTTGTTTTCACTAGGTGGATTTAATACTGCGTCTGACACCTGCGTAAGTACTTGAGGATCTATGGAACCAATGATTGTGTTGAATTTAGACGAGTCTCTGACAATTTTAGTTGTTTGGAATTGGGCCTCGATTTGTGCAAACCATATTTGCGGCTTCTCGTGCCAGAATGGAGGAATGCGGATTGCAACTCAAGTAATCGTCTCTGTCGATTCTTGTTGGTTGAAACTTGTGTTGGAATCTTTGAGTATGTTGTTGTCTTCGTTCGGCATTTTATTATTTGCGTGAACTCGGGGTCACCAATTATGGTATCGAATAATTAAATAAAAAGATGCTCGCTTTTATTTAATATAAAATCCAATTTATTAAAAGTTCAACTAAAAAACTCCTTATAATATATAACTTATATTTTGATTGTCGCACGTGGCGTTGATAATTCGAGAAGAGAAACAAGAAAAAGGATTTTTGGTTAAGCCACTCTATTTATACGATTTTGATCTTCTTTAGAAAAAGGAAACAAAAGTAATTTAAAAATCTGGAAAACTATGTTTATTACATTAATGGCAAACACACATATATAATTTCGTTGTGAAATTTAAGATGTCACCACAAACTTATCCACGACAGAAATACACGCGAAACATATCGAAAATAGAAAATTGATCGAAGAATTAAAATTAATTACGGGTTTAACTTTATAATTCCGACATTATTAATTTCTTTTCTAATACTTTTTTTCTCAAAAAAGTTAATAAAATTAAAATTAATAATGATAAGACTGTGAAACCGGAAGAGTTGAACTTCAAATTTAAACTCTAGTTCAGGTTCAGCTGAACTCAAGTTTAAACTCTTACTGTGAAACTGGGGGTTACTGATAATATTTCATTCAGCAGAATAACTTTATAAATTCTTATAATAATTTTCAATAGGTAACTCATAAAAACCTAAAATTTGAATTTCCAAATTCGTATTTTATAAAAGAAAATCTTAAGAAGAGGGGGGGTAAGTCTCAGACATCACCCGTAAGGTGATGGAGGGATACAGCATATTACCAATATTTATAACACAATTATAACTACTTCTATATTTCCTGATAAATGGAAAAGTGCAAAAGTGCTACCTGTTGCTAAATCATTCTCGCACAATATGATTTTAGGCCAATAGCTATTTTTCCATTTCTTTGTAAAGCTTTTGAAAAAAATGTCAGCCGCCAAATCAAAGTCCATCTGTAAGAACAAAAGCTTATAACGGAGTATCAATCGGGGCTTAGATTCAAATATAGTTTTATAACTGGACTTATGAAAGTAAGTGATGATATTCGTGAAGGGTTTGATGAAGTTCTGATGTCCTCTATGGTTTTGCTGCATTTTTCAAAGGCATTTGACTCGGGAAACCAAAAACTTAGCCTATTTATACAAAAAAAATATCTTACGTACTAAGAACTTAAATATACACAATATTATATTCAATACACTCATACTCTTAATATTAATAACCAATATACCTAACGCAAATGAACAAATCTGATTTAGCTGAATAAGTAATAAAATGTACGTTGCCTAAGTCCCATGTCCCTTTGAAGACACACGAATGTACTCGATCATATTTCGAGCATAAGCAATGCACATCACGGAGGACAGTGAACTTAGACGAATACACTTGACTATGGAAATCTTAAACCTCAAGTGGCATTGACCGTATTAATGAATAGAGTGTACATAGATAAAAACTGAGTATTTATCATACTGCAGCTTGTAGGCTATTGCAGTATGACTATGAGGGTGCCAATGACCTGTGCTAAAAAAAAAATGTCATATTGTTGCTTATGCACTACATCCTCACTCTTTTAGGAAAAAAAAATTTATTTTATTTACATTTTTTTTTGTCTATTATTTTTTTTTTATCTGTTATTGTGTACTTCTTTGATTTCATTATTTTTATTTATTTTACTATTTACACCATTTAATTCTACAACTTTATATGGTCCTTTGTATGGATTGTCTAATTTTTTCTTATTTCCTACTTTTAAATATACCTTATCTCCTATATTTAAATCTAATGGGTTGGCAATTTTTTGTCTAATTTTTTCTTATTTCCTACTTTTAAATATACCTTGTCTCCTATATTTAAATCTAATGGGTTGGCAATTTTTTTTTTTTTATTTTGCTTCTATCTAATTATTTCTTCGCTATTACTCTCATTTGGTTTAATCTTATTTTTAATTCTAAACTATAATCATCAATATTATATACAGGGTTTGTTATATTATTAGCTGAATCTTCTTGTAGTTGAACCCATTAACTCCCAAGTGTATTTAAAATTGGAAAAATCATATTTGTATGGTATTTTCTATTTATTGGAGTTAAAATAAGAACATTTATACAAAAAAGAGTTTTCGAAAAAAATGTACGTTGTTGGTAATGAAGGTGTACTTTACATAGTACAATGGGATCATACATACTATTTTAATTTGAGTTTACCTGGAAAATTTTTAAAACAGTTTATTTATACACAATGTAACATTTTACATTTCACAGCACCATTTGGATCGTAGATGGCACTGTCGACATATGAATTGATTTGTTAATTTTTTGGGAAAGAATTAGTATCCTGGACTCTCCGTAATGCTTTGCTTTATAGTTAGCTTAGGTTGTCCTTGTCCTGCATTCAGAGTGTGGAACCTAACGTAGTGAAGAGTTATTGCTCTGGTGAATTCGGGTAGATCACCTTTATAATTATTCATCAGCTTGTGGAGCCTCCAGGCATTTGATACAGTGAACGAAAGCATGGAGGTAAAATGTTCCACCCCCCACTTCTTGCCTCAAATTTCAATGGAATAAGTATTTATGAATTGGTCATGGAAGTCTACACCACCCATATTTGTATTATAACTCTTGACCAAAAGAGGCTGGGGTATATTCACTTTTTTTGTTGCTCCTTGCTCCACCTTTTCACAATATCACACGGTTCGATCACATCGTAATTTGTGGCTATAGTAAGTATGATGTTGTCCTTCCATTTAACAAGAAGCAATTTATGGGTGGAATCAAATTGTTAATCAAAACTACCCCTACTATGTTTTTGAAAGTCTTTGTAAAGTGGTAAAGGACATTTTCTAAGTCGGTTGTCGTGAGCCGTTCATGTTGCTCTGAAGTGTTTATCTTTCAAGATTTTCATGAGCACATAGCTTGTGAAGAAGTTGTCAAAAAAGATAACATGGTTATGTTCTTGAGGAGGCCCAGAACCACTCTCGAACTTAGCGGGAGACTTTTCATGGAAAGTGTCACATTTTTCGTTTGTTGGAACTCGGCTGAGGAAATTATTTTTCTCCGACTTCTTCAACTCTGATAATGGGACGTCATCAACGCTGTCGAATCCGTCATCGTCAGCCGCTGGATAAGCTGCTACAAACACCTCAACCTCACCTGGAACATCTAGTGGTAATTTCGTTGTTCTCATATTGTCTTCATCTAAATCCTCTTCGTCCGTCACGTAGTCCACCGGTAGAGGAATCATGACGATATCAGCGTTGACAATATGTGTATTATTATGCAGTTCTTCCAGAGCAGATTTTGAAAACATTTACCATAAAAGTGTTTGACAGGGATAGTTTGAAAAACTATTCTGATCACTAGAAAAATAATGCATGCATGATCCCATTGTACTTTTGAAAGTACATCAAACTTTGGCATTACTTACAAAAATATGAAGGGACTTGTATACTCGTAAACTTTATGTTTGTTTCAAATAAAAATCAAAAAATAATTTTCAATATTTTGTAAAGGAAACAAAACGAGAAATATTTCAAAATGCTTTCTACGAAAAGACAATTGGACAACAGCCTACTGTGATTAAAAAATAAAAACGTATCTGAAAAAATTAAAATAATATTGACTTTTGTGAAAACAAATTCGAAAAGATGATTTTTATTTCATGGCATGCTGTTAAATGGCCATTTGTAAAGTTCATTTTACTGTAAATTAAAAAGTACAATGGGAGAGAATGGGTTAACTAATCTTTCTTTTGTATTTATAATTTACATATTTTTTCACCATTTTATTCAAATTTTTCCAACAGTATCTTTGTTTAATTTTGTTTATAGTTCTTTTTATACCTGAGTGTCCACCAGTATGAGGTGTAGTATGAAAATTCTCAATTATCTCTCCTTTTTCTTTTTCACCAATAACTCTTATTGGAGGATAATATATTAATATTTTTAATCGTACATTTTCTTCAACTTTTTGCAGTAATTTATTATATAATTTTTTAAATTCATCAATACTTATGTGCTCAAAAATGTCATCATTATTTGCAAGTGCTAATTGTTTTATGTTCTCTTTACACATTCTAAATATTAGCTTCTCCAAGATAAGACCTAAGTCAAAACTCAGATTATCACTATATTCTACCATTATATCTTTATTGTTTACATGCATTTTTGTACAGGCTTCTTCTGAATCAAACCTTAGTTTAGATGAGGATTTTCCTTGATGTACTTCATGTCTCTGTAGCACTCTATTAAATTCCAATTTTCTTTTATTTTTAACTTCTGTTAGAGAACCATATTCTCAAATAGGTGTATCATTAATCTTTAATTCTGTATTTTTGATTTCATTTCGATTTTCATTTGCTATTTTAGCCGATTTTGATTGTTTTTTTTTTTTTTTTTTTTTTTTTTTATAATCTACCTGCGCTCAAGGGATTATGATTACCCTTTAAATGTTTCAACACAGCGCGGGCGTGAAGTTACGGAAGAGAAAGAAGGATAGGAAAGATGTGTGGCACGATGTTCTGAGACTGTTGGTGGTTGTCTCAGATATTTTTATCTCCAGGGATGGCGGCTGAGCTAAAGCGGAGAAATGCCGTGTCAAATTTCTATGTCGCTTATAATTCACATTATTTTATTCGTGTTCATCCTTGTTGGGCATACTAGTTTAACTCAATTACATGTTGTTAGTGTTATGCCTGAACAACATGTAATGAGTAAACCAGCAACCCATTGATGACAATTTTTAGATGGTTTTTAATGGAATTAAAGCGACGTAGACGACGGCAGGGATCGAACCTGTGATCATGAGGTTGACAGGCGAGCACACAACCATCGCGCCACGGCCACGGATTGTGTCATTATATTTATTTTTGAATTTGGAATCAATTCTTTTGGCGGTATTATTGAATTCGCGATGAATACTTCTTTTTGTATTTCTTGATTTAGAAAAATGCTGTCCTCTTCGATTTGTATATTCATTGGATGAAGTGTTTGCGTTCTTGCAGGTAAAATAATATTTTGTGATTTAGGACATTGTGTTAACATTGGGAGAATGAATTCCTCATTTTTGATTAAAATAGATAAAGTAAAATTTTCATAATCTATTTTACAATTGTTTTTATCAAAAAATCTCTACCCAGAATACCATTTGTATTGATTGGGAAATTGTCATCTACTATTTGAAATGTTTGCTCTACGTCTTTATTTTCAATTCTTATCTGTCCTTTAACAGAACCTATGGAATATATTTCTGAATCTGTAACTCCTCTAATTGTTATTTTATCTGTTGTATCTATCAAAGGGCACGGTAGTGCCCAGCCAAGTTCTGACACTACACCCTTTTTACAGGAACAAACTCAGGCGATTTTTGACCCCTTGCTATCTTTAGTAAAAATGAAGTCAGAAACTTAAAACTCCGAATATATGCTAAGCTAGTCAGGCACAGGCGCCTCACCAAATATCAATTTTCTAGCATAAGCGGTTCCTGAGATATAAGGCCTCAAAAATCACAAAAAACCGTAACTGACTGACTGACTGACTGACTGACAGATCATAAAAATTATGGAGTACTTCCCGACATCGTAGAATCTTGTAATTTTGCACAACGGTAGGTCTTGTCATGTAAGCAGAGGCAAAAATCGAAAATTTGAAATTTTCCATTCAGGGGGCGTGGTATCCGCCCACTTTCTCCGAATTGGTGTTGGTTGAATGGAGCACTTCCGACTGCTGTATAACGATGAAATTTGGTGAACCGGTAGGGCTTATATTGCATATAAGGAACCACAAATAGGCACCAAGATTTTCCTTTCAGGGGGCGTGGTATCCGCCCACTTTCTCCGAATTGGTGTTGATTGAATGGAGCACTTCCGACTGCTGTAAAGCGATGAAATTTGGTAAAGTGGTAGGACTTAAATTGCATACAAAGAAAAAAATATAAAATTAGCGGTTTTTCATTCAGGGGCGTGGTGTCCGCCCACTTCCTCAGAACTGATGTAAATTATATATGGCGCACTTCCGATTGCAGTAGAACAATGAAATTTGGTAGAACGGTAGGGCTCAAATCGCATATAAAGGACCAAAAATAAAAATCGAGTTTTTCCATTCAGGGGCGTGGTATCCGCCCACTTCCTCAGAACTGATGTAAATTATATATGGCGCACTTCCGATTGCAGTAGAACAATGCAATTTGGTAGAACGGTAGGGCTCAGATAAAGGACCAAAAATAAAAATCGAGGTTTTCCATTCAGGGGCGTGGTATCCGCCCACTTCCTCAGAACTGATGTAAATTGTATATGGCGCACTTCCGATTGCAGTAGAACAATGAAATTTGGTAGAACGGTAGGGCTCAAATTTCATTTAAAGGACCAAAAATAAAAACTAAGGTTTTCCATTCAGGGGGCGTGGTATCCGCCCACTTTCTGAGAAAATTTTTAAATTATATGGAACACTTCCGATTGTCATTAAATAATAAAATTTCTCTATTACATTGTAGCTGTTTCAATATTATTCTACTTTAAATATTCGGTATTAAACCTTCATGAAGTAAGAACTTTGCGTACTTTTAGATCTCAGTACTTTTCACGGCTGACTTGTTACACAAAGGTTTTTGTATAGAATAACTTGGCTCTTTTTTTAACATTTATGTTTTTGGTCTGATTTGTCTTTCTGAATTTAAACTACTTCTTTTTAGGATTGAGATATCTGCACCTGTATCTATTAAAAGTTTTTGGTCTTTAAAAGTAACGTTAGATTGAGCTACAATATAATTTGTCAATTGGAGATTCAGGTTTAGAATTGTCTTTACTGTATGTTTTCTAAACTTTGTTCTGAGTCTCTCTGGGCTTTGGAGACTCCTTGGATGTTTCTCGAAACTTTCAACATAGTTAATTGTTCTTTGGTTTTGTGTATTGTAGTTTGTGTTATTATATCTTTTATTATTGAATCTTTTATAACCATTACTATTATATCTGTTATTTTGTTATATCTCATATTGTTGCTACTGTTATTGTTGTTATTGTAACTGTTATTGTTAGATCTATTGTTGTTCTTTCTTATATTGAATCTAGTGTTGTTGTTTTGATATCCTGCTCTATTGAGTTTATTATTATTGTTACTATTAAAATTTTCGTAGTTTCTCCTGAAGCTATTTATTCTGAAATAGTTAACCTGAGCAAACTCATTCGACGAAAATACCTCTGCAGCTAATTTTATTGCTTCATTGAGTGTTTTCGGTCTTGCTGAGAAAACTGTCGATTTTGTTGGTTGTTGTAAACCATTCTTAAAGGCATTTAAACCTAATTGATCATTTATGTTGCAAATCGTTTCCCTACTCTTATATCCATGTTCTAATAAATGTAGGAAATTGAGTTCTGATACCAGCTTTTCAATTTTAGTTGCAAAATCTGCTATTGTACTTGAATTCTATTGTATTGTAGATAACTCTGAAATAATTTGGAGCGTATTCTTTTTGCTTCTAAAAAGCTGACGAAAGGTTTCCTTAAGTTCTTTAAATGTTTTGGGCTGTTTTACTGTTATTAATCTATTCCTGACTTTTTCATTTAATTTTGTTCCTAGAACAAACTTTATAAGTTTTTCTTTTTCATTTACCTCATCATGACTTAAATCAACGTATTCTACTAAATTTAAAAAGTTAGTCAACTTTTCTACTTCTCCTCCAAATTCTGGAATAATTTTTATACTTGAAATGATGTCAAATTTTGCCATGTTGCAGTTCAATATTTGTAGGCCTACATTAATCTCTTTTAAATTTTCTTTAATTTCTGTTTCTTCTAACCATCTTGTTTTACTGTCTTATACTTCTTTCAACCTTACAAATAAGTTATCTATAATCGTTTTCAATGCCTGCTGAAAAGTATCTTAATAGATTTTTATATTTTATATTAAAATCTTTTTGTATTTCAGATTAGGTATTTAGCAGTATAGACTCTGTTTTATTAAAATTTTAATTATTGTCAACATATTTTTGCATTATTCAAATCAAACTTAAGTTTATTATAGGTCTAGCCTTCCATATATAAGTAAATATTTTACACGTTTATTTTTATTAAAAAAATTTATTTAAAATTCAAATGGGCAGCGATTCCGCCTTCTAGATTACAATTGACAAAATGTTCTTAAAAATAAAATCTTAAATACTATTTTTCTACTTAATCAGCACTACAGTTGTTTTTTTCGTTCCCACGATGGTGTTCGATATTGTTTTGCTGAATTTTGATTCCTCGGAATGTCATGAGAATGACGAAAGCAAACACATCAGCAGTTTGTTGTTCATTTCATGGGAATGATAAAAGTTAAGCATCAGCGGTTTGATATTTGAATGTTTGTATGTTTGTGTCGTTAACTCTTCCGCCGCTAAAAATCGAACGTCCTCGTTTGATTGGTTCTTTTTAGAATAACGGGATTTGGCTGATGCTGGATACCTTTGGTAATGATGATTCTATTGTTTTATTTAGGCAGGTTTCAGGTGTGGATTCCGAAGTTACTGGATTTGTTTTGAGTACTGTCTTAATTTCAATGGGTTGGCGGTTTTTCCGAAAACATGATCTATGAATTAAAAATAGGATTAGTACGATAACTAAGGTTGATAGCAGCGGCGACGCGTGCCTAAAAAATGTAGTCGTTCAGTTTCAAAATTCTTATTTGCAATGCCAAGAAGTCAAACAAGTCTTTTTTTATATAAGTACTCGTACCTACATTATAATGTTTTTATTTTTATGTCAATAATAAATAGGTAGGTATGTGTTGATTAAGTACCAGCTAGCCGTTTTCCTCATTTCCTTCATTCCACAGTAAAAAAGCTTTCCTCGTTCAAAACTGATTTGAACGAAACCGTCCCTATGAACGACGCGCGTCTCATTTCTCATATTCGAAAAAATAAAAAAATTAAATATTGGAATATTTACCTAAATAAATAAATAAACTACTTACCTACGCCCTAGCTACCCGTTTTCCTCATTTCCACCATTATATGTATTAAAAAAAGGCTCTACTCGTTCAAAACAGATTTGCACGAAATGCTCCCTACAACGAGCGAATTGTTTTTTTTTTTCTTGTATGCTTTCTATGGGTTCATTTCGTTGCCAAATCGTATGAACGACTTGGGTAGATACTGATCGGTTGAGTGAAAACAAAACAGTGGCGGGTAGCTAGTTCGTTTTGTTTTGTTTAGGTAGTTCAGAGAAGGAATGAGCGAGTTGGAAAATGGAAAATATGTACGTATACATTAGATATAACTATAAGGAATGAACGAACAGTATAAGTATGAGGTGTGGGTTAATTAGATAGAAATTAAAATAATGTCGCCTGTAAGCTAGTCGTTCATGCACGAGTTGAACAATATGACGCCTCGCCACTGGTTGATAGGCCAATATTGCTTGAAAGATTAATTTTATTTTTGAACTCTATTAGTTTAATGTTATCGATGTTTTTTGCGTGCAGTTCCTTTATCATCTCAAGTGATAGGAGTTCTTCGAAAGTTCCATTTTTTGAAAAGGGTTGCATTATAGCAGGTAGAGGTCTGGTGATTGATACTTCATTTGATGCATAGGTTTGGTTGTCTATTGTAATGGTTTTATTGTGGTATTGGATGATGAATGTGCCACTTAGTTTTAATGCTTCGTTGTCTATTAGGATGGTGCTGTTATACTGGTTTAAGAGTAATAATCCAGGAGAAAGTTCCTCAACTGTAGGTATGTGCTGATTGTTTATTCTCGTACAAATAGCTGGTTGGCTTCTTAATAAATTTGCTATACAAGTTGAATTACTTATGTCAATAAGGTTCTTAAGACTACAAATAGAGAGCTTATAATATTGTTTACAATCTGATTTTATGCCAAAAAGTTTATTTTTACGTTTTAATACATTTTCATATGGAATTTTGTTTACATAATTATCTTTTTTTACTGGTTTTAATTGAATTGTTTCACTTGTTTCAATTTCTGTGGTAGGTAAACTTAGAATATAAATGATTGTAGTTAGGTTTGATGCAATTTTAACATTACTAAATTCTAATGCTTCTTCAAGATTTACATAAGGCATATTTTCTTTTTCCAAAATTTCTTTTGTAATATTAATTTCAGTATTTGTTAATATGTAAGAATTTACTACTCCGGCCTTAGCCCAATGAATAGCATAGTCAATGTTTATTATTTCTTCTTTTATAATTTCAATTTTATACTTAATATTTGTTATTAATCCATTTTTAACAATTTCGCTAGTTTTTAATTTCTTCAAGATTTCATTTGTTACTTTGGTTATTTGATTTATTTTTTCGAAAGACAACTTATTTATCACAACTTGTTTATTATTGTTTTCTAATACGTTATTTATTTTATTGCTAATAATTTGGAAGTCGTCATGGTCTTCCATGCGCTTCCTATAAAATCGATTGAACGTTTTGTTTTCATTGTTGGTTTTAAACGAGTAAGATGGTTTTGGATTAAGGAAATTTCATGGGAAAAGTAGGGATAGAGTGTTTCACTGGTGCTAATGTTTAGATTAATTATTAGTCGTATGTCGTCAATAAGTCTTTGCTATAGATTAAGGTCGATAGTATGAATTATTCTGAAAGTCCCCGTTTGTAACTTTGCTGTCCCTGTCTTTAGTGTTATCATTTGTGAGTTACTATAGTCCAGTATTTGAATTTCCCCATTGATTAATGTGAGGATAGATCTGAAATAAGAAGAGAAATAGTTAGTTGCGAATATGGCCTTTGTAGACAACTTTCCCCGATTCTGTGACTATCGTTGTATTTCTGTTTTCTTTGACAACTTCTTCTTTAAATCTTTTAGAAAGCTTAGTCCCTAGTCGTTTGTTTTGTCTTACGTAAACTATTTGTCCTGGTAAATACTGCTTAATTTTTTGTCTTTTCTTGTTATTTTGTTCAAGATCAACTTGTTGTTTGTGTAAAAGTTTTTGTAAGTTGCTTTGTCGAGTTTTCTCATAATCGTTAGGTCCAAATTCTACATTGCGTCCAAAGAATAAATCAACAGGTTTTTTTCCCGTTGTAGAATGAATACTGTGATTGTACTCATTCACAGATCTTTCTAGAAGTTCCTCAAAGTCTCTATGTGTTTCGTTATCTTTAATGCATCTCATTATTTCTGAAAGAGTTGAATGGAATCTTTCAATTTGTCCATTTGCTTCACTTCTATATGGGGGTGTTGTATAAACGTTAATACCTAGCTCGTCTCTCAACATGAATAATATTGATGAAGAGTTTAGTGATCGCTCATTGTCAATTACGACGGATTTCGGAACGCCAAAGAAAAATATTAGGTCCCTAAGTGGTCGTCTGACGTCTTCAATGGATTTACTTTTGATTATTTTTGTCTGTGCATATTTAGTAAACTTATCTAACGCAGTCATAACTAATTTTTTCTCCGTAGAGAAAATATCAATGTGGATAGTATGTCCAGGATAATTTGGCATAGGTGTTTTATTTAGTTCTGGGTTATTTGGATGTCTCTCATATTTGTTTTGTTTACATACTGAACAGATTTTTATAACTCTTTTAATTTTGCCTGCCATACCGGGGAAAAAATATTTTTCTAAAATTTGTAATCGATTTTCCTGAATATTTCTATGAGCTCTATTGTGGGTTTCAATGATCAAGTTTTCTTGGTCTTGCTCATTGTTAATATTTTGAACCTCTTTGTGTGTGAATCGTATTCTATAATTATTGAAGTGCAGTGGAAAAATTTCTTGAATAAGTCCCATAATCCTTTCTTCTGTTTTGATGCCATTAACTACCGAAGGGTTAAGGTATCTTTTTAAAATGGATGTAAGATTTTCCTTATTGAACTCGGTTTCGTTTATAATATGCTGGTGGTACCCTGGGAAAATTATTTTAAACTGGTAAGTAGGGGTCTCAGATGAATTAAGAAATAACTGACTTTTGAAAACATTAATAGGAGCTTCGACTAATGGTATCAAGTTTTGTGATGAGCTTTCATCACTATGTTCGGTAGGAGTTAATGAAAATATGTTAGTGTTAGGTGGACGCGATAAAGAATCAGCAACTATATTTGAAGTACCGGGTTTGTAATGTAATTCGTAGTTGTATTGTTGTGGTGATTTTAACTTTCCTAGATCCGTAAAGGAACATTCTTAGAGAAGTGAGTGCCCAAATAACTGCGAGCATCTTCTCGTTTGTCGCGTATGACTCTTCGGTTTTGTTGAGGCTTCTTGATAAAAATGCTATGGGTTTTTTGTCCTGTGACAGGACTGCTCCCAATGCGAAGTTAGAGGCGTCTGTTGCTAGTTCGAAACTCTTTGTAAAATCCGGATAAGAAAGTAGCACCTCTTCGGACACAAGAGCATTTTTTATTTTGCTCCATGCGTCTTTTGCCTCATCATTAAAATCAATTAGTTTCTTTTTTGATATGTGTTTGGACATGCGTCCATTCTCCCCTCGCAAAAGGGATGTCAGGGGCTTAGCTATTTTAGCATAATCTCTGATGAATCTTCGGTAGTACCCTGACATACCTAGGAAGGACCTTAAATCCTTTAAAATTTTTCGAGGTGGAAGATCCAAAATTGCTTTGATTTTCTTTGGGTTAGTTTTCAAACCTTCTTGAGAAACTACAAATCCTAAGAACTCGACTTCCGTCCGCAAAAATTCACATTTGTCCAATTGTACCTTTAGGTTTGCATCTTCGAGTGTTCTAAGGATAATTTGAAGATTTTGGAAATGGTCTTGCTCTGTTTTTCCAAAAATAATAATATCATCGATGTAAACATAACATCGATGACCAATATGTTCACGCAACACATCATCAAGGGCGCGCTGAAAAATAGAAGGGGCATTTTTCAGCCCAAAGGGGAGACGAGTAAACTCGTATTTTCCGTTTTTTATTGAAAACGCGGTTTTCTCCCTATCTGATTTTTTTAACGGAATCTGATGAAATCCACTTTTTAGATCCAAAGTGGTGAAATATTTGTTTTCCCCTAAGTTATACAGAACTTCATTGATTTCAGGAATCGGGTAACGATCTGGAATTGTTAATGAATTCAATTTCCTATAATCTATTACCATTCTGTATTTTTTAATTCCCGTTGAATCTTCTTTTTTGCTGACTATCCATACTGGAGAGTTGTATGGTGATCTGGACGGGCGTATGATCCCGTCGCGCAAGAGTTCTTTTACCTGTTTATCAATTTCAGCTTTCAAAGCTGTGGGATATGGGTAGGGTTTTGTGTAAACTGGACTATCAGTGGTTGTTCTAATTTCTCCTTTCACATTTGTAGTAAAAGTGAGTTTTTTATCAGGGTCGGCAAACAATTTGGAAAAGATCCTAACATTTCTTTTAAGTGAGAATATTGAGTGTGAGATAAGTGAGAGCATCTGCTAGCCAGATTCTGTACCGATTCTACTTCTAATTGTTGCAGAGGAAATTTATATTTATCTTTTAGGGTGAAGTAATTTTTTTCTGTATAAATAATTGCACTGAGTTCTTTAAGGCTGTCGTTACCGACAATGCCATCGAAAGTTTCTAGTCCGGGAAGAATGAAAAATTTTAGTTTTCCTATTTTGAGTCCAAAAATATCTACTTTAGCATGATGTGTAATTTTAACCTTCCCTCCTACTGAGTGAGCAAAAAAATCTTTATTGTTTTTAATAGGGTTACGAATATAGCAAGATTTCAAATAATTTTTATTAGAACCAGTATCGAGTAGAAATTTAAGTATTTTTCCGCTCTTCATCCTATATTGAAAATACGGGATCGAAGAGCAGTTTAATCTAAAAAATTAATGTTGTCGAAATCGTCCCCGTACTCGATCTCCTCTCCTTCTTCCATATAAAGTTGTTCATCAACTTCATCTGCATCGTCTTTGGAATTTTGATCGGGGCTAACATTTTTTTTGAGGGAGTTGTCGTCTTCTATTGGATTTGTTTCTGTGTAAAAAGTTCGTTGGAATTTGTTCGGTACGTGCATTTGTTGAGATGCCTGACGTTTTTGAGAATGATATGGTTGTTGATTATTTTGTCGATAGTTTTGTTGATAATTTTTTTGAAAAACTGGCCTGTTTTGGTAGTTTATATTGCGCGATTGTGTAGAAGATCCCAGTTCCATTAGTTCCATTCTTGGTTGTTGTTGTGGTTTTGGAGGAAGCAGAGGGTGGTTGTAATGGGGTGCTTGGTATTGGTATTGGTATTGTTGGGGCTGTCGGTTTTGATAGAAATATTGACCTTGTGGAATATTTCGTCTTTGTTGAACAAGAGGCAAGTGTGCTAATTCAGGATAAAATTTGGTATTATGTCGTGGAGGTATTTGGGGTGGTAGTGTATTACCTAGACGTTTGAGATTTACTTGACTATTAGGCGCATAATTCATTCTATACGTCATATTGTCAAGTTTTAGGCACATGTGTAGTGCTTGAGGTAAGGAAGTAGGTTCCCGAATGCTCAATAAGCGAGGTAAGTCACCGTTAAGTCCTCGAATGAATGTGTCAAGTGCTTCATCTCGGTAGGAATTAGTCATTGCGGCTAAGGAATCTTCACCTAAATCTAGGCATGCAATTTTATCTAATATCAACGAAAGATGTTGATAGACTTGCTGATAGAAGTCTGTAATGGACTGATTACGTTGAGCGAGGCTAGTCAGTTGGTATTCAAGTGTACCAATATCGCGTTTATCTGAGTAGTGCATCATCAGGCACTTTTTAATTTTTCCCCAGTCTAACGGTGTTCTGTAGGACTCTAAGGCTGTATCTGCATCTCCTATTATTTTATGATGAACCATATGGAGCATTGCATAATATTTAGAAGTACCTCGTAAACTATCGTACATTGTAAAAATTCGATCAACAGTTTTTCTCCACGAATTGAATTCACCAGGTCTACCGGAAAATTCACGTAAGCATTTGACAATGTCTGGTACTTTTTCAATGTCGTTAGTGTTAGTTGAAAAGTCAATAGGTTGTTCTACATCGTCTGAGTCAATAAAAGGATTATTTAATTTTCGTACTGTATTTACAACTAATTCACTTATTTGTCGTATGAGGTCAGAGGATAATTGGTTTTGTGTATTAGAAGAGGATGGTTGGTGTTGTGAAATAGAGGAAGCAGAACTTTGAGGTCTTTCATTAGGTCTTAGCGACATGTTTTTTAATAAATGTTCAACCGATTTTACCTCGTCTTTTGACATGACTGATTTTGTTTATTTTAATTTTTCTTAACTAGACAACAATAATAATTTACTTTTTAATTAATAAAAGTTTTCTGGGCTTACGAATTTTGTTTCACTATAATTTAATTTTAACTTTCTTCCTTGTTTTATCTTTGTAATATGAATTTAATTTAAAATTTTCTTTAATTCTTCCTTAACTTACAAAATTACAATAATGATATCCATCGACGAAATTGTGATCCTGGTAGAGCGGCTAGCTTATGTTTGCTTCCTTTTCTTCAGCCGTTGAGTTGTTAGCTATCGGCAGTTACTAGGGGGCCCTTTCCTTTTGTTTCTCCACACTATTAACCTTGCACGGTTTGATCACTGTTCTTGTCTTTGGTTTTTATTTTTATTTTTTCTGACGAAATTTCACCTTTTTACCACACGTTAACACTTCTTAAGAGTTTTATATTGCGATAAAACAATGAACACGTCGTAGGGTTCAGGACATAGATCTTTTTCCGGACCGGTTACACTTCTTGAGGGTTTTTCGGTACGGTATTAGAAAAATGAAAAAACGTTATTAATTTGTACTACTTAAGGACTTTATTAACACGCGATCTATGTCCCTGCTCGGGCGCCAGTAAATATTTTACACGTTTATTTTTATTAAAAAAAATTTATTTAAAATTCAAATGGGCAGCGATTCCGCCTTCTAGATTACAATTGACAAAATGTTCTTAAAAATAAAATCTTAAATACTATTTTTCTACCTAATCAGCACTACAGTTGTTTCTTCGTTCCCACGATGGTGTTCGATATTGTTTTGCTGAATTTTGATTCCTCGGAATGTCATGAGAATGACGAAAGCAAAAACATCAGCAGTTTGTTGTTCATTTCATGGGAATGATAAAAGTTAAGCATCAGCGGTTTGATATTTGAATGTTTGTATGTTTGTGTCGTTAACTTATATATTTTTTCATACATTCTTGTATGTTTAGTTTTCATAATTATCTTCTTTCGCTTTAGGAATTATTACTATTTTGTTCATATTTTGAATTATTAAGAAATTTTTCGTTACTTAAATAGTTGATTCTCTAAGAGATTTTATTTTAATGCATCTTTGTAAATATAATTTTCTTTTTGAAATAAATTTAATTGAAATATTTTATTCTTAGATATGGGTCATTTTTTAAAAATTGACATTTTTTATTGATCGTTTCAAAAAAATTTTTTTTTTCAGTTTTTCTTGGGTTTTAGTTTCTAAATTTATAGTAAACAAGTAGAAAAGGAGTTTTCCGAGTTGCGCAAAAATAATTTCAAATATTTTTCATTTTACGAATATTTTTCAATAAAAATTAAAATTGAAAATTTCGAATGTATTAAAAATGTTCTTTTTTGCATAAAATAACAACAAATAGTAATAGTAATAGTAGTAGTAAGCAAATAAATTTAATAGGATAATTAATAAAAAATACAAATTAAATAAATTTTGTTTAAAAGCATGAAAGAGGCAAAAAAATATTTTTAAATAACGACACATAACTTTCTTGGAGCTTTTACGGTACCAATACTGTAAGGAATGATGAAATTCGGTATATTTATCTAGAATATAGAAATATTAATAATAATATGAGCCATTATCAACTAAAAGAACATATATTAAAAAACAAATACGAAAATGGCCACGGAAATTACAGGCCACGGAGATTACAAAATCGACTATTTCTTAATTTTAATATAGTCAATGTAATTCAATGTCACCCAAATTATATTAGGTTCAAGTATGATTAAATACCTTTCTTTTGGAGGTGGTTAGACTAAAAATAATTAATATGGTACAAAGATAACAAGGCCACGGAGATTACACTGAATTTTTACTCGGATGAAAAAATTATTTTGTATGTAAATTTTAAAGGAATTAACTGCAATAATTAAATTATAATAAAACATGAACTTGAAGGTTTTTTGACGTACTAAAAGATGGTGCATCGTAAAAAATTATTAAAAATTGTTTAGTTGTGTGAAAAAGCGAAAATGTTTAATTATTTTTTTTTTTTCAAAATCTTGTCACACTCATTCAACTAAGTATTGGGACAACAAAAAAAATTTTTTTTTTGCATATCATAAAATTGAAGCTTAAGAGAAGGCCTTTCAAACGAAAAGGTCCAAAATTATCAAAAAAATCATTTACATCAGTAAAAAAGGCCACGGAGATTACACATTATTAATTACCATGGATATTCGTTACCATCAATCGATCTGCAAATGTTTTCTTATAATGCTGACATATAAACACAGTTCCATGCCAAATTTCATATCTTTAAATTGAAATGCAAAAAAAATAGAAGCTATAACGCTAAAAATGTAATTTTTTTAAAACGACCCATATACATTATATTGTCAATATATTTTTCATTAATTCATTTCTTTTTTTTTTTCTTATTTTTTTGTTACAATTTCTTACTTTCTTTTGATTTAAAAAAATTTAGTCTTAGCTCACCAATTTGTTTACTCTTTAAATGATATTAATATTGCTTGGTTAAATTTTTTTTTTTTTTTGAAATACAATTTTTTTTTTTTTACATAACAATTTTAATAAAAAATAAACGGCTTACCTTGACGATGTAAAAATCATAGTCCTTTTGTTTGTGGAACATTTGGGCTAAGTGTCTGTAGTTAAAATCTCTTCCAAGAGACGACGACGTTCTGGTAGGTACTATTTTAATTTTTTGTGTACTTGCCCAGGAAGGTATGTTTTTATGTTTGCATTGTCCTTTTATTATAAGGCGTAATAAAAACATAAAGTAAAGTTCGGGTTGGCAAGATCGCCATGTAATGTTCAAAACCTCACCTTAAAGCTATGAGGAATATTTTAAGGCTTTCCTAAGCCTAAGCTTTATCAAATGACAAACTGCCGATCTTAGCTGAAACAAGAAATCTAAGCAAAACAGATGCCAAGTATGCTCATTCAATTCGTGTTCAAGAGTGTTTATTTTCCAAAAACTTAGCCTATTTATACAAAAAACATATCTTTCGTACTAAGAACTTAAATATACACATATTATATTCAATACACTCATACTCTTAATATTAATAACCAATATACCTAACGCAAATGAACAAATCTGATTTAGCTGAATAAGTAGTAAAATGTACATTGCCTAAGTCCCATGCCCCTTTGACGACACACGAATGTACTCGATCATATTTCGAGCATAAGCAATGCACATCAGGGAGGACAGTGAACTTAGACGAATGCACTTGACTATGGAAATCTTAAACCTCAAGTGGCATTGACCGTATTAATGAATAGAGTAGACGTAGATGAAAACTGACAGCCGTATTAATAAGAACACACAATTTGCTCGTTAACACATGTTTTTTCCAACACACGGATAATGAAATTATCCCTTTGATAAATCAATATATTAATAAAACTATCGTTTCTTCATTTTATCTATTCACTGAATAACAAAGAAAAATTGGCAGCACTTCCTTAAATTATACTAAATATTCTAGTACTTTTTGCATTATTGAAAGCTGATAGTCATCTCAGTCATACAAAATAATTTTTGATGTCAAACAAATTCGAAACGGTTATTTAATTCTTGTATCAAAGTTCAAATAAAATTGTAAAAAATGGATGTACCAGAAAAGAAAAAAAACGACTGAAAATCAGAGTTCTGGCGACAAGCTTAGTTAACACAATAGCGTATGGCAGCCATTACTTGGACACTTGGCGGAATGTGTTTTATTAAATAAAATGTTATTAAGAACCAATATACCTAACGCAAATGAACAAATCTGATTTAGCTGAATAAGTAGTAAAATGTACATTGCCTAAGTCCCATGCCCCTTTGACGACACACGAATGTACTCGATCATATTTCGAGCATAAGCAATGCACATCAGGGAGGACAGTGAACTTAGACGAATGCACTTGACTATGGAAATCTTAAACCTCAAGTGGCATTGACCGTATTAATGAATAGAGTGGACGTAGATGAAAACTGACAGCCGTATTAATAAGAACACACAATTTGCTCGTTAACACACGTTTTTTCCAACACACGGATAATGAAATTATCCCTTTGATAAATCAATATATTAATAAAACTATCGTTTCTTCATTTTATCTATTCACTGAATAACAAAGAAAAATTGGCAGCACTTCCTTAAATTATACTAAATATTCTAGTACTTTTTGCATTATTGAAAGCTGATAGTCATCTCAGTCATACAAAATAATTTTTGATGTCAAACAAATTCGAAACGGTTATTTAATTCTTGTATCAAAGTTCAAATAAAATTGTAAAAAATGGATGTACCAGAAAAGAAAAAAACGACTGAAAATCAGAGTTCTGGCGACAAGCTTAGTTAACACAATAGCGTATGGCAGCCATTACTTGGACACTTGGCGGAATGTGTATTATTAAATAAAATGTTTCTTCAAATTTGACGAGCAAGTTAAAGATATCCGCTCGTTAATCACCAAAATCGGTGAGATAACTTATCCTCTCATTGTCAAACGTCATTTAAGACTAACACACATTTATTAGTAAGAATTATAAGTTAAAATACGTGTTAAAGTTGTTTCGCCTTCATTGTGTGCTTATTAATAGGGCTGTGAGTATTTATCATACTCCAGCTTGTAAGCTTGTAGGCTATTGCAGTATGAGGGTGCCAATGACCTGTGGTAAAAATAGAATGTCATATTGTTGTGCTTATGCACTACACGGTCTACCTAAATGATAATCATTCAGATATGTTGTTTGTGCCTACTGGAGTTCCTCAAAGTTCAGTTTTGGGCCCTCTTTTTTCACGCTTTATCTAAATGACCTCTCAAGATGTATCGAGAATGGTAATTTTCATTTTTTTGCTGATGACGCACAATTAAGGGTAGGTGTCCATTGAAAAAATAGGTTAGACTCTTGCGCTAAGCTGTATAACTTTCACAATTTTACGAATATTTCAATGAAATAAACGGTCATCGATTAGAAAAATGTTAATCAAAATACTTTTGCAGTTCTGAAAAAAATATAAAAAAATTGTGTGCCTTAAAACTGCCACACAAGTGGAAAAATCATACATTTTAGTAAGGTCCTTATTCAAATGATAGGGAAACCCGAAAATATTACTTTTTTATTTTTTTTATATTTTTTTTATAGAAACAACATATTCCCAAATTACGTATCGGTCTTCTTTTTTTATTCTGTTTTATTATTTATTCAAACAAAAATATACAAAACTATGAAAAACGAAGGAAATTTGCAAATTGGTATGAATGCTCTACTGGATAAAACTTCATAAGTATAAAAGATAACGAAGTAAAATTCACTCTTATACAAAGCCAATAAGTATGTGCAATTACGTTAATATTTTTTTTCAGTTTTTTTTCTTATTTTTACAGTAACTTTTTACTAACAAAAATAAAAAAATATACATTTTTTTACAAATATTTTGTTCTCTACCCTGGGAAATTGAGAGTTATATTTTTTTTAATTTTTGGAAATAATTTTTTAATTAAAGATTTATATTCTTTGAACAGCTTATGGGTCTTCAAAATTTAATAAAACTCATCTAAAGTTCATAAAAATGCAATTCAATAGTATTTGTAATGCATATGCAAGAAAAGTATTGACAATACAGTTCTCACATATTTTTTTATTTTTGTTTGATATTTTATTTACTAATTTCAAAAATACAAAATACTTTTTTCATTCAATATTTATTTAATTTTATTTTTATAAAAGAGGTCTATTTTGCATTTTTCAACAAAAAGTTCCTTTGCACACGCACACAAGTAATTTTTCAGTTCACAAGAATGCCACTGCAATATCAGCGCTTTGAAAGAGAAGGTTTCGTATTCTCTGTGCAAAAGAATTTTGTCCGCCCATCCGCTCTCTTTTTTTTTTTGTCTGGGTTTATTGAGTTTTTTATTCTTGTTTATGACTTGTCATCTTGCATCTCGTATTCAGTGTTGGCAACGTAATTTACTCCGAGTAAGTTACCCATATAGTTACGCGTAACTATTTGTAATTAGTTACGTCTCATTTTCCGCGTAACTAATGTAACTTATGTAACTAATGTATGTTATGTAACTAATGTAACTAACATAGCTAAATTACTGGCTCGACATTTAAAAAATAAACAATAGATAACATTTAAAAGTATAAAGGAACTTATCTTCAATAAAAAATAACAAATAATGAATAAGGAAAGATTGTAAGGAATTCAGAGAATAAATGTATGTAACCCAAACACATATAGGTATTAAATTAGTTGAACTCGTCAAAGTCTTCAAAAGATAGATTAATGTCTTCCATTCTTAAAGTTCCATCATTGTAAATATGTATATTTTAATAGTACTCTCATGGAACACGAAAATAAGTTTTATTATTGTGCCGCAAAATCGTAAGTGTGGCTATGTTAAGCAGTACAGAGTTGACGTGGAAGGAGAAAATATAAGCAAAAAAAGAGATGAGGTAGAGATATATTTATTCTGACAACAATAAAGAGGGTAAGGGAGAAAGTCTTATCTGCGTTTCTTTTTGCTGTCAGAATCAATTGTAGGTAGGTATATACAGTTTTGTATGCCATGCGCGAGATGAATACAAGCAAATAGTATTGAGAGTGTATGAGAGTTTTTGTGAATTTTGTTTCATTGCTCATGCAATATGGTTTGTTTAAATTCTGATACGATTAATTACCGAGGTTGCCATTTTATGGACTTTGTAATAATATCTAGATGTACATACACAGTTAGAAAACTATTTCTTTAAGAAAATCTTATAGGTATGTACCTATATTTTAATTAAAGAAAATAGCGTTTGCATAGTATGTAGGTACCTATATACCCATAGAAAATTGTATCAAATTAAAATAATAATTTGGATTAGGTACAAAAACGAAAAATTATTGTTATGCGTTGATAGGTATTTATATAACTAAATATATAAAAACAAAATTTGATATAGGTATAGACCAGTTTTTAAAATTTATTCATATAAACTTTGTTTGCAAAACAATATAGAAAATTTTGAATACTTTTTATGTGTATAATAATCAATTTCAGGAATTCATAAATATTCACATATTGAAAAAAAATCAAATAAGTTTTTCGAGAAAAAAATAATTTTACAAAACTTAAATTAATTAAAAAAATAGAATAAAATTATTATTGACATAATATTTTAAAAAAATCAGATACCTTTTTTGGAAAAAATATTTTGTATGCATTTACATATTGCTTATAAGCAATTTTTGAAAAATTAAAAAAAAAGGAATTTGGTGTCAATTTTAAGAAATTATTGATGCACCCCACATGAAAAATTTTTAAAATAAAAATAAACTTTTTTTTACAAAAAATAGTTTTTATCCATATATTTTGTAAAAAATAAGATATTTGCCCTGCGAATTTTGAACAAACAAACATTTCTTTTAATGTTTGTCTACGAATTTTTATCAAATTTGGAAATTATTAATTCATTAAAATAAAAATTTAGCTTTTTTTTTTATTTTGTTAATATAAATATAAAAAAGTAAGAATTTATGCAAACAAAGTTTAAAAAACATTTTATTATTAAACTGATTTTGAATATAAGAAATTTCTTTAAAATTCTTTTATAAAAAAAATTGGGATATTAATTTTAAGTATTTGAAAATAAAGATTCTAGCAAATATTTTCAAAAATTAATCGCTCAAACATTTTCAAGACATTGGCCCTTAGTAATAGACATTCATAGAATCGGTTTTAAAGTCACTTTTTGTTAGATGTAGAAAAGTTGCTTTTAAAAATTCGTAGTAACAGATAAAAGTCTTATTTATACCAATAATTGTGACTCATTTTCATAATTTCGTTATTGCGAACTGATACACAAACAGATTTCTATTAACCAGATTCGTAAAGTTCTATTGTGATTCTATCATTTTAAATTTAACTTAGTTACAGGAAAGCCGCTTTTAAGTATTTATACTTGAAATTTGTTTTATTTCTACGAATGTTTGGTTAAAATTGAACTTAGGCTAGATTCGGATCTATTACTCAGGGCCATTGATTTTTCAAAAACAATTTTTTTAGATAAAAAAATATTTGTTCGTATTCTCTATCATCGTAAAGTCAAATTTGATCAAAATCTTGAGTTAAATTTTTTCCACATGCAAAACTTGCAATTACATAATTTTGTAAGTGAAAATAATATAAAAAAATTTGGTACGCCAACCTTAAGTTTTTTTTTTATTTTACGAATGAAATTAAGTTTCGAAATAAAATATGGAGCCGTTTTTGAGATATCGAATTTTCCAAGAAAAAAAAAACAATTTTTTTCCAAAAATTAAAAAAAAAAAAACTCAAAGCTTTGAGCAATGATGGTTTCAACTTATTGGAATCATCTCTATAAAAAATCCCTATTTCGATAATGAGATAATTGTCAAATATCAAAATTTGAAAAAATGGTATCAAAAAACGAATTTTTATCTTTAAACGCGATTTGCGGCTAAACGGAGCCTCGTAGACCCCTCAAAGTTGACATTTTCGAACGTGATTTCTGGCCAAACTATTCATCCTACAGAATTAAAAATTACATATTCGTGATCTAGGGAGTGCCACCTTTCAATCCACGTATGAAACGAAAAACGAAAACGCTTAAAAAGTATTTTAAGCGTGGAACAAAAAAATATTGGCGCAAAATTTTAAACATTTAAAACCTACTCTAAATCAATTTTAGAATGGGAGTCGACTCTAAATATTGAGTATAAAACGAGAACCGACTTTTTGTTAATTTTAAAGGACATAAACTATACTTTAACGTTAAAGAGCTCGTCTTACTTTAACAGCAGCAAATAGCTAGTTTATCTTTTAAAAGTATACTTTATCCATATTGACAATGGTCATTTCATACCAAAGCAAATCGAAGAAAAAATGTTTACTGATGTTTTATTCGATTTTTTAAAGATGTTTTTTGTAAATAGATTGAATAACTGAATATTATAAATTTGAAATAATCGTACGAAAGTGCTCTACGATGAACAAATCTGTAAATACAAATGTATGTAGGTACATAAATATCTTATGATGTATGCACGCGCGCCGCGCCGCCGCCGGCCGAGGCGAGTATAGCTAAATGAATCTGCACCTTGCAACAACAAATTTAGTTTTTATGCTGTGAATTTGCGATTTATACTTTATTTCCATCTAAAATAATGTAAATAACATATAAACAATTAAAATCCGTACCGAGGTAGTATATAAAATGTACTTTTTTCGGCGAAAAATTATTTGGTTGAAAGTTGTCTGTTCTTTTTACTTTTTTTTGTGTTTTTGTAGTTGTGTGAGTTATGTATCTGTCAAATTAAGGGTTGTTCAACGCAAATTCGCTTAGGTTCTGTTGTAAAACCCACATCAGTTAGAAGAGTTGTCTAACGTGTTTAAAATTATGCAAAAGTTAGATCAAGTCTCTAAGCTAAACGACTGCGTTAAGTAGAGCGGGTTTTATTGCTTAAACGAGAACTCTTTAAAATTTTGCGCCATTGTTTTTAAGTAAAATCTCCTAAAATCGTGCGCTAGCTTTAAGTTTTATTACTGTACGAATGGAAATTAAATTTCGAAAAAAACATTGCGCCGGTTTTTGAGATATCGAATTTTCCAAAAAGAATGACTTTTTTCTAGATATAAATATATGTATAAGACTTTTGATAATATTAAAATTTTCAAAAAAGTATGAACATTTTTTGGAAAAAGGAAAATTTGTATACGAGTGAAAATATTTTTTTTTTCGTAATTTACTTGATATTTTTTCAAAAATAATTTTTATTTAAAAAACTTTTATTCATCAAGTTTGAACAAAATCGAGCATGGGGTTTTCGAAATATTGAGTTTTCAAAAAAAAAATTTGAAATTTTTCTTAAAAATCCGAAAAATAATTTTTTGAAAATTTGAATACACAATAATATTCAAACTATTAGGGACCTTTAGCAAAAAAAAAAATGATCAAAATCCGTCGTACAGTTTTTGAGAAAATCGAAAACAAAAAAATAGTCCCAAGGGGGGTACCAAAAATAACAATTTTTTGTAAAATTTTTTTCAACCATTACCTTGCTCATTGTATATATACAATGCCTAGCTTTAATTAAATGAAATTTTTTTTTTTTTTTTTAAATCTGTGGGACAGTTTTTGAAAAAAAAAAATATTTATGAAATTTCGAAAAAAAATTCCAAAGAAAAAAACATCCGGGGGGAAAAATTAAAAGCCATATCTACCAAGTTTGAAGAAAATCGGCCGAGCCGTTTAGCTGTAGTCGAACTCAAATGTTTAATAAAGTGGTTTATTGAACATAATAGTTCTTCATAACTTAAAAACTAAAAGAGATAGAAAGAAATGGAGTATGCCATTCGAAAGAGCATGTTTGATTTATAAAAACTGCATTTCTAACTAAATTACGCCAAAAATGCTCTTTTGAACAAGATATAACTCAGACGACAATATGCACAGAAATAATTTTTTTCTATCCCAAAAAATACGTAATCGCCAAAAAAGTATTGAAAGTATTGACCTTGAAAATATTTGCCTACAGAAAATAACAACTACCAAATCCCCACACACACCTACATTCTACTCCAATGTACATAGTATGTGCCTTTGTTCTCCTACTTTATATACAGTATTCCTATTGCTGTCACTGTCATGTATTAAATGACTATCTGTTAAAACTCTGCCATAGGCATCTCTGCTAATTTAGTAATTATGGTGCCGCTTGGTTCGCCTAGTCGCGTTCCTATTCATGATAGTACTATTCAAATATATATACAATGGTTCCATAAAGAAACATTAATTTTTTGGAACGTTCGAAAGACAGCCGATTCCTCAAAGGGGTGTGAATCAATGATCATTTCGAAAAAGTACGTTATATTTCTGCGGACGATGCGGGAATTTTAAGCAATTTTACTGCAAGCTTTGAAAGATTGGGTGCATAGAAGCCGGCTGTCTTCCAAAATAAAATTGGATTTTCAATTTTTTTTTTCATATAAGGTTTTAAAAACTCCGTCTTTGGATTTAAAAAGATCGCATTCGTTGAGACCATCCGAATTCCAAATTTTTAGAAGAAAATTATTAATTTGTAAAAGATAGCTGTTCTCTAATTTATCATTAGTGTAAAAGAGATGTAAATAATAAGATGTTAGTGCATAAACATTAAGGGAACTATTAAGACGAGACTTGTAGAGATTTTCGAACTGTGCTGGAACTTTTAGTTCGAACCAAAACTTGACAGCGTCAGCCAATGAAGTTGTTGACTGTTGGCAATTATTTACCTATTAATTGACAAATTGGATCGAACAACTCAATTTTTTTCTTTACATTCTCGATAAATTCAAATAACAATTTGAGCACTTCTGGTTTTATTTTATTAAATTCCGCTGCGACCATTTTCATTGGAATCGAATTATTAATAAGGCATACGAAGAAATCCCTGTATGAACAACATCGAGTTTCACACGGTAGCTTTATTTTGGTTCCTTTTTTATAGATTATAGCCTGTTCAAGATCTGGTTTTTTAAATTGTTTTAAATTGTGGTGACTTTCGCATTCAGTTTAACGTCAAGCACATCTTTTGCCAACAAATTTCCAGTATGGCTATTACAAGTTGAGTGCCATACGACATGCTTCAAATTTTTTCCCATTTTCATCAACGTTAAAGTCCTTTTTAGCCAAATCTATAGCTTCGCAAAAAATCTCTTATAAAACGTGATTTTTTCCTTCGAATTTTATTTTGATGTGAAGATTTTTCTGGAGAAAAATGTCAAAAATATAGATTAATTACATTAGTTACGTAACTAATTCAATTACTTACATTAGTTACATTAGTTACGCGTAACTAATTAAAATTTGTAAAACGCGCGTAACTTACCAACATTGCTCGTATTACAAGAAAAGAAAAAATAAAAAACAACGTCTTAGAAATGATTGTTTTTAGTAGGTATATGATGCAATGACCATTCCACATTGTCGGAGGTAGGGTGGAAAAATGTTCTTTGTGTATGTATAAAAAAGAATATAAGTAGGTATATCACACATTCGCTGTCATAAATTTTGTTTTTTTGTATTTTTTTTTTGCGATCTATCCACTTCTACTGGTTTTTTTTTTTTTGTTTCTTCTATGGAATGTACCATTTTAGGTACACACATAGTAATAAATTGCGATGCATAGTGATCTTCATTTTTTTTTTGTCAAAGGGTGTGTACATGATGGATGAAATGAAATCTGCGATGTTGTGTATAGAATAAGATACATATGCATATATGTAAGTTAGTATTTACAATAGATTTTGTGTTGTTTTTTCCGATAGGTAGGTTCATATGTAATGTAGCGGTGCAACGCCTTGTATTGATTTGGTATCGTAAGGATTGCTTTGATTTAATTTTGAGTAGGTAGGTAATGGATGTATCAAAAATATATTAGATAAGTACCTACATGTTAATCCTGTGAATTAATGCAAATTGCATTTCACTGTAAGCGAATACGCAACAACCAAGGGATATGGCAAGTGGATGGCGACAAAATATTATGTATGCAGGTACCTATATACATATTTATATAAATAAGCTAAGTATGTAGAAAGAATATGGGAAGTGAGTTGCTTTTATGTATTTTTGTTGGTTTTACATAGGAAGAGTTGTCTCCTATATTTCATTATGTCATGGTGATAGATAATACTCTCGTTACTGTTATTTTCTGTTGTGTTTTTATTGTGCAAATCTATTTTGTACATACCTATAAATATTTTTTTGCAACAACCTAGCTGCAAAGGTATAATGCCTCCAAAAACAAACAAAGGAAACCCAAGCAAAAAAAAAATTGATAAAAAGTAAGCAAATAGAAAATACATAAATATGTAATACCTAATATATACTTCGTTTTCATTAGGCCACATGATGTAATTTCGTTGAAAATTTCGAAATGAGATAATTTTTAACAAAGGACAATAGGCAAATCTGGCCCAGTTCTAATAAGAACGACCTTTATATTAATATACATACATATGTATATTCATATATTCATTATCACTTAGTTTTTAATTTGTAAAAAAAAAACAAGTATTAGTCTTTCAATAATGTTGTTGGTGTCAAAATTAAAAAAATTATATAAAAATAAGAGCACATTTTTTTTTTTTTTTTTTTTTTTTTTTTTTTTTCGATGAAGATTTTGACATGTTTGAAAAACCAATATTAAGTTCGTTTTTATTTATTTATTTATTTATTTATTTAAGCTTAATTCAAGCCTGTTAATTAAAAGTAAACAAAAAAATTCTTAAAATTAGATTAATAATAATAGTAATAATAGGTTTGGGTGGAAAGTTGGGTCGGGAAATGAAGGTATAATCATTGGAGAGCATTTTTAGGGCAGTTTTTGAACTACTTAAATCAAAAATAGTTGAGTTGTTAGCACTTCTAAGCATTCTTGTAAGTGGTTCATTTAGGCCGTACTCGGTTCGGTGAAGGGGTATCCAGAACAGTGGTATCGATCTGAGGCGAGATTGATTAGTGTTTTGCTTTATTTTGCGTAGCAAGCCTACGCAGTCGATACCTCCAGATAATAACTGGTGTAAAAATAGGAGGTCAGCATTATCTCGACGTACTCTTAAGGTCTTTAAATTTATAAGTTGAAGACGGTTTTCGTAGGGTGGGAGTCTGAATGGGTCGTCCCATCCGAGGCCGCGTAAACAAAATCTTAAAAATCTGCGCTGGACGGCTTCAATGCGCTGAATGTGGACATGATAATAAGGTGACCAGGCGGGAGAGGCATATTCAAGAAGAGGACGTACAAAAGAAATGTATAAGGATTTTGTGACATAGGGATTTGAAAATTCCTTGGACCAACGCTTTACGAATCCTAGAGTTGAATTAGCCCTGTTTTTATTAAAGCTTAGCCGGTGATCTGTACATATCTGCCCATCAACATTTTTTTCTAACACGTTTTACTAACGACCACCAATTGTTACGTTGGTAGTTGACGAATTGTGAATAATTTCGAACTTACTTAATGAAATTCGTTTTTTTTTAATAATATCAGTTTTTATATAAAATGCATTTTTAGTTTTTGCTTAGTAAAATAGAAGCGCCAAATTAGTATAGTAGTATACAAAGTAAAATTAAAATACAATGATGTTATTGGAAATAAAATTGACAAACTTTTTCTACAAAATTTTTTTCAGCTAATGGAAACCAGTGGCACTATTTAACTTCAATTATAGTAGATCTACTTTTTTTTTTCAAAATACTCGTATTTAAAATCTACTTCTTACTTCGCACCATCAGCAAAATACTGAAATCTACCTCATTTTAAAAATCTTTGTTTCAACCTACTTCAATTTTACAAAAAAAAAGTCCAAATCTACTTCTTTTTCTCTATTTCACTCTAGGTAATATTTTTTTTATATTAAACTCGCACTCAAGGGGTTATGAATACCATTAAAATGTTAAACACAGTGCAAGAAATTAGGAAAGTAGGATAGGATGTGAAAGTAAACACCGATACACATTGGTTTTTAATGTCTGCACATTACAATGGGTGGGAAATATTGAGCCGGGTAAAGCATTCCAGATTCGTGTAGTGCGGCTAAAAAAAGAATCACTGTACTTGACAGTACGTCCGAAATCAGGCCCAAGGGTAAAATGATCAGCAGTCCTAGAAGTACGGGTATTACCGTTGAATTGTTTGAGGGGGAGAACGCAACTGGCTACTTCACTAGAGCACTGTTTATGAAAATTGCGGCGGTGCTCGAGAGATTTAAATGTTTCAGTTAGACAACGGTCGCCTATCATTTTTAGAGCTCTGTTTTGAATTCTGTGCAGGAGACTCAAAAGGGTTTTTAGAGCACCTGCCTAGTGGGAATTGCACTCGAGCCTTGGACGATTATAGGCCTTATAGATTACAGCCAGATTAGTAGGGGCAAAAAACTTCTTGCTTCGGCGGAGAAAATCTAAACACTTAGCGGCGTTTTTGGTTACGTCAAACATGTTATCACTTCACAAATGATGGTCTGTGATGCACATACCTAGAAGCTGTTCAGTCTCCTCGATGCAAGTGCCAAACAGCATTGAGTTTTCGAAGCATTAAATTCTATACGGTTTTTGATTCCCCATTGGACAATGCTATCAAGATCAGAATTTAATGAGCTTATCATACGCTGCCGTTGGTAGTCCACATGCGAAGGACAAGGATATGAATCTAAAAACGAATATGAAAAGCTGAGGTTACTGTCGTCAGCAAAACAATTAAGTGGAGCAACAGTTATAGACAGAAACTGTTGGAGACAAAACGGACCCCTGGGGCACACCAGCATTTATTTTGTGAATATCAGATTTGAAACCGTCCAAAACTACTTTTAGTGAACGGTCCGAAAGGTAATTTTTAATCCAACGAAGAAGAGATTCATCGAATTAAAAAAAAAAAGAATGTCAACACAATAAAAATACACAAATAAGTAAATTTAAAAGCATAGGAACTCAAAACACTGATGTGTACACGAATCCTAAGAAAATTTCGCTTGCATATGTGTTTTTAATTTAAAATTAAACTATATTTAAATATAATAATTTTAATGTTATTTTTTATAAAAGAATGTTTTATGAATTAAATTAAATTAAATATTTATACACAATTTTCTTTAAAATTAAAAGAAATGTATTGACAATTTTAAGTATTTAAAAGTATACATTTAAGAAAAACATTTGTCGTATACAATATTATTTCAAAATCAAAGAATCTGCGATGTTAAAATTTTGATCGAAATCGGAAGAGTCGCAAATGAAAAAGTGGAAAATAAAAAGAAGGTTCTATGACAGGTACCGATAATAACGTTTATTTTTTACCAAAGTGTGGACTGCATTGTTGGTACAGTTATCTATACATAATTTAAAAAAAAAAGCATTAGAGCCGTTTTCAAAATAATTATAATATTTCATAATGGCTGTATGGAAGGAACCGAGCTAAAGTAAAACAAACCTTTTCAATTTCTCCTCTAGGCTGCAGATTGAGGTACAGAGTTGCAGATAGACGGAATCATTTCTCTTTTGTGTTGTAATTTGTTCAAATTTGTCTAAAAGCAAGTAAAAAGTCATTTTAAAATCTACTTCGATTTTTCCCAATTTACTTCACTTTTTTCTTCAAATCTCCTTCGATTTTTTTCCGGAAGTGGTAACGCTGATAGGGACTTCAAGTCTAAGATATGTAACAAATGCAAAACTATGAAAATTGTTATCATTGTTTTATTTTTATTCAGGAACAATAGATAATAAACGAACGATTTGATCAACCAATTTCAAAATTGATAATCTGTTTGTTTAAAAAACACTTTTCCACTTTTCTTAAATGAACGGTCAATTGTAAAAAATCAATTATGTATCTCCATAAATTGTTTCAAAGAATCCGTTATCTATAACGAATTTATTCATGTTTTCAAAACTGCCCAATTTTCCTTTTATGTTGTCAATTTTTACATGTAAATTAGTGGTCAAGGACGGAACCACTTTTTAATCTGAGGCTATATTTTTTTGCACTTATTAATTTTATTGAATCATAAATAATCTCAAGACAATGAAGCCCTTTAAAAATAAATAAAAATTTAAAATGTTTGACTATGGATGATGAAACAAAAAAAAAGAAATATTTAAAACGCTTTTGGTTTCACCCCAATACGACCACTTTTCGCAGAGTTACAGCCCTTTGAAAAAGACTCAAAAGAACATTTATAGGTATAGGTACATAGTTACCATTATTATTTTTGAAAGTGTATTAATTTACTTGGGTTAGGAAATTTAATAATTTTTTTAGCTGAGCAATTTTTGAATTGTGAACTTTTTCTTAAAATTAATTGTCTACATTAAAAATAAATGATAAATATCAGAGCAAATTCCCCGGGTTCCTAATGTCTAAATCTGTGCTCCCTTTTCTTTATTTTTTAAAATATCCTTAAAAGTAAAAATCCTAGAACCAACAGATTAACCTTGTATAAATACGCAAAGAATAAAAAAGCTATCTAATAGGTGCACCAGTATCCGGCCAGTCACTATCACTAGTATCCGGCCACTTTCGATTTAATGGTTAAAAATAAGAAAAATGTACATAGTTTACATGAGCAAACGCATTTTTAAGATAGCTTCAGGTCTATCTAATGGTTTGGTAAAATTTGACCGATCTACACATCGTTAATCTGTGTCAAAAAAAATGTTAAGTCTGTGAAGTTCGTTGCGAAAGCAAGAAGTGTTTTTAAAAGTTCTTGAGTGGTAGCCAAAGCAATAACAAAGAGAAGTAAGTTTCAGTGTTCTTTTTGTTATAAAAACTTATTTTATTCTTGATTTGTGTAGATAATATAATTATTATTGACGATAAAATGTAAAAATAATGGGGATTTAATGTTTTAAATTAACAAAAATATGGTGGCCGGTTACTAGAACACAATTTTTATATGATGTTCTAGTAACCGGCCAGGGTGGCCGGACACTAGAACTTTACCTGAAATCGATTAATTTATATTTTTTACGCTAAAACGAAGTAAAAATATTGTATCTACCCATATAATAAGTAAAAATGTGTTTAAAGTGTTAAGTTTCAGTATCCGGCCACTATTTTTGGTCAGGAGATTGCTATGGCCGGTTTTTAGAACAATCTGCGCTAGTATACGGCCACTTAACTTATTGTATGTAAATCCATACTTTTTTATAGAAAATGATTCAAGAAAATGAAATTAACGAAACACAAGACCTTTTGCGAAATGAAAAAATCGAACTAGCTCTAATTGACATTCGATCTAATAAATTAAGCCATCGAAAAGCAGCTATAAAATACAACATTCCTAGAAGTACTTTGCAGGATAGGTTATATGGCAAGGTTCATGACTCTTCCCAAACGAAATGGCCAGATACAATATTAAACCTTGAAGAGGAGAAACAAATTACAAATTGGTGCATTCAAACGGCAAAGTTTGGGTTCCCATTAAAAAAAGTGAGCTTTTAGACACCGTCCAAAAAATTATTAAGTCTGATAAAAGGAATAATCCGTTTAAGGATGATAGACCGGGAAGAACGTGGCTTATGCTGTTTTTAAACGGAATCTATACTTGAGCCTTAGGGAAGCCAAGACTATTTCTAAGGGGAGAGCCGTTGTGACAAAAAATTGTATTCAGAAATGGTTTTGTGATTTTGAGAGCTTTCTTCTAGAAAATGGCCATGATGACATATTACTGGATCCCAATAGAATATTAAATGGAGACGAAACCAGCTTTTCCATGTAGGGAAAGTAGTTACTCCAAAGGGCTTTAAAAATGTTAACCAGGTACAAATGGGGAACGTTCTACGAATACATTGCTAATTGCGTAATCAACTGGATTGATGAGAAAAAAGTTAAGAAACCAATTTAGATATTTGTAGACGGTCACAGATCGCACTTGTCAATACAACTAAGCCAGCTTTGTTATGAAAACAAAATCAATTTGTATGCTCTCCCTCCAAATACTACTCATATTCTCATATGTGATATGAGCGTATTCAAACCCCTCAAAAGAAGACTGAATAAAAACAGTTGGCGAATGGCACACGCAACATATTGGAACGGTTCTTACACGTAAAGATTTCTGTCCACTATTAGAAACCGTTCTTACGAAAAACACTAATTTGACGCAAACAATTAAAAATGATTTTCGAAAATGTGGACTGTTTCCATGCAATAGTGATGCTGTTGCTCCCGAAACGTTTGCCACAGCAACGGTTACTTCTGCTACGGTTGAATCACCAATTTGCCCGATAACGCCAACTTCACCAAAAAGATCTCCTCTTATGTCCCTACCAGCATTGGAAATTACATTCTTCAATCTCTAGGATCCAACACTTTAGACTCTCCATTAATTAACAAACAATCTCTTAAATTAAAAAGAACTGAAAGCAGACAATCATCTTGTTTTTAAAACTATGTTAACAAAGTTGAATAAAATAACAGAAGACTGGAAGTAATGTGTAATTTATTTAAAAAAATAGATTTCCTCGAGTAAAAAGCACCTGGCCGGGTAATAGATCAAAAGTGGCCGGCTACTGAAATTTGGTGGCTGGGTATTGGTGAAAAATTTTTTAAAAAATAATTTCATATTTAATTATATGATTTAGGAATTCGAAGTTTATATTTTTTTTTTCAATACTTAACAGGTTTTATGATCCATCAAAACTAATAACATAGATGTATATAATCATGTGACTTAATTATGTAGCTTCAAAGTAGGAAAATGTGTTAGGTGGCCGGGTACTGGTGCACTTACCCTACCTAAATGCGAAAAGTTTCAATTCACATGGAACCAAAAATAAAACAGAAAACAAACCGTTTATTATTGTGTCTAATTGTGAGCGCTGAATGCAAAAAACTCAGTTTCCCTTTTATTTCCTAAACCTCAAACAATCACGATTCACGAAAAATTATTTTTTCTACCCAAAATACAAAAGGAAAAAAAAACTTTCATTTATCTTGTGCGCAATCCGAGTCAATTCAAAATTAAATGCTTGTGCGCTGCCTGTGCGGCTTGCCAGCTTGCCACTCGTGCCTTGTTCCCGTTTTCTGTTATATTTTTTTTTTTTGATATTTTATTCTATCTTTCTCTATCACGCATAGATGCGAAAAAAGAGGTATCCTAAGATTACCGCGATACACGAATGAATTGAAGCTTCATAGACAAAACTAAACAAAGCAACATTAGGTACTTAAAAAAAAACATTTAATTTCCCTTATGAAAGGCACACTTCAACACACTTTAATATATTTATGTGGACAACAAAAAAGAACGTATCTAATATTGACACAGCTATAAACGACTGCTTTCGAACCGCAACAGGTGCTCTTAGATCGACAGAAGCTCTTAGAATTGAAGGAGGATATGTACCTTTTGAACACTTGTTAGAAGAAGAGCAAGCATTCTTATCAGTAAGGCAATAATAAATCCAACACATCCCTTGCTCGAAGCTGTCGGTAAGGCTATTTCTTTAACTGACTAACATGGTCTCTATATCTGTAGTGCCCCAAAATACATTCGGAATAATATTCCATACTATCTGAGATTCCACCATGGAAACAAAATTCACTGCAAGTCAATACTAATCTCGCTAAATACAAAAAGGCAAATACCTCCGACGATATGTACAAAATGCTACATGAAGAATTAATCGCTAGTATAAAAGCAGACAAAATCTTTTACACCGACTGTTCATAAAAAGAAAATCAATGGTGCTTCTATGCCGTAATAGAATTCCAACTAAATGCACAATTTGCTATTATTCACCAGGCTCAACTTCCAGAATATGCGGATAGTTACATCGCCGAGCTAGCTGCAATTTAAAAAACTATTTATGTCGCCCATCAAATTTCTGAACGTACATTAATCCTTACGGATAACCTCGGTATACTCAAAGGATTAGGCAATGGCAAAAATAAATGCCCATCTCTTGAAATAATAAGAAACTGCTTGTACCACCATAGAAACATCATTCTAGCTTGGATACCCGGCCATTGCGGAATTAAAGGAAATGCTGCCGCTGACTTGGCAGCGAAAAACGCTATTCACTACCTCCTAATCGTTGAGTATCCTGAAATACACCAACTCTTGCAAAAACCTTTTACTCACCTTCAAAAGAGAGAACTCATGGAAAAGTGACTGAATTCAGAAACTTTTCTTTGAAAGCATCAACCTGTTACCACCCGTATCCAGTATAATCAATCCTTTAGTAGAGAAGAATGCATAAAAATATTAAGTGTCAGTGTAGGAAAAACTCTGTTTACAAGCAAACACTACTACACTCGTGAAGCTTCGGAGGAATGCTCTAACTGTGGAACAACTCTAACAATTTGGCATATTTTTGTAGAGTGCCCTGTTTCTCGCCAAATAGATGCATTTTCAAATAACATACCTGACATTCTCACCAACATCCTTAATCCATCAGACGTTAACTCTTTCCGTAGAATTAAAGTTGCCATATCTGCCCACCAGATGAAATTTAACTCCGTTTATTTTTCCATTATTATTCTAATTTTAATTTCTATACTTTGCTTCTTTTTTTTGTATAATGTACATAAATATTATAATGTTAACAGTTTTATGAAATTCTTGTTTAGTTACAAAACGGCATCATATGGTCTCGCTACCCTGATGACTTAAAAAAAAATAATTTATAAATTTATTTTGTAAATTATTTCAAGAAATAAAATAAAAATAAAATATAATTTTTACTTGCGACTTAGGTACTATAAAGCAAGTTATGCATTCGTAAAAAAATCGAAATCGAGATTTTGATCAAATTTGACATTACGACAATAGCGAATACTAAGAAAGTGGGTCTCGCAATTCTGTCTGTCTGTCTGTTTGTCTGTTGACCAAAAATAATGGTACCTGCCATACGAATTTTTTTCGAGATTTTATAAATTTTTATTTTCTCAAAAACTGTTAGACAGATTTGAAAAGAAAAAATACAAAAAATTTCATTTAGTTAAAGCTAAGTTATGGTAGAAAAAAAATTTCTGAAAAATGGTTATTGAGGGTACCCTCCATGGAACCATTTTTTGTTTTTGATTTTCTCAATTTTTCCTTCAATTAATTTTTACGATCTTTAATTTAATAAAAAAATTTTTGAAATTAAGATATTACAGCTTGTACCTACCATAGAACCATTTTTTTTTAATTTTGAATTACTCTTTATCGATATAACGAATTTTAATGAATTTTTTCAAAAAGTTTAAAAAATATTGCATTTCAAACTTTAAAAAAAGTATTTTTTCATTTCTTGAAAGCAAAAATCATTTTTTTTTTTGGAAAATTCGGTATCTCAAAAACGGCTTGATATTTTTTTTGTAAATTTAATTTTCATTCGTACAATAATAAAAACTTAAAGTTGGCGTACCAAATTTTTTCTTAAAATGTCTTAAAATTTTTTTAATTTTAAAGTTTATTTTTTAAGAAACCACTACAACAAATTATAATTTTTATTCTTGCATAAATTCATATTTGCATAGCATTCTGTTTTTGTCTCTTACTACTAAAAAAAATAAAAAAAAAAATTTATCCTTGTGAACAGTTATTTCTAATAACATTCATTTTTAAAATTCCTAGTCTATTACATAGAAGCAAGTTCGTGTGACCCAGTCGTGCATTTTGTTTTTTTCTGAACCATTCATTTTGTAATGTAAAGTCCTTCGAGTGATGACTCTTTCGATAGTGAATGGAACTACTTCTTCCATAAACTACGAGTAAATGTCAATTTCGAAGTTCCTTAAATAAAACGTAAATCTAGTCATCATTTCATAGACGCCAACTGAGAAAAATGTATTTTTTGTAGAGAGAGAAAAAAACTAAGCAAGTATTATTATAATACCTGAAAGAGTGTTCTAAAAATATTTATTTAATTTGAAAAATAATTAACTGAGCAATCATAATCGAGCATCCGTTTTATTATTCGAAAACTGTGTCGTAATTTGAAAGTAGGCTCTCAAAGTGATTAACAGGATAAAATTAGCCTTAGAACTTTATTACCTAATACAAAAATGTATCGGTATTATTTTCATCGAGAACAATTTAAAATAAAATGCACGAATGGGTCGCACGAACTTACTCTTATATAATTTTGATAAAATCAGAAACAAAAAAAAATGGTTCCAGGGAGGTACCATTAATAACCATTTTTTTTCAAGCATTAAGTGACTCTAAATGAAATTTTATTTTTTTATGGAACAGTTTCTAAGAAAAAAATGTTTTGTAAAATTAAAAAAAAAATATCGTATGGGAGGTATCTTTATTTTTGGTCTTAAAGAATAACAAGAAAATAGAAAAAAACATGTATGGGGAAAAATTTAAAAATGCTATCTACCAAGTTTAAAAAAAAAACTGCCGAGTCATATATGCTGCAGACAAACAGAATTGCGAGACCCAGTTCTCCATTATAATGTTAATTCTTATCAAAATCTCGTGTTCAATAGTTTTAACGAATGCATAACTAGCCATAGAGTTGCTTTATGTCAAAAGTAAAAACTCGGTTGTTAATGAAATATTTTAGACAAACAGGCTGCAAATTGTGTAAATACTCGTATCTAGGCAACACTAAAAAAGTTTATTCGATATCCACTTACATATATAAAGAATAAACATCTCTTCACAACACTGATGAAAAAAAGGTTAACACGTAGGGAAAAAAGTTATGATATCTTCATTGAAAAATTTACTGAAACAAGACAAAGAACAGGAACTATTACAAAGTTTTGTAAGAGTAGAAACCGAGACGGAAAATTTTCCAAAAGCCAAACAGCGTCTTTTTGAAGCAAATCTAAAATCGATTGGATTCTCCTATGTGGATAAACTTGAAAAGACGAACGAATTTTCTGAAGTTATTCATAGGCGAAAAACAAAAGAGATTTTTAATGAAACATATACTGACAAGGACCGAGCGGCTGCTGTAAGTGCTGGATCTTATGATATTAAGCAGAGCTTACAGTTAAAAAAACAGCGAGATCGAAATGAAGTTTTCCAGTTAACTGACGAAGCTGATGTTAGTTCTCTAATATCACTTGGACTAAAAGAAATAAAAAATGCAAATGCTGACAATGCGATTATTTGTTTTACTAAGGTTATAACCATTTTTATATTATAAGAACATTTTGACTGTAATGGTATCTAATTATAAATTATAAAATTAGGATAAATAAATATAAAAAAACTAAAAATAACAAATTAATAATTAATTGAAGATTATATTATTTTGCAGGCCTTAGAACTCAACAAAACCGATATCAACGCTTTAGTGGCACGTAGCAAATGCTATCTATTACTTGGACAAGCTTCTAAGGCTTTGGAAGATGCTGAAATGGCGTTAAATGAAGACCCCGATAATATGAGGGCAGTATATCAAAAAGCTGAATCACTTTACTATTTAGGTCAGTTCGAGCAAAGTTTAATGTTTTTTCATCGTGTTCTACGAGCTAGACCAGAACTAGATCTTATTCGTTTGGGTGTACAGAAAACTCAAGAAGCAATACAAAATGCTGTTGGTACTTCAAAGCAAGTAAAACCATTTAAGAGATCTGTTGAAAATGCAATAACATCTAAATCAAAAGCTAATGCTTCTGAGAAAAATCATAATTCAAACAAAATGGAAAAGAAAATAGCAAAGAAGTTATTTGGTGAGTTAAGAACTGACAAAGATTACCTAGAAAATCTTCTTAAATTACCAGATCTTAAAAAAGGAAACATATCAGAAGGAAATGTTTTTAATTTAGCAAAAGAAGCTGTACAATTTTTGGATAGACGAGAAGAATTTTGGCGACAACAAAGACCATGTTCAGTTCTTTTAAGTCACAAGAATATTCCGCAAGATGCCGTACCATATTGGTTTTAGATAAATGAATTAATTTTGTTTAATTTTTGTTGAATAGTAATAAATTTGTATTATATTTAAATTTTTCCTTGAATAATTTATTAAAGCATTGGCAAAAGCCGTTAAGATGATTTCTGAGTGTTTTCTTACTTTGGTCTAATTTGTATGATATTAGCTTATTAGTTTACTTATTTAAGCATTAAAACATATACAAACATATTTATGTATTTGTACTTTTATTCATTCATTATCATAAACTTAAAATTATTTAGCAATTTTTTTTTTGATTATACGTTGTCATTTTTACTTGCGACTTATAGGTACTATAAGGCAAGTTATGCATTCGTAAAAAAAATCGAACTCGAGATTTTGATCAAAGTTGACATTACGATGATAGCGAAGGCTAAAAAAGTGGGTCTCGCTGTCTGTCGGTTCGACTACAGCCTAAACGGCTCGGCCAATTTTCTTCAAACTTGGTAGATATCATTTTTAATTTTTCCCCCCACACGTTTTTTTCTTTTTTTTTTTAAGACCAAAAATAACGGTACCTGCCATACGAATTTTTTTGAAATTTTGTAGATATTTTTTTTTCTCAAAAACTGCTCGACAGATTTGAAAAAAAGATACAAAATAATTTTGTTTAGTTAAAGCTAGGTACTGGTTGAAAATTTTTTTCCGAAAAATGGTTATTGAGGGTACTATAGAATTATTTTTTTAGTTTTTGATTTTCTCAAAAACGGTACAACGGATTTTGAACATTTTTTTTGCTAAAGTTCCCCAAAAATTTAAATAGAACTGTGTATTCAAATTTTCAAAAAAAAATTTTGGATTTAAAAAAAAAAATTCAAAATTTTTTTCAAAACTCAACATTTCGAAAACCTTATATTAGATTTTTTTCAAACTTGATAAATAGAAGTTTATCAACATAATCTACAAGATTTATGAAAACAAGTTTTATTTTACCTAAAAATAAAGGTACCCACCATACAAATGTCAAAAAATGACTTTCAAAAATCGTATTTTTCTCGAAAAACGGAGCCTAGAATTTTGATAAAATTTTTTTTCTTTCAATTAATTTAAACGATCTTTAATTTAATAATAAAAAAATTGAAATTAAGATATTACAGCTTGTACCTACCATAGAACCATTTTTTGAAATTTTGAATTACTCATTATCGATATAACGGATTTTAATGAATTTTTTTGTAGAGATGCTTCTCAAAAGTCTAAAATCCATTGCATTTAAAACTTAAAAAAAAAATATTTTTTGAATTTTTGAAAAAAAAAAATCGATATTTCAAAAACGTCTCAATATTTTTTTTTGGAAATTTTATTTTCATTCGTACAGTAATAAAAACTTAAAGTTATCATACCAAGTTTTTTTCGTAAAAAACTTTTAAAAATTTTGTATATAAAAGCTTTTTTTTAAGAAACCACTACAAGAACTTATAATTCTTGTTCTTGCATAAATTCATATTTGCATAGCATTCTGTTTTTGTCTCTTACTACTAAGAGAATTTAAAAAATTAATTTTATCCTTATGAAGAGTTTTCTCTAATAACATTCGTTTTTGAAATTCCTAGTCTATTTCATAGGCGCAAGTTCATGCGACCCAGTCGTGCATATTATTTTTTTTAAAGACCAAATATAACTGCCATACGAATTTTGGAAACTCAATGAGCCGTACCAACAATCAAATTAAGAGACGACTTTAATATTTATAAAGAGCTCTATAAAATTAACCATACATATTATGAACTTAATAATTATGTGAACTCTAAATTATGAACCATTTGTTGTACAGAACCTAAAACATAAAATGCAGCATACACTCGGTAACAAAAGTAAGTATACAACCAAGCTAATATGTAAATAGACGAAAAAATACCGTTAATATCAAATCCATACCTATTCTCCGCATATGGCAGATGTTTCTTGCCATAGGCATTATTGCTGTTAAGCAAAATAACTTCTTCCACTTCTTTGCTATCTCATTATTTGTAATCACAGGTAAAAAAATAGGTTACAAAAGTTAGTATACAGACAGTTTTTTTTATGTGATGTTGCATCAATATAGACTTTTGAGTCGATTTTTTGTTTTTTTATTAAAAAGGTAAAGCAAAACTACTAGACTAGCCTATTTTAGTTCAAATTATTTCTTTTAAAATTAGAAATGGCACCACGTGGAAAAGAGCTCTCCTTGGATTTACAAAAATTAATAGTTAAGTACTCAAGTGAAGGAAAGTCGATTCGAAAAGTAGCTGTACTTGTTGATAGGAGCCCAGCAACCGTCCAAAAATATTGGAAAAGCAAAAACAATGTGGAACATTTACAAACATGGCTCGCAGTAGCCGCCCGCGAACGTTCTCTGAACATGAGAACCGATTAAAAATTCGCAAAGTTAAGAAAAATGCGAAAATAAGCGCACTTAAACTGCAGACCGAGATGGAAGAAGAGACAGGTAAGTCATGAGGTACCCAAACCATACGCCGCATCGTTCACGAAGTCGGGTATAAGGGCTGTGTTATAAGGAAAAAACCATTCATTAGCAAGTTCAATCGCCAAAAGCGGATTGAATTTGCCAGAAGTCATATTCAGACCGATTTGGCTTTCTGGAATAATGTTATATTTTCTGACGAGAGCAAATTCAACATCCATAGCTCTGATGGACGTGCAAAAGTGCGAAGAAAACCTAATACGGCGTTAGATCCTAATCACCTGACTGGAACTATTAATCATGGTGGTGGTTCGGTTATGGTTTAGGGGTGCATGGCGGCATCTGTAGTGGGTAAACTGGTTTTTATTGAGAGTACGATAGATCGGTTTGGTTACCTCGACATCCTAAAAAATAATCTTCAAAGTGCACAAAAACTAGGTTGTGAGGTTATTCATCTTTCAGCAAGATAATGACCCCAAACATACCTCGCAAATCGTGAGAGAATGGCTGCTCTATAATGTGCGAAGACAACTCAAAACACCTGCTTAATCGCCAGATTTAAATGTTATTGAGCTTTTATGGGATCATCTGGAGCGTCAAATCCGCAAACATGAGGTAAAATCAAAAGTAGAGATTAAAAGGATCCTTCAAGAAGATTGGAACAAAATAACCCTAAGTGTTACCCAAAAACTTGTTTCGTCGATGCCATCAAGAATAAACGCCGTAATTAAATCAAAAAACAAGTTACTTAATTCTAATATTAAGTTAAAAATGTTGTTATTTCTATTAGTGTATACTTACTTTTGTGATCAGAATTCTGAGAGAGTTTTAGTTTTAAGTTGATATCTAAGCCATTTTTTAAAAAAAAATTTTGATAATTGATTTTATGAAAAGAGAATAAAATTTTTTAAAAAATATACGAGTATGCCAAATGTTTCATAACATTATGCTTATTCAATTTTTTTCTCTCTGCTTAACATTTTGTTTCGTGCTGTATACTTACTTTTGTGACTGTGTGTATATGGTCAGTTGTATAGAGTCTATTAAATAATGCTTCATTTCGATCAAATATTAAAGTCGTCTCTTAATTTGATTGTTGGTAAAGCCCAATGTGTTACCCGGCCTATGAAAAAGTGGCTTATGACTCAAAAAATTATTTTTTTTGGTTAGGATAGTTTTTGAGACGCTCTTCACATAGTGAAAACCAGAAAGTCCTAACTTGCTTAGAAGTGTACTAAAAATGTAGAGAAAGAAGGGCACAAGTAAAAGAAAAACAGAATTTTATTGAAAATCCAGAATCAAGATAATACATGGAATTGAAAATGAAAAAAAAAAAGGATAAAACGCTACAAAAACGATTTTACCAAAAAAAGAAGCTATTTTGCACAAAAAAAGAGAGACACTGGGCAATGGGAAGGAAGGAGAACAACTACCGAGAAACTGACGAAATGCAATTCCTCGAAGATGATCACAGAAGCGGAAGGCCAACAACATCCACCTCTTCAGAAAACGTCGATAAAGTTCATTAAATGGGGATCTCTTCTGAGTAGGCTTACCACATTTTGACCGAAGAATTGGGGTTGAAAAAATTGTCCGCAAGGTGGGTGCCGCGTTTGCTGAGCGAAGAACAAAAATTCATCAGGATAATGCTCCAGCACACAAGTCGGTTGTTGTCATGGCTAAACTCCATGAACTTCGATTTGGTGTACTGAACCACCCCCCTTATTCACCTGATTTGGCACCATCAGACTATTACCTCTTTTCTAACTTAAAAAAACATTTGGCTGGACGCAAATTCTTCACCAAGGAGGAGGTGATTGCTGAGACGGAGCGGTTTTTCGAAGAGTTGGAGGAATCGGCATATAAAAAGGGTATAGAAGCACTGGAACACAGATGGAATAAGTGCATTGATATAAGAGGAGAATATGTAGAAAAAAATTAAAAAAAAGTTTTAAAAGTTATTGCGTTTTATTGGTCAGGCCGAGAACTTTTCAAACTGCCCTCGTACTTGATACGAGTAAATAAAAGTTTCTTAATATACTCGTAATCTACTCGTATATGAAGGTTTTTATAATACAAATTCTATATACTACTGAAATAAATCAGCCAAGTAGAAGACTTAGCACTATTAATGGACATGTTGAATTATTGATTCAAAATAGCCTTTTTGGCCTTTAGTCCACAAAAATTGGCGTTTCGTCCGGGTGATCTCACATGGACTCATCAGTTGACTGTGAGGACCTTGTCAATACGCAATTTTTGTTAAATTCAGTTCATCTTACATCGATTTTTTGACAAAAATCCAATGTGAACTATATCCAACCAAGATTAAAATTGTAATCATTTACGTTGGAAGGTTTTGCCCGTGGCCTGGCATTGATTCTATATGAAGGGTTTTATAATTCAAATTCTATATACTACTGAAATAAATCAGCCAAGTAGAAGACTTAGCACTATTAATGGACTTGTTGAATTATTGATTCAAAATAGCTTTTTTGGCCTTTAGTCCACAAAAATTGGCGTTTCGTCCGGGTGTTCTCACATGGACTCATTAGTTGACTGTGAGGACCTTGTCAATACGCAATTTTTGTTAAATTCAGTTCATCTTACATCGATTTTTTGACAAAAATCCAATGTGAACTATATCCAACCAAGATTAAAATTGTAATCATTAACGTTGAAAGTATTTGCCCGTGGTATACTCGTAATCTACAAGATTTGAGAAAAAAAATGTGTTTTGCTTACAAGTGTTAAAAAATGGTTTTAGAAAATCGTATTTTTCTCGAAAACGGTTCCGAGAATTTTGATAAATTTTTTTTCTTTCGTTTAATTTTTACGATCTTTAATTAAATAAAAACAATTGTTGCAATATTTTAACAGAATTTTAGGACGAATTGTTAGGATGATTAGGAAGACGATTACGCGAGCTTGGATTATACGAATCCAATTATAAATATCAAAAAAGAACAAACGAATTTACTTTATGTAATCAATAAAATGTGCAACCGGCACCCGCGAGAGATAAGATCGAATTGACGAGATGTCAAAATGATCAACGAAGTATAGAAGAAAGAGACAATAAAATATTACAACAACGCACTGCAACAACGATGCAACCAACCGGCTAGTCAGCTGGGGGTGGGTTGCGAATTAAAATAATGATAATAAAAAGGTAAACAATACAGGTTTAATAAAAAGACGAATTTGGGTGTTATAAAAAAGGCAATTAAATAAATGTAGGTACTGGAGCGTACTTAGGCCAGGAAACTGTTTAGGGTCGTTTGCCTTAACCGGGATGCTGGAATTGTTCTTCAAAAATAGGAAGTAAACACAAATTTAAATCTCCAATAGGAAGTAAGCAAGTTTTATTTAAAAATAGCTAGGAAACAGTGGCTTGCGTCTGGATTAAAATCTAGAATTAGGTATAAATACAAAAATAAATTGGATTAAAATAATTGAAAATAAATGAAATTATTTAAGATTAAATGAAAATGAAATTATTAAAAATGAAACAAAGAAAATTTTGAAACCACAGACCGCAAGAATGGACCGCCATCACTCGGTCCCGAAAAAAACAGATAATCAAACTACCGTAATAGGGGTTCGCGAGTCTCACAGTTTTGAGATTAATAAAACGAAATCAAAGGCCAACCGAATTTATTTTGCGCAACACTTCTTAGCAAACGAATAAAACTCTTAAACAAAAACTAACACTCTACTTATCTTTTATATCATGTTTCTTTTTGTTCCTTCTTCTTTCCTCCAAGATTCCAATCGCCCCGTTCTGGCAATTCAAACTTTCTTTTCACAAAACAACAACTCCTTTTTCAAATATAGCTATTATTTTCCAAAACAACTATTATTTTACCTTTCTCAAAAACTTATTTTCTTATTAAACTTTTTATCTTTTCTTTATTTTTCTCTTCACCAAAAAAAAGTTCAAAATTGCCTATCGGCTTAGCTGGTCAACCAAGAATTGGTTCAACCATTTAGCCTTTCTTTCTCTCTTGGTCTCCTCATTCACTCACACATTCACACACTCATTCAAAAGCTTTCGTGAAACTCGGTTACGGTACCACTCCAATGTTGAGTTCCAACGAAACTCTCTTTCACCCACACAATCAATGAATTCCCCAAGTTGTTGGTGCTGTCCCAAAACTTAGTGAATCCAAGGCCGTACCCTAACATATTTACCATAACTATATTTGAGAAAAATAAAAAAAACTATAGGAAGTTGAAGATAATATTCTGAGCATTCTATACAGCTACTCTACAAAATTTTACTATTTTCAACTAATTCGAAAAAGGAGCCAAATATAGTATTTAATCTTTAAACAATTTTGATGTACCGAAGAAGGAAGGCAAATATTCAAATTAAACTACCTAACGCGCAATCTACTATTCGGAGGACCCTTGTGCAGATTTGGTGGGATAGGGAAGAGCGTTTAGCGTTCTTTTATGCTGGTCTGTTATTAGAATTATTTTAAATGAAGAATCTTACTATGGACTTAAAGTCGTCTTCAAAAATGCAAGTTAAGTTATATCATTATGTTGATGTTGTGTTGTTCCCGTATCAACTTTAAGTGTGCGTGTATGTTTCGTTCTGTCGTTGCCTTCCAATATGTTATGAGCCTCGTTCTCTAAATAGATGGCGTGCGAGTCTCCAGCCCATCCGCTGGCTCAGCACGGTCGAATTATTAGATACCTATTTTGTCGTCCTCTCTGAGCTACTCTCAAGCTCCATGAGGGCAACAGACTCAAAATGTGGGTCGAAAAATGGGAATGGTTGGGATGGAGGGGAAAACAGATATCGAGAGTGAGACTATGACTAAACAACATAGTCGAAGAAGGTTTGAAGAACCAAGATTTAGAATGGTTTTTGTTGCGGTAAATCTTACCGTAACAAATTCCACCCTTACCTACCGAGGAGTAAAAGCTAGCTTTCAGAAATGATAGCGAAGTAAAAAGAGAAAAGAAAAAAGAAAAAAATAATACAAGAATGGGAAACATACACTACTATACAACACAACTAACAACAACTCGATCGCTCCATGCGAGAGTACACTGAAAAAAAATAACCGTTGTCATATCAACAATCATTGATAGTAAACTGAAAATTGTCAAAATGGTGAAAAAATAGTCAATATGACGTAAGTTTTCAAAAATTACAGTTGATATTTGCAGCTGGATAGTAAATATGAAAATTTTAGATTTTCAATTTTAGTTCTGCATTTGAGAATCAAAGTTAACTTATCAAAAACTGAAGTATTAAAAAAGAATATTTTCAAAGTCGATATGAAGAGTGTTCAATAGATTAAAAACTAAAATCATGATATAAGCAATACTGATAGTCAGTATGATGACGGTCCATCACGTTGAAAACAACGGTCATGAATCTGACTATTGTAGTTGACAATTGACAATTGTTATTGTCAATATGATGATCCAATTATTCCTGTCATCAAATTGAAAACTATTGGCAAATAAAGATAGATGCAGTTTAAAAACTGACTATTGACATTATCAATATGATAATTAAGATTAATAAAAATAAAAATAAAAGAGAGCTTGTTAATCAAAGGATAACAGTTCGAAAGTTTTTCATAATGACAATTCTGATTGTCAGTTTGATGACCGCATTATTATTGTTATCACATTGAAAACTTACTACGGTCATCAAATAGACAGATGCAGTTATCATAATTAAGTATTGCGATTGTCAATATGATAGTTGAAATGAATAAAGAGCAAAATAAAGACGGTTCGTATTGAAAAATAAGTTCATCAAGTTGAAGACTACAGTTGCAGTTGTCAAACTGGCTATTGCGATTGTAAATATGATAATCAAGATTATTTAAAATAAAAATTAAAGAGAGCTTCTTAATCAAAGAATTACAGTAGTAAAGATTTTCATAATGACTATTGTGATTTTTTTTTTTTATAATCTACCCGCGCTCAAGGGATTATGATTACCCTTTAAATGTTTTAACACATCGCGGGCGTGAAGTTAATGAAGAGAAAAAAGGATAGGAAAGATGTGTGGCACCATGTTCTGAGACTGTTGGTGGTTGTCTCAGATATTTTTATCTCCAGGGATGGCGGCTGAGCTAAAGCGGAGAAATGTCGTGTCTTATTTCTATGTCGCTTATAATTCACATTATTTTATTCGTGTTCATCCTTGTTGGGCATACTAGTTTAACTCAATTACATGTTAGTGTTATGCCTGAACAACATGTAATGAGTAAACCAGCAACCCATTGATGACAATTTTTAGAAGGTTTTTAATGGAATTAAGACGACATAGATGATGGCAGGGATCGAACCTGTGATCATGAGGTTGACAGGCGAGCACACAACTACCGTACCACGGTCAGTTTTATGACCGCATTATTCTTGTTTTCAAATGAAAAACTACCACGGTGGTCAAATGGACAGTTGCAATTATAACATTGAATATTGTGATTGTCATTATAAAAACTAAAATAAATAAAAAGGAAATATGGATGAGGTTTTAAAACAAACAATTGAACCTATCCAGATTTTCATATTGAAAACTAAATTCGTCAAGTTGGTAATTCTGATTTTCAGTATGACAAGCGCATTATACCTATGTTAATACATTGAAAATATGGCCATCAAATAGACAGTTCTATTTGTCAAATTGCATTAAAAAGAGCTAAATTTCAGCTTAAAAAAATTAACAAAAGAACAGCGTGGTTTATTTATTTATATCAAAGTGCAACAGTGCAAAACCAGTTCTAACTACAAAAAATACATTTAATTATATTCTACGAGACTAGAAACTTTTAATTTTGAACTGGTGAATCTTTTATTCGCAATCCACAACAACAGGTTGTGTTCCTCAAACTTGCAAAAAAATAGTTCATTCGAATTTAACATCAAATTTGAAACATTAACTTTGACAATTCGCAGGTATCGGCGAAAACTTGTATGCAAGGAATATCAAAATTCGAGACTATTCGGAGTTTGCTGACGTGTCCCATATATTCGATCTTCAATCATTTTTTGTGTGCTATATTTCGTATATGTTTAAAAGAAGATTTGACTATAGTTTTAAATGAGATTGTAAGAATCGCGAGTTTAAAATTGAAAAAAAATGATAGCAAACAGGCTATAATTTAACAAATAATTGTTACGTTGTATCTTTTTTTATAAATAAACAGTTTGAAAATAAAAGATAAAATGATGTAGTGAGATTGGACTGGACGACAAAATTATTTTTTTTTGTTACAAAAATCTGACCAGTGTTAATAATATAAAATAAAATGTTGAACGATAATGCATAGCATAGAAAAAAACTTGAAACATCGTCTTTTAAGTATCGTATTCTAAAACAGTGTTACCATTGTTCCATTCGAAAAATCAAGAAGAGAAAATATCTCAGTTCATTCGTCCCGTATTATCAAAGTTTTTTTTTGGATCTCAACTTTAGCTGAAAATTTATTAAATCTTCTTATAACTTACATACAAAATTATACAATAATGCTTCGACATCGTGCTTAATCAATCAATATTTGGCGCCATAATATTAACTTTATTTAAGTTGAGTTAATTATTTCTCTGAGTGTAAAAAAACTAGACCCTATAAAACACCATACCTAAAAAAAGCAATCATCAATCGATTAACCACTTATTGTTGTCGATATGATTATTGCATCTCTGGAGTTATCATATTGAAAACCTTGATTATCGTTTATGAAAATAAAGACGAAACTTGTAGACGAAAAAACAACGGTTAGTTGGGGTAAACTAGAAACTGCAGATAATAAATTTTCCATAATGAAAAGCACTCTTGTAGTGTTAAGCCTATATGTCATTCTTTTAGCGAAAGTTTTGCAGTTGTTTTTTTTTTAACGTTGTGTTCAGCGATTATCAAATAAAGATTTGAAATCTAGGCCCTTAATCAGTTTTTTCTACAATCTGATGAAACAGCCGTGGTGGATTTGCAATAGTTATTTTTAAAAAATCAACGGGAATGTTCAAAAAAATATAAAAACTGCAGAAACGAATTGTCAAGTACTCATCTCACCTAATATCATTTGGGTTTAAAATTACATCCAAGATTTTGAGATGTTAAGTTAAAAGACAAAAAATAAGGAAATAAATAAATAGTAAATCGAGTTTTGGAGCTACCAAAAAAAATTCAATTTCTCCTCTAGGGAATGACCAAAGACCGTTAAGTACCGAGTTTGAAGAAAATACCTCCATCATCCTTTCTCACATATAGTGGCAAATATAAAAAAAAATATAAAAATAAAACAAAATATAAAAAAAAATAAAAAGTAATATTTTCGGAATTTCCCTATCATTTGAATAAGGACCTTACTAGAATGTATGATTTTTCCACTTGTGTGGCAGTTTCTGGGCACACAATGTTTTTATTTTTTTTCGAAGTTACAAAAGTATTTTTCTTAATATTTTTCTAATCGATGACCGTTTATTTCATTGAAATATTCGTAAAATTTTAAAAGTTATACAGCTTAGCGCAAAAGTCTAACCTATTTTTTCAATGGACACCTTACACCTACCCTTAAATGGCGAAGATTTTCTTTCTACATACATATGTAACTATGTATGTAAATATTCTACATACATACATATACAGGGTGATTTGCATAAGGTGTGACAAAAAGCTAGAGCGTGTAGGTTGGACTTAGACAAGAAAAAAATCGTATGGGAGGGGGGTCTATTTCCCCCCGTTTAGGCGAGAGGGGCAATTTAAGAAAAAAATCACTTAAAACAGAAAAAAAATTATTAAAAAATAACGGTGATACCTACAGAGTAATGCTATAGCATTTTGAAAAGCCAGAAATGCATTCTTTAATTCTGTTTTAAATAAAGTTGTTCGACTGAATAGTTTTTAAAAAATTAATTTTCAAAATAAAAATTTTGAAAAAAAAATGAAAATTTTTTTTTAAACAATTTTTTTTTCAAAATTTTACGTAATTAAGTATTATTTTTTTATTCAACATTCAATGCTCTTATTAATTTTTGATCAAACACAAAAAACCGGATGTCAAAATGTTTTGTAGTTTTTGAGAAAATCAAAAATAACAAAAACTACTTTTGTTCTAAGAAAAGCCTTTTATTTTAGTTTTTACGTTTTTGGATTCTTAGGTGAATTTACGATTGAAAGGATTAACTTTCTTTTTACTATTTTTTTTATTTTCGTCTTATAAGCATACAATAATGTGGCAAGTACTGGATTAACCATATTTCACACATTTTTTCATTGAGAACACCTGCGTGAGAGCATTGGTTTAAAATTGACCAGTGCTCCAGTACTCCGTGTTCTCGAAGACGTTGATGGATTCTTGAAAATATCTTATGACTGGGACACCTCCTATTGGGATACATTTCAGCGTAGAGTCTTTGCGCTTCACGACTTCGACCATGAGCCATACCGTAGCAGTAATGCATATCCGTTAATTCGGCACAAGAGCAATTTGACATCGTGATATCTGTGGCCACAAGCATAAACCGCTTAAGTCCAAAAATTCAATTTTCGAGGAGAGCACTTTAAAACTTCTTTTTAAGTCTGGAAAAAAATGACGCATTTAAAAAACAAAAACGGTACAGATTATAATAGAAGACTTCAATCTAATTTGTTTAAACTATTTTTTCTTTCTTAAATTTCTTTATTTTTAATTTTATTGCAAAAAAACGTGTTTAAGTTGTTTTTCCAAAAGTAATTAAACACCTTGTTGCTTGCCTATGTCACTTAAGCTGTTATTGCAAACTGAAAATTTTCGCCCATGTGTTCTTAAATAAGATAAGCTATTTTTGGTCATCATTTTTTTGTATTTGTATCAACTTAAGCGATATTTCTTTTCGAAAAGCATGTAACTTAAAATGTATTAAAAACGGAATTCACAGTAACAAAAATGCAAAAACTCGTATTAAGTAAAAAATAGCCAATTTAAGTTAGTAAATAATTAGTTGAAAAATCTTGTTAGTAAGAAAAAGTATTTAAACTCCATTTTTGTCTGGATTCATTAAGTCAGGATGTATTTTAGCTTCGGGTTGCATTTCTGTATCTAGGTTATTATAACATTCATGAAACGAATGATCAATAAACGGAAGAAGTCTTTGAAGCGCAGCTTTTGTACGCTTATTACAATGATAGCTGGTGAGTTGGGAATTTCAAATTGTTTTGTATTCAATTTTACCAACTTTGTTCACGTTATTCCATACAAAATTGTCTCTGCTGCTCCACAAAAGTTTTGTTTTTGAAACACAACCATAGTCAAAATCGGACAAAATTAAACCAATCGTGAGGATGGTTTGATTTTGGTTTGGTTTCTTTTTTTTTGTAATTCATGATCTACGTTACACTCCATATGAGTTTGGCATGACTATTAAAGCTTGTGATCTACAACCCCAATGCTGGACTTGGCTTTCAAAATTTTAACAACATCGTGCTCACAAATAAATTCTTATTTTGACCGCCAAATGAACTATAGAAAATAAAATGTCTTGTTTTCCGTCGCCGCCAACTGCCGTTTTTTTGTAAAAGCTTACTGAATTTCGAAGGTATGTTGTTTGCAGACACTGTTAAATGTCAAATCCAAAACCCACATACAAATATTTACAAGATGTGTCAGATGGGATTCTAGAAAACTTTCAGTAGCATCGATGCATTGTTTAAAGCACTTTTGATGGACAGGAAACTATTCTTTCTAGTACGTAATAAATTAAGTACTTTATATGAAGTTGTCGGTTTCGAGGTGGAATATGACTTTTTTCAATGTCTGTTTCTTATCTTCTATTTCTATTTAAGCTCCGATAAAAAGAATTCTTTAGTAGAACGTCCCTAATTCCCAATATGATTTAAAGATTTCCTTCCGTTTTTTAAAACTAATTTTTTCGATATTAAGATGCTCACATTTTCTTGCCTCAATCACTCCCGTTTTTCGAGGTTATGATTCACCTCTGTTTCTTTTTTTTTTGAAATCACTATACTTGAATTATATTCCGATTCGTTTTTAACTGTTTTATGTGGGAGAGAAACAATTTTACTTTCCTCAAATTGCCTACCAATCTGCAATAGTTCTTCGTCAGGAAAATCTGAAGAAATGTCCATGTCTGCAAGCTTGAAATAGGGATCGCGTACAGTCATCTGTACTGAAATCATGTTCAGATTCTTTGCTAATGTTGACACAAAACTATTCAAAAATTATATTCAGATTTTCATAATAAACTTAAACTTCATTTGCAGGTCACTTTATTTCGTTGAAAACTATTTGGAATTAGATCCTTATTGGCCAAAAAGCACAATTTATAATTATTGTTTGACGTTTGTATTAATTAGTATGAAACAGATACATAATTGGGCTATAGCCAACCAGTTTTTTCCATATTAAAAACGAAAATCTGAAAACACACATTCATATAACTTGATATACAAAATTCACTCAGATCACTTTCTTTTTCAAATGTATCACTTGTCTTCTGCCGTTGCCGTTCTTGAAATATATTAACTTCACGTTGCCTAAAACACCTTTCCGAGCTGTATTCAAAATTTGTAAGGATCAGTAGCTCATATTGTTGCACTTTCCTAATTATTTTTACTTTAATTATCCTCAAAATACTTTTATCTCAACTAAATTAATTCACGAACTTGCCGTCCAAATCTCTTAAGTCAATTGATATTTCATCCTTGCTTAATAATGATTGCCTACATGATTCCACTACTTCCTATCCAAATCTCTTAAGTCAATTGATATTTCATCCTTGCTTAATAATGATTGCCTACATGATTCCACTACTTCCTATAACGAAAACCTGCTATGCTTTGATGGTTGTTTTGTAATTGAGCGAGTAGAAAGTTTCAAATACCTAGGCATACTTATAGATGCACAGATGAGTTGGAAAAACCACACTTCTAACTTAAAAGTTTATCTAAATAAGGTTGTTAGGCAAATCTACCATCTAAGTCTGTATTGTAGTCGGCCTATCCTGAAATTGGTCTACAATGGTTTATTTAAATCTAAGCGTCAATATGGACTTTCTTGTTGGGGTGGAACGCATCATAACAAAATTGAACCTCTACTAATTAAACAAAAACATGCTATTAGAATTATTGCTAGGGTTAATCGCAGAACATCAAGTTTTGATTTATTCAAGAACCTTAATATTCTACCACTTAAGCACTTATATTTCTATAAAGTATTAAAAATATTTTTTGAAAATTCTGGATATACGGCTGCTAGATTGTATGGATCTCATAGTTTGCGTGTTAACGGTATGAATTTGGTTACTGTACCTACTATTAAAAAAACACATTTTTCTCACTTTTATTTGGTTACTGCACCTCGTTTATTTAATAACCTGCCAGAAATATTAGATGCGAGAGAGTCAAAACAATATTCTTAAAAAATATTAAACTTTTGCTATTTTCTTTGAACTACAATGACATAGATAGATTTTTGAATCTAATTGTTTGAGAATAAAAAAATAACTTTAATTTCCTTTGTTGCTTTTTGCATGATTTGATTTTGATTTGCTTTATAATAATTATATTATTTTTATTACATTATAAATGATCCCCATCAATTGTTTTTTAAGTTTAATTTTGTAAATTTATGGTTCATCCAACTCTTGCCTTTGGGCAACAGGATGTTCCTAACTATTTTATTTGAAGTTTAATGCTATTGCTTATTTAATTATTGGTCATAAATTGTAAATATTGTAGCTTTAAGTCTTCATCTGAAATAAAGTTAAATAAAATTAAAAAAAAAAAAAAAAAAAATAAAAAAATAACGACTTAAATGGACTTAATTCTGCAGTTCGTAGAAAATACAGTTTCTAAAAACCGCTTACTCTACATAGTCTCCATCGAAGTAACAAACAGAAATTTGCAATAACGACTTATCTCAGTTTGGCTATAGCGAAAATACTTTGTTAAGTTTGCAATAAACGCTTAAGTCGATTTAAGCTGTTTTCAGTACAATATGGTTGATTGATTTGTGAATAGTTTTTCATTTTGTAAAAGTATCTTAAATCCATATAAGCTATTTTTGGATTACGAAATTTTGAAATTCACAAGTTCTTATGTGAGTTAAGCGGGTATTGCAAATGCTTCTACCTATGAGAACGACTTAAGCGGTTTTTTTCTTTTTGGATTATTTTGACGAAAAAAAGAGTTACAAATCCTGAATTTTTTTCTATAACAGAATGGAATATGCAGATTATGATGCCGCAAAAAAACGATTTTTGTTTTAAGTCGACTTAAGCGGTTATTGATTGTTGCCACAGTATGTTGACGACTTGACATTCAAATTAGAAATAATTTGTACAACTCCGTTAGATTTTTATGCTTGGGGATTCATGAAGAACTATGTGTACGAAATAGAATCTTTGGAACAACTGAAACAACGAATTGAAGTGGCTGCAGTCAAATTACAGGAAAATTTATCAAGTATAAATTTATGTGCAGCAATAAGAAGGCGCTACGAGTATAATCTTTGCCTTCTACAAAATGGGGATCATATATCGAAAATTTTTTGTAATAAGCTTTAGTTAAAAAATAGTTAAAAATTTGAATAAACAGTAATTATGCATTTTATCTAAATATGCATGTATTTCTTATTTTAATTGATTTCAAGATTCAGGAACATTTTTGTTCTTATTTCGCAATTGGATTTTTCTGTCACTAATTAGGGCGTGTAACGTTGCATTATTTAAAAAAAACATTCGCAGGTCAATATTAATCTAATGCTCTCACACAGGTGTTCTCAATGAAAAAATGTGTTAATCCAGTACTTTGTAACTTTATTGTATGCTTATAAGACTGATAATAAAAAAATTGTACAAAAAAAGTTAATCCTTTCTTTCGTAAATGCACCTAAGCCAAGCCGACCCCACCGTAATAAAAAATTGGCAGGTCAATTTTAAACCAATGCTCTCACGCAGGTGTTCTCAATAAAAAATGTGTGAAATATGGTTAATCCAGTACTTTGTCACATTATTGTATGCTTATAGGAGATAATAAAAAAAATAGTAAAAAGAAAGTTAATCCTTTCAATCGTAAATTCACCTAAGAATCCAAAAACGTAAAAACTAAAATAAAAGGCTTTTCTTAGAACAAAAGTAGTTTTTGTTATTTTTGATTTTCTCAAAAACTACAAGACATTTTGACATCCGGTTTTTTGTGTTTGATCAAAAATTAATAAGAGCATTGAATGTTGAATAAAAAAATAATACTTAATTACGTAAAATTTTGAAAAAAAATTGTTCAAAAAAAAAAATTTCATTTTTCAAAATGCTATAGCATTACTCTGTAGGTATCACCGTTATTTTTTAATAATTTTTTTTTCTTAAATTGCCCCTCCCGCCTAAACGGGGGGAAATAGACCCCCTCCCATACGATTTTTTTCTTGTATAAGTCCAACCTACACGCCCTAGCTTTTTGTCACACCTTATGCAAATCACCCTGTATAGAAAACTATCTACGAATAGTTGATGTTCTCCCGATTTAAAATATTTGTGGATTTTTGTTATTTATTCAAGTATCGGTTTAATTTTGCTTTGTTTTTTACATTATAAACTCTGAAAAGAATGTTTTTTACATTTGCTTGTTTAAAGTGAGTTCCCCATGTCTCTCACTCTGGGGTGCTTGTTTTAAGTGAGTTCCCCATGCCCCTCACTTCGCCTTTCTCTCAAAACGTTTGAACGTTTATTCCCTTAAAAAATTTAAACTTTTTGATTTTTACTTATAATATATTTTTGTACTTTCCAAGAACAATGTTTTCGCAAGAGAACAAGAAGTGCAAAATAAAGAAATTCCTTTCGATGCACATAACAATGATGTTTGTAATTCTCATGCATTCCAAACCCATTGTCTCTCTTATGTTCTTTTGATGTGAACGTTCTCTAAAAAATTCCCTGAAATACTTTAAAATGAAGTTTGCATATATTCAAAAATTCATCAGTTGATGCTTTCAAACTTCCAAAGTCACTATTTTGAGAAAAAATTTTAGTAAAAATGAAAAATTCCGAAGGACATGCTATTTTTCCATCTGTTTTTAGGAAAAACAGTTTGCACAATTGTTCTTCGGAAGCATTTTAAAAGCTGAATATCCCGCAAAATAACGTATTGCACATGTTCCTAATGAAATTTCATTTCCAAATTTCCACAAAGCCTCGTCGGATATTATTTCCTCAGGAGCCTTAAACAGTGAAGTATTTTTCGTTAATTTAGGTTGAGTTTCAGGTGTGTTTAAATTTGTAAATTCTACACCGTCATCTTGGGAATTACTATATGGAGAAAAAGTAATTAGCTTCGAGGAAAGGATTTTTGACATCAAAACATTAAACTCATAAGCTGAAGGATTTTTGTTGTTATCACCTTTATTCCGAATAATTTTCTAAGATATGTATATTGATGTATTCTTTTTGTCAGTAAATAATAAATATTCTCATACAAGCCACTACTTATATCTTCACTGAGTAATAAAACGCCGTTAATTGTCTGTTCCATTCCTTTTAAACACAAGTTTCTTGGAAGATTACCTGATTCTTGTATTTTCTTTAAGTTAGATCAGTGGTACCACTTTACTTCAATTCAAGTAGATCTACTTCTTTTTTTTCAAAACATTTTAAAATCTACTTTCTACTTCGCACCATCAGTAAACTACTGAAATCTACTTCATTTTGAAAAACTGTTTGAAACTACTTCAATTAAAAAAAAAAGAAGCCAAATCTACTTCTATTTCACTCTAGTAAGGATGTAGCACGAGTATTACAAAAAAAAAAATTTATTGTAACACAATAAAAATACACAAATGAGTAATTTTAAGAGCATAGAATCACGAATCTTATGAAAATTTCGCTTGCGTGTATGTTTTTATTTTAAAATTAAATTATATTGAACTATATACTTCATCTAACAAAAATATGCAGTACACGTCTTATGGGAGAGCTTTTTCAAAATCAGTAGCGTGCTATATTTTGGCACCATACTAAATTTAAAGAACTCCTCCTTAAAAAAGTGTCTGTGCGCCCGTAAATTTTCGATTGCATCTGACGCAAATCCGACGTCCTATTGACCGCACATCTGAGTGTGCGTGCAGGGGAGAGTACGATAACTTAGGCGCCAAAAATTGATAACGGATTTTTGTAGAAGGGTCAAATACAAACTTTTTTTTACTATGGGAGGGGGGTCTATCTCGCCCCGCTTAGGAGGTAGGGGCGATTTTAGAAAAATGACTTACATTGAAAAAAAAAAAAAAATTAAAAAAGAACGGAAACACTTACAATAAAGTACTATACAGGTTTTGAAAGCCAGAATACTGTTCTATAATCGTAAATTTAAATTAAATTATTAATGTCAATAGTTTTTGAAAAATTTGCATGCAAACTCAAAATTTTGTTAAAAAAAATGAAAAAAAAAAGTTTAGACCAATTTTTTTTCAAAATTGTGAAATGAAGTGCTTAATTGGCTTTTTGTGGTCAATGCTACTATTAATTCTAAATCGAACACAAAAAACCGAATGGTTTTTTCCCTTCTAGTTTTTGAGAAAATTGAAAATTACTAAAACTACTTTTTATGAAATTTTTGATTTTTGGTATTTAACTACGGTGATTTTTTGAGGATTAATGTTAATGTGGTTCATTTGTAAGTAAAATACAGCAAATCATTAAGGGTTACCAAGAATGCACCACGAGGAGGTAGAATTGCATGGCATTTCGCGTCTTAGTCAGTCAGTTTGTGAGTAAGTCAGGTGTTACTTAAAAATAGTCAAGTCAATTTTTCAATGTTCAATGTATTAAAACCGTGTTTACAGGCATTTTGATCACAAAAGAGATAATTATAGCAAGCACCTCCCGAAACTCTAGCCAATATTGAGGCCCATGGAAAAATGTGCCGATAGATGGGTTTTTTGCTCTGAGATTAACTTTTATATGGATTGCACCAGAGAAACTTTTAAATCATTAGTTTTAAGCAAAATTTTAGTAACGTTATTTATTAAAATAAAAGATTCACTATGTAAATCATTTAAATGTAATTTGAATTTAATATACCCACCTACAAATTTGTAACTATATATTTACTTATGTATCTTAGTCTGTAAGAGTATAATATGCTCTGGTTGATGAATAAATAATAATAATAATATTGTATTCTTACAATTTTTGTCACCTTTTAATGTTGGAGTTGAGGGGAGTCGACCCTTTAGTTGGAATTAGACCAGTTTCTTCTAAGAACGCGATGCTTTTGAAATATTTTTTTGAAATATTGAAAAGTAATTTAACTAAGGATGAAATAGTGGATGCTTAGTCGCCATTCTTTATTCAAAGAAAAAATACTTCACTCTTAAAAAAGGTTGAATAACGAATGACCTTGGTAAACAATAACCTGTACCACATTAGCATTAAAAATGTTAGACACAGCAATAAACGTACCTAGGTAATGTGAATTTTTCATAATGTATTAAATTTACATGTCTGAACATTTTAAATGTGCAACTTTGGGCTACGTACATATATTTAGTAGACATTGGATATAGGCCATAGGGTAAATTCAAAGTTTCTTTAAATCCAGATTCTGTAAATGCAAAAGAAACCTTGCATACACCAAATCTCGCACCTACCCCAAATTCTATAGTGTTCCCAAGCAGGGGGTTGCAGGGGGCAGCATGCCCCCCCATACATATCTCACTGTTTATACGCCGCCCGTAATGCGTAAGCAAGCAAAAAAAGCAAATATCCCATAAAAAAGTAGTTTTAGTTATTTTAAATTTTCTCAAAAACTAGACGACATAAAATCATCTAGTTTTCAGTTTTTGAATAAGAATAAATTAGAGCAACGAATTTTAGGAAAAATAATAATATATAACTTTGCAGTTCTGAAAAATTAATTTTTAAACTTTTTTTTTATGTTTTTTTTTCACCAAAATTTGAGTTTAAAACTCGTTTTTTTCAAAAACTGTGCATAGATTTCACTTGATTTAAAAATTATCTAATAGATCAGAGTACTGGATTTAAAAAAAGGTATAATACTTAATTGTAAGTATTACCGTTATTTTTTAATATTTTTGTTCCCATTTTAGTACCTTTTTTATAAAATTGCCCCTCCCGCCCAAACGAGGGGAGATAGACCCCCCCTCCCGTAATAAAAAATGCTTGTATTGAACTGTTCTACAAAAAACCGTTATAATTTCTTGGCGCCTAAGTTATCGTACTCTTGCCAATGCACTAAATTGCTGTGTCTTATGGCTGTTGGAGATATTCAATTTCAACCACCATTAAATATTGATGTGCATTCAGAGTTACCCTTGTTCATTTGCTAACTTGTTCAGTTTTTTCTTCCTTGGGTTTCTGTTGAAGTGCTTTTGATTTTAGAGCTTTAAAAAAAGTGTACATTTAAAATCAACACTACGACAACCCTTTGAGAACTTTAATGAAGGACAGATTTATGCAATCCACTGTAGCCAGAATGCGAGGCAAACGACCTAACTTGCCCACACTGCATATTTTTGTTGGACAGAGTATAGTAATGTTAATGTTATTCTTTGTAAAAGAAAGTTTTATGAAAAAATGAATTCTTTATATATATTTTTTTTCTTAAATTAAAAGGGATGTATTGAAAAATTTAAGTATTTAATAATACACATTTAACGAAAAAATGTTATGCATACATTATTATTTCAAAATCAAAGAAGCCCCGATATAAAAATTTTGATCGAAATCGGTAGAGTCAGAAATGAGAAAGTAGAAAATCAAAAAAAGGATATATGACAGGTACCGTTAATAACATCATATCATCATAAATATGATATTTCATGATGGCTGTTTAAAAAGAAAAACATTATAATTTCTCCTCTACGCTGAAGGTTGAGGTACTCACCTGCAAACGGACGGAATCTCTACTTTTTCGTGTTGTAATGTCAATTGATGAAAATCTCGAGTTCAAATTTTTCTAAAAGCAAGTAAGAAGTTATTTTAAAATCTACTTTTAATATTTAATATTTATTTTCAATGTGAATTCTTTCGTTGCTAGAGCATGTTTGGAACTTTCTTTCAAACAATTACGTTCATAAGCTGTTTGTATTAATGCCGCGGTTGTTCTGCTGAAGATTTGCGTTCCCAAGCGAACACTCATTTTTTCGAAAGCATTTGGACCAATTTGTGAACTTGTAAATTTTAAACATGTTTTATAGCCACGTTGTCAATTTCTAAACTAGCTTTTCCAATCATCAAATAAACCACTGACCATGAAAACACTTGTTTCGTTGGCATACAATATTTTTCTATCTGTCCCTCGGTCTTCCAACCACATAGCGTTCACGGTGGCTTAACGACTTTGACTTCAGATAAGAGTGGGCATTGTTTTCGAACCTAGTTGCAAACCTTTTACCGGAGCCCATCGATAAAATATGGATACGTTAGGAAGTCTGAACCCCAATCCATCCCTAAGAAAATTGTAGGTGCTTTGTGATCTATAAAGAATATTTTGGGAACGTTTTTTTTCTTCACTATTATATTTCTTGGATTTGGAAAACCCCATTAGCATATCTCATAATTTGAGAAGATATACTTACTTTAAATTTCTTACTTTTTTGAAGAGCAGTATGGGCTCTCATTTTATTTCTTAGTTTTCTTTTCAATTTTTGTATTTTTATACTGTAACTAAGCAATGTTTTTTTTTTTTCTTTAATACGGAAATTTTTTTTCTCCTCTTTCGTGCATCTTTGCAATAATTTATCACATTTAACACAAGAAATGCAACAACTGTTTGAAGTTCTTCTTCATTCATATGAAGGAGATTGAAGATTTTCTAGACATAAGCCTATTTCCAAGTCGGAATTTAAATTCAGAGATGGAACAGCATCCCTCTTAATGTATTTCCTTCCAATAAATTCGAACAAAAATGATCGTCATGAGCAAAGTATTTTCCACATGCTTTCAATTATTTAAAATTTCATGTTTGTTCTAAGAAGTACATTCAAACATTTTCAGTTAGGGGAATTCTCTTTTAGATGCAAACGGAGGAAGAAACTCCGACTGCATCGCACGAATTTGCTCTTAAGTAAAAGTACTTTGGGATTAAAAATACATTTTATAAATATAAAACATGGATTTAATGAGATAAAAATGTTCAAATGCATGGAATTGCCCTCTGATTTCCGGAAAAGTATGAATTTACGGGAAAAAAGTTTAAAAATGTTTTTATTAAAGTAATTTTTAATGTAACAAATTTCTTTCAAATTTTTCTAAAACATAATTTGGGATGCCAATTGTAAGTGTTTAGCAATATAGATTTTAGGAAATAATTTCAAAAAATAATCGTTCACGCGTTTTCAAGATATTGATTTTTTCAAAAAATAAATTGGATTTTTTTTTCGAAAAACCCAAAAAATATTTTTCCCAATATTTTTATATACAATATTGTTTTAAAATTAATGGGGCTCCTGGTGAAAATTTTTGGTTAAGATAGTTAGTGCCGTTAATGAGAAAGGCGAAAATCAAAAAAACGGTTCTATGACAGGAACCGTTAATAACATTTTCCGCAAGAAAGTATTTCACCAACATGATGTAATCCATGTCCATAATATCGCACTTAATTTTATTATCAAAACGGTTAAAGCCGTTCTCCAAATAAATAAGATTATGTATTACAGGTGTATGAGACGTACCGTTACTTTCACCGAAGACCCTCAACTACCGAGTTTGAAGAAAAAAGGTCCAGTGGCTAAGGCTCTAAATCGAGGTACAGACATATAGACATACAGACAGACAGACGGAATTGTCGGACCCACTTTATTCGCTATCATCGTAATGTCAACTTTGATCAAAATCTCGAGTTCGATTTTTTTTCCAAATGCAGAACTTGCCCTATAGTTACGGTGACAATTTTTTCAGGAGCAAAAAAAAGGACAGTCTTTTATTAACGTACAAAACTTTTACAAATAATTATTTTCATTAAAAAGTTTTGTACTTCATATTGCAGCTCAGTTCAGTCTTTAAAACAAATAAATAAAAATTAACTAACCAAAAAACTAAATAATATAGGTATACTTAGATATGTGTATGACTATAGATATGAGTCATTCAAAGGAACTATGAAAATGTTTAATGTTGGTATTTTTCTTCGCAATGTATTTTTTTTAAGATATCTTCCCAAATTCTTAAATTCTGCGCAATCGAAGTCATAATTGCACTTTTTTTTATTAGCCTTGCCTCTAGCACAGTGACGTTTATTCGAAGGTACGCAGGTGTTCACCGCACACCCTACCAAAATCGTCACATATTTCACATTCCATAATTCATGTTCTCCATGTTCTCCTTATTCAAGCGCACCACGGCAATTCATTCAAATGCAATGGATGAAGAATACATTTTCAAGAAAAATAACAAAAGTAGTACTCTAGGGTGTTCTCCTCATATAAACGCACCGACCGACCACCGAAACCAAGGTAAAGCACATACACGTCCACACAAAAAAAATGCAAAGAAGAGACAAAATGTGTATAATAAATCCAAAATTCTATATGCCTTGGTGTTCACCTTCATCGAGCGCACCACGATCATTCGAATGGAGGGAGAATTCATTGGTATAAATTGGTTTGGTGTATGATGTTCAACTTCATTGAGCGTACCATCCTCAAATCGGCATCGAGAGAGACAGTGTACTCTGATATGATTCATTTTCATTATGGAGTGCGAATTCACTGTATACCAGTTGTTGTTGCACACAAGTGTACAACAGGGTTCGGACTTCATAAATCGCAGATCGCAGTAAATTGGCCAAGAAATCGCAGTAAAACCAAAATTTTCTTAATAGAAATAGGTACATATATTTTTTTTATCAGGTAACAAAAAATTATAAACAGAGAAACCAAAGTTAAATCGCATTAAAATCATCGTTGATTGTTAGAACAACATAAGTGATATTTTAATTTTGTATGGAAGAGAAAAAAAAACCATATTAAAATATCCTTAATGGTTTAAAAGTCGAAACACTCTTATAAGATTTGTGGGTTAAAAAAATGACAAAAATGACAGTTATGTTGTTTTAACAATCACCGATTCATTTACATAGTATGTGTGAACAAATATACTCTTACTCGATAATGAAAATGTATAGTTTTAGCAAAAATATATGAAGCTAGGTAATCAAAATAAAATTTACCATTTACAAATTTGTAGTTTTTCAAACAAGAACAAATTAAAGAGTAGTAGAACTAAAAACGTTAGTATATAGCTGACAAGACTTGCACTAAAGAGACGAGAATCTTTTTAAATGTTGACATTTTGTTATGAGCACATTTATTTCTATGACCAGTGCTGCTATTCAAACAAAATCTGGAGAATCGCATTAGATTGTAGAAAAAGCGCAGTGGTGCAGTAGATTCAAAAAATAAAAAAAAGTGCAGTAGATCTACTGCTTTCGCGGTAAAGTCCAAACGGTGGTGTACAACAAAACAACACACCAACAAGGGGAAGAGCTAGAGAGTTTTTGTTTACAGTGTGTCGCTCTCATTTCTCATGTCATAAGATCATAATAATCAGGCATGGGAAATTCGATACAGTTGTATCGAATTCGATTAAAAAAATGTGTCGTTTAAATGTTTATTTTCTTGTTTTTTTTTTTTTCGTTTTTAATTGAGTTATTTGTTTATTTTTTTGTTAATGAATTATTTATTTATTTTGTGTTATATTTTTCATAATAAACGAAAACAAATGTATTTTATTGTTTTTATTTATGAAATTGGTTTTCAATACAACTGGTGCCAATTTATTACAATTTCAAATTATTTTTCAGTACGATTTTCAAATGTCAATTTTCATCCCTGATAATAATTCACTGAGTGATGTGGATGTGGTGGTCCGGTCTCCGGTGCGCTATTAAGAGTACCAAATACAAAAAGTGCAAAAATATTTCCGTTAAGGACATTCCAAAATTGCTCGATAATATGGAACTAAAAGACACTTTTTCGGAAATTTTTAAACTAAGCTCACTAATCTTGACGATCAAGTATCAATGCTAGAGAACAGATTGTCAGAACTGGCAATTATTTCAATAGAAAAATCATTTCTTAAGGAAATTAAAGCAAAAATATTTTTTATGATGATGTTCTACAAATTTTTTTTTTAAGAAATCCCGTCGAATGGACCTTATATACAAGTAAATATCTGTTGGACTGCGTTGACTTTACTAATTACTAAACTATTAAACAACACAAAAAAAATTAAAAAATAAAAATACAAAAAAATATAAAAAAAAATATAAAAAACAAAAACAAAAAAAAAATATAAAAAATAAAAACAAAAAAATAATAACAAAAAATAAAAAAACAAAAAAAAAATTAAATGGGATCGTTGTCTGTTACGTCCTCGTCGTGATCCTAGATTAAAACTAAAAATAGATAAATGATTTGAATAAAAAGTTATAGTGAACATCCTACTGAAACCACCACGGCACGTCACTGCTCTAGCATATCAACTTTTGATTGGGATTTCTCAGGTGTCTTAATGTTATTGCAAATTGAAAATACCCTTTCAGTCGAGGCATTTGAAGCAGAATCGAAAACTCTACGAGCTTTTATATATTGTCATATTTAACATAATTCTTCTTCTTCAAAAAGCCGAACGAAAGCCAATGTGAACGACACTAACTTGCAGATGGAGATGTAAATTTGAAAATCATTCACAATAGTAAAAAATATGTGACGGAATTCAATGATATAAAGCAGTGCTGCTAGTCGTAAAATCACAAAAAGAAAGGACTGTCCTCTCAAAAAGAGGACGGATGGTCACCGTACCTATAGTACCTATATCACAAGTAAAAAAAATCTGAAAAAACTCACTCAACCACATAAATTACCATCCAAATCGTTCCAAAGTCGAGAACGAACTAATAAAACCGAGAAGAAGAAACCACCACCACCGCAAGCCGTCCACGGAGTAGATAGATATAGATATATGTATGTATACAGTATACACACAACGAACGAATTTGGATTATACTAATGCGAGAAACAGATTAACACAGCAACTTCAACAGAAACTTTAACAGCAACGAAAACTTCAACATCAAAAGTCTTGTGAAATAGATTACAACGTGACCAGCGTTTTTGACAGCATATATATAATCAAAATAGTTTCAAATGCGAAATGAATTTGCCGTACATAATTTGAAAAAAAATTAACGTAAATTGCATCAATGTAAACGACTTGCAATTTGTCGTACTAAAATTAATTTGTTTTTAGTAATTCTTCCATTGTCAAAACCAAAATAAATAGACAAAACAAAAAGATGATTCTCACATTTTCATTTGAGTGTTGATAATACTGACAAATTTCACCTTAAAAGTTGGTAGCATTTGTACAGCGACAGCAAATTTAGGGTTTAGGTCTAACGTTGATGTCGATGTCGAAGTTGCTGTGTTAATGTAATCAAAGCCATTTAAAACCACTGGCTCTAAAAAGAGTGACGTGGTTGTCAAAGTTGCTGTTGAAGTTGCTGTGCCAATCTGTTTCTCGCATAAAAGGGTTGTCGGTCGAAGCAAACGATTAAATGTAGTGTTAATAAAAAAACATCGATAGTTTAATCGATTGTTTTGAACTATCGGGACTATCGATAGTTTGGAGAAAACATCGATAGTCTGTACAGTTGATGTGTTTCTGTTTTATATACTACGTTTATATGGAGAATTGAATCGGAATTGAATCAGGATTAAGCTCCGTGTATACCTGGATCGCATTGAAATAGGATTTCTCGATCCAATCCCACTAAACGATCTGAATTGAATCGAAAATATTCTTGTTTACCTGAATCGAGTGTGTGTACAACAACAGTTTAAACCAGATTGTCATTTCGATTCGATCTCTCGATCCAGTGCCGCCATATACCTGAATCGAAATCTCAATTCGAATTCGACTCGATTCCTTCAAGTGGATTTCCATGTTTCTGCATCTGCAAAATGCCGAAATATAGACAGAGGTAAATTATGTCGAAACCCGAAAGTGGGAGAGAATACACAGGTGGTAACTCTTTTTTACTTCCTATAAACTGCTATAACTTGTTGGCCTGTTAATACGAGACTATGCAATGAAAATTTAACTTACCTTCATTTTCTTCCATTTCGATTTAATATTTTTTCTATATCATGCGTCCGTCAGCAAAAATTATAGAAAAATGTAAAAATATCGAAAATTTCTAATTTGGCTATAATTTATAAACTTAAGTATAACTCTCATATCTGGGCTCCTAAAACTCATTTGCACATGTTTGATATAATCCAAGAAAGAGCCAGTTCTATTACCGAAACGTTTGTTTCTCTCGAACTGGCAATTTGAAGTACCAAATCTCCTTACAATAAAATTGTGGTGCAAATCGATTCTGTTTCTTGTGTTAGTATTGTGAAAAAGACATTTGTGCAAGAAGTCGTGGATTGTTCCTTTAGATTATCAGTCCTCTGGTGAGGTTTTACAAAACAAATTTGTATGTAAGAAGGCATATTTGTTAGAAGTATAGTATAGATTTAATAAAACTGTATAATTATATATATATATTTTTATTTTTTAAAGGAAAACCTTAATACCTTTTTTGCGCAAAAACCATGAAAAACCTCAGTCCCCTGGTTAATAAATGAACAAATGATATTTTATTCAGAAACCAGAGAAATTTTTAGTTATATTGAACTTCGAACTTCATTGCAAAATATTTTTAAAATTTTTAAAAAGAATATAATTTATTTTAAATTGATTCTTAGAAAAAAAAAATATTTAATTATAATATATTATATTCTCTTAATAAAATGCTAAATAATATTTATTTACCATGAATTTTTATGTTTATGAAGAATAATTAAATTTAATTTCTATATTTCAATGTGTACCCAAGAGAAAATAAGAAAAAAAATAAAGATTTATTCAGTTCCCTTAAAAAAAAACTCAGTAGATAGATAGATAGATAGAGATAGATAAAGTCTTTATTTTTCAATCATTCAAAAGTACAATAGTTTAGATTCAAAAAGATTTACAAAGCATGGCTTGATAAGCCGTCTGCCGGAAGAACTCAAATAAAAAAAAAATAAAAAAGTAGTAATACAATAATGAGAGAAAATAATTTAAACAAATAATTTAAAATATATGTGTATACAAGAAATATAAAATTTATAATGAACATTATGTATTTAATATTGCAACTTTTAGTTTAGTCAAAACAAAATAGAAAATACTTCAACTGTCTTATTATTCTTTATTAGAAGCAAAAAATATATTTATGTATGTATACATGAAAGTTTAAGTTTGAATTCAAAAACAAAATTGGAAAGATTTATTATTCAAAATTCAATATCATAATAATGTGACTTTTAGTTTAGTCAAAACAAAAAAAAAATTGATGAAAAGTACAAGCTTTTAGTTTAGCTAAAACAAAAAATAGTCGAGATACATCTCTTAAGGCTGTTATAAATAAATATAAAAAGAAGAAAGAAGGACTGCATGTATAAAATATTTATTTTAGGTAAAGGCTTTTAGTTTAGCTAAAACAAAAAAACAAAAAAGAGCAATTATAATTATATCTCAAAACATATTCATATATTCATTTCGAAAGTTTCTTGCGTGTGAAACATAGCGTATAAGAGGCTGCCAACCAAGGTCTCCATTTAAAACCCTGACACATTCCGCTAGCGAAAGAAAACTAGAACTAAAATAAAGTCTTCGGATTTCCTGCAGAACTGGACAAAGTGCTAGGAAATGAAAAACATCTTCGTTCTGATTTAGGTTGCAGAGGGAGCACACAGGGTTTAAATCTGTTCTATGAGGCCTAAAATTCAGATCAAGCATTTCGGTTCTAGTCTTGAAAATTAAACTCATTTCGAGTACAGTAAACTCTTTTCTAAAATAATTGTTTTCTCCCAGTTTGAGATTAAGCTGCCTGTATGTACTCCTCGATGCTGATTCTGTTCCTCGCAAAACACACAACTGAAACATCGTATCATCTATTACAGATATGCATTCATATAATGAATTTTTTAAATCTTCTAGATTATCCACAGTCAGTGATATTGTAAAATTATGTGTTATAGCAAGGTCATACCAGTTTTTGATTGGACTGTAACCGCATCTAAAACAAATCATGAGAATCCGTTTCTGCAGGTTTCGATCTGATCGCTTTAATACCTTAATAATATAATCCGCATTTGCCTTTAGATTTCTCAGAAATATTTGGGGTAAGCCTGACTCCAGGTGAATCGCGTAATTAGGGGTGTTGGAAGGTAACCTAAAAATTCGCTTGAAGAAATACCTTTGCAGGTTTTCTATTTCTTCTAACTGTTCGTATCCGTACACTTCATTCCCATAGCAGAGACAACTATTCACTGTAGCGTTATAGACTTGGAATTTCGAAGCTGGATCCACGAAATTGTTGGCAAAGAACTGAGACCATATGGTATTTATTGCAATTTTCGCAGCATTTGTTTTTGCTTTAATATGTGCGTGAATATTCAAGTTGTATGTCATTATATATCCAAGATACTTAAATTCATCTACCACTTCAATAATCTCACCATCTAGGGTCCAGTTCCGTGCATACCCAATAGATCTGTTTCTAGACCTGAAAACCATTATTTTCGATTTGGTAGTATTGATCTTAAGATCCCACAAGCTACAGAACTGTTTTAGCTTGTTAATCTGAAGCTGTAGGGTAAGCGGGCTATCTGACAGAATCACTAAATCATCTGCATAGAGCAAAACTTTAACAGAAACATCTCCAAAGTGGATTCCTCCAGGTATGTGGTTTTCAACGTCATTAATAAATAAAGCAAAAATAAGTGGACTTAAAACACATCCTTGAGGGACACCTGTATCACATCTAAATTGCCTTGACTTTTTGGAGCCGTTTTGTACAGATGCAGTCATATTTTCTAGTATTTTTCCGTAAATTCGTATAAATTTCGTTGACAAACCAATTAGTGAGAGTTTATAAAGCAAGGAGCTTCTATTGATCGTATCGAAAGCCGCTTTCAAGTCAACAAAGAAGGTGTATAGACACTTCTTTTTGTCAATAAAACGTCTAGCGCAAGTGCTAAGTGTGAAAATTTGATCAATAGTGGAGAGGTTGGCTCGAAAACCAGCTTGGAAACAGCTAATGATATTATTTTGTTCGACCCAGTTTAGTAGTCTTGCATAGAGTATATGTGTGAAAACTTTTCTTAAAGAGTTTAATACTGCAATACCCCTATAGTTTTCAGGAAGTTCGCGGTTACCTTTTTTAAAAATTGCTGAAATTCTGGACAGCTGAAAATTTTCGGGAATTACCTCTTCACTGAAAATTCTATTTAAAAAATCTAATATGTACTCTAAAAACTCTGTGGTTGCATGTTTATAAAACTCTACTGGGATTCCATCAGAGCCCGAAGCTTTATTATTCTTCATTTTTCTTAGTGCAGTCATAAGTTCCATCATTGTGAATGTGGAGTCCAAATCGGGAATTGTAACATTTGGAGACGCAAAACTTATACTCTTGGAGTTAGGGTCTGGCAAAAGGAGGGTTTCAAAATAAGTCGCGAGTAAATTTTCATCGATTGTAAACGACATTCTGCTACTTTGTCCACCTAAAAAGTGCACGGTTTTCCAAAAAGATTTTGAATCCCTACATTTCAAGAGTTTGGAAGCCGACCTTTTAATATATAATTCCTGAGTACCCTGAACATCCTTTTTCAAAAAATGTCCTTAAAATGGTCATTTTTTATTTTTTTTAACTGGCCGCTTTCAACAACGCAAAGGGACGTTCTAATGATCATCTAGAACAATTCTTACGACTTTTGGAATCCAAAAATGTCGTGCCGAAATTTGTATCATTTTATTCCATTGTTTGTAGAATCACCCATATAAGTTTATGTCTTCCTAAGAATATTATTCTTTGAAAATTTCATTGGTGAACATTGGTGAATGGATTTTTGGCCCAAATGACACTGAAAATTAATTTTTTGCTTGAAAAAATTATTTTTCGCTTAGAAAAAAAAGAATCTTGCCAAAACGCTCAAAATGTATTTTAAGCGTGAAAAAAAAATATTTTTTTTAAAGAAAAACCATGAAAACGCTCCTCAAATCAAATGGATTTTTAGCTTCTTCATAGAAAATTTCATTGGTAAATGGAGTTCGAAATGACACCGAAAACGAATTTTTAGCTTGAAAAAAATATAGAATGGACTAAGTACTTAGAAAAAAAAAAAAATTATGCCAAAACGCTCAAAATGTATTTTAAGCGTGAAAAAAATTAATATTTTTTGAAAGAAAAAGCTCCTCAAATTGGACAAACAAATTTTAATTTTATGCTTAAATTGCATTTTAAGCGTTTTTAGAAGTCCGTATCTAAGAACTTCCAAAACGCGCAAAATTACAGCGTCGCTCAACCAACCAAAGTGCACCAAGCTAATATCCCTTGGATAATTGTTTAATCTCGAGGTCTTACCTCAATGGAGTTCTGATAAGAACTGAAGAATATTTCCAATTGCCTCTCGCAGCTCAGCAACACTGACAAATTACCTATTATGGGCATACATTTTACGGGTCAAAATTTCCCAAAGGTTTTCAATAGGATTACAATCCGGAGAACGTGCCGGCCACTCCATTAAATTTATGTTATTGGATTCGAAACACTCCAAACTTTGACGTAGGATACCAAATTATCCTGAAGCACCTGGGTGTAAGCTGAACTGTTCATCCTTGTAGAGGTGAACGCAAGTGCAACCTTACCACGGTCGCAGAAGGCCCCCCAAACCATACAACTGCCACCGCCGAATTTCCTTTGGAAAAAAACTTTTTATCCTTTCCCAGAAATGTCAATATCCGTTAAAACCATCTGGCCCATCAAGATTAAACTTTTTTTCGTCACTGAAAATAATCTAAAAAAAAAAACATTCATTGGATTATGCCATTTGGAATAACAAGAGTTAAGTGTAAACTGTAAATTAATGGAATGTTAATTACGGTTTTCCAAATCCGGTTCATGTTTTTACGAGCCAATTTTAACCTTTTTTGTTTGTGGGCTGTTGTTAGATTTGGAGCTGGCACCATTTTGCCCCGAACAATCACTCCACTGCTTTAAAGGCACGAAAAACCGTTGAAACCGAAACTCCTAACCCCGATTCGTCACGAACTTCCGGCAAAGAATGCATCGAATTGGATACAGCATTGATTAACCGCCTCTTATTGCGGCGTACCATCTTCTGCGGACGCCCAGGTTTTATTTTTGTCCCATAAGATTATGGATCTTGGAAAAAATTTCGGACGACAGGATCGGATCTAGAAATTTTTCTACCAATAGCCCTTAAGCTTAGGCCACTTAACCGAAAAGCTTGAATTTTACCTTTTTTCGTATCGCTTAAATGTATACCAAGCGGCATTGTTGTTTGTCATTTCAAAGCACATAACTGAATGAAGCTTCAGAGAGGTTTGCATTGTGCGGTTATACTTTTGCAATGCATAAAAATCTGTTTTCAATTTTTAAACACCAGAAGGGAAAATAACGGAACTTTCTTTTCTTCTCAATTTACTTGATAAGTGTCATTCAATAATGAGTTTTAATTTTCTACAAAACTCATGTTTACAAGGTGCGGTTATACTCGTACTTATGCAAGGCACTGTATGTTCTCGTTTTTTGATTGTCGAGTATTTTGCAACTCGATTTGAAGATGCGCGAAAGATTTTCTTTCCCCGAAGGTTTCTATTAGCTTTCTCTTAATGTTATCCCAATTGGGATAATTAACCGCAAGTATTTCATTTTTTGCGGATCCTTTTAAAGAGTTTTTAATAAAAGGCATTAAGATATTTTGTTGGGCTGGCTTTGCAATTTTCATAGCTTCGTTCACTCCATCAATAAACGTATTCAGTTTATTGAATGAACCATCAAACTCATTTGGTATTAACTTTATTAAAAGGTTTATATCCAACTCCATTTCAACAATTTGATCTTTTTCTTCAGTCATATTTTGTTTTTATTGAATATTGATAATAAATGTAATAATATTTAATAATCTAATAAAAACGTCTTACAGTAAAATAACCATCAGCATCATTTTTACGGTGCTATCTCTGATGAAAACAGTTTTGTCGTAATGATGATGTATTCAGGCCAAAGGGTTGGATGAATTAAAGATTATTGTTGGAGTGGCTGTTGTTTTAAGTTTATCACGCACGTTATTTTATATTTTGTATATTTAATAATTACAAAAAAACTTAATTAAACTTTGTCCCCCGCATTTCATATCAGTCCCCTGGAATATTGAAACAGTCAAAAAACCAAAAACTAGGATATCGATCGAGTTTTCAGTACTGGCAGTTTGAAGTAACAAGTCTCGTTACAATAAAATCAGGGTGCAACTCTATTCTATTTCTTATGTTAGTATTGTGAAAAAGACATTTGTGCAAGAAGTCGTGGATTGTCCGTTTAGTTTATCAGTCATCTGGTGAGGTTTTACAAAACAAATTTGCATGTAAGTAGGCATCTTTGTTAGCAGTATTATATAGGTTTAATAAAACTCTAATATTATATATATCTTTTTGTTTTTTTAAGTAAAACCTTAATATCTTTTTTGCGCAAACACCATTAAAAACCTAAGTCCCCTGACCTCAGTCCCCTGCCTAATAAATGAACAAATGATATTTTATTCAGAAACCTGAGAATTTTTTTGTTATGTTGAACTTAGAACTGCATTGCGAAATATTTTTAAAATTTTCAAAATAATTTAATTTATTTTAAATTAATTCTAAGTAGAAAAAAATATTTAATTATATTCTTTTAATAAAATGCTAAGTTTATGTATTAACCATGAATTTGTATGTTTATGAAGACTAATTAAATTTAATTTCTATATTTCAATGTGTACCCAAGAGAAAATACAAAAAAAAATAAAGATTTATTCAGTCCCCTTAAAAAAACTCAGTCCCCTGAACATCCTTTTTCAAAAAATGTCTTTAAAATCGTAATTTTTAATTGTTCTTGACTGGCCGCTTTCAACAAGGCAAAGAGACGTTCTAATGATCAACTAGAACAGCTTTTGCGCCTTTTGGCTTTCAAAAAGGTCGTGCCGAAATTTGTAACATTTTATTCCATTGTTTGTAGAATCACCCATATATGTATATAAATATAAATTCCAAAATAATGTTGTTACTTTAAATTCAATTTACTTCAATTTTTATTACTTTTCTTAATGACACTCCAGCAGCAACTACTCTAGGTGCTTTTAATAATTAGAAATGGGGATAAGAATGGGAGAAGGAAAAATGATTACGTCGCGTCGACAAAGAGGATATTGTATATGCAAGACAATAATATCGAGCGTGGGTAGAAAGGGTGGTATTAATTTATTGGATTGAATCTTGTGTGCGCGATGCACTTTTCAATCTTGGATGGATGATATTGTATTTGAAGAATAAATACAAATTCGCTTGTGCGAAGAAATTTAATATGATCACTAAATGGGTGGTCATATAGCATTAAATGCAAACGGATGGGATGTGGAATAAAATATTAAGTTACTTCTTCAAAGAAAGGATATATGGAAATTATGGGTGGTCATTAGGAATTCATGAAAAGTAATATACATATATATTTATATGCAAATATAACAGAAGTAAGAAACAAATCGAGAGTGCAGGCGTTTTGCACAGCAACATCTGATATTCCAGTGTGCTCATCTACTAGCTGAGTAAGATTGTGCATCTCAGCAAAGATCTCAAAATATCGTCCTGTCTTGAAAAGCGAAGCCAACTTGAATTGTTTACATTGAAGTCGCTCGTAATAACGACTTTATTGTGAGGCACAATGAAACGATTCGCGAAATGGAATCCGACAACTCATTGAACACATTAAGAGTTGAATTGCTGTTAGGATTTGGACTCCTATATATGGAACAATAATGAATGATGTGCATGCGGATAGTAAATTGGAGCCACATGAAGTAATAGTTCGTATCCAAAACAACATTCGAATTGAGGGAGGCTATGACAAGCAAAAGCAACATCACATCTAACATAGACTAAAAGGCCGTGATACCGAAAGAGTATTGGCATTAGGTTATAGCCAGGCAAGCAACATTATGAAAGTGCAAAACAGATAGTAGGTACTTAACAGAAAGGGCATACAGGTGCAAATGCAAAACTTAAACAATAGTGTCTACTTACATATTATGTGTTTGTGATAATATCTCTATGTCGCGTCGCTTCTTGTTATTATTTTGATTTGGGTTTTTAAGTGAAAAATATAAAACTACTATAGTCAAACTTCAAGACATGATGGATCATACTGCAAGGCGGTTATTAGATAGCGAAACGTTAGACCAATCAAAAACAAAGACATTGGGTAAAGCCTCGTCCATCATCTGTTCACTTCTACTACCCATAATGCTAAGGAAACTAGTGATCTCGTAAATCCTACAGTCAACGATATTCTTCAAGTCAAATATCAAATATTTAACCAACAATATATAAAATTGGTGAAGAAATAAATATATTTTTACATCACAAGTTCTTTTTAACTATGATTGATAGAAAAATTATATATTATACGAATTAACAGAAATAAAGTCTACGCGCTCATGTTCAATATGCTATACACACAAAAAATCTTCAATAATGAAGAAAAACCAAATTACGACAGAACTAAAAATATGGAATCTCTCCATTGCAGACAAGAGTCAGGTGAATACATTTTATTTTGAAACTTGCACATACACTTCGAAAAGATGCAGGGGACTTTTATTAATCTATTGGGACCAAGAATTCAGAAAAAAGAAGAAAACAAGTGATCCAAAAGCGTTTTCGCGATGGGCTTGTACTAGATGTGGATAAAGCAAGCTAAGGATTTGGAAAGCACCCCCCATCATTCAATATACATATAACTGGATATAATTCAACTCTCTTTGAGTGTATTCATAAATGGATCTTTCTATCTCCTTATAAACTCTCTCTATGAGCGAGATCATACATTGGAAAAGTCCCGTTAAATGAATTTTGCTATTTTCTGTGAAATCGGTTTGAAGAAAATGATCATATTTTTTTTTTATAATTTACCCGCGCTCAAGGGATTAGGATTACCCTTTAAATGTTTCAACACAGCGCGGGCGTGAAGTTTTCGCGTGAAGGTCAATGCAGGTAGTAATGTAAAAATTGTCTCTGACACCTTTTACTTATTTTAAGATAATTTCAGTTAAAATGTGTCGCGGTAAATCTTTGGCGGAGAACGAGATGAGAAAAAATTTAATTTAGAGGGTCCTGACGGTTTTAACTACTATTTTCATGATTTGATAAAAGAGCAGCATCAATTGGACCGTTTACACAGCCGAGTGGGCGGCGTTATGGTTTGGGGAGCCATAACGTACTACGGCACTCTAGAGTTGTAATTTCTAACTCCGCGGATGAATGCACAGGCATACATTGGTGTACTGGAGAAGGTTTTTTCCTCTATAAATGAGTTGTTTGGTGACTTGCAGTGGAAGTTGCAGCAAGATAACGCACCAATACATAATGCCAGAGCTGTAAAAGTATTCCTTGAGCGGCAAAACGTTTCTTTGCTGAATTGGCCACCATACTCGCCAGACTTAATATAGAAAATGCTTGGGGGTGGCCTTCTCGGACAGTATACCAATCAGGCAAGCAATACTCCAATAAGAACGAACTTATTGAAGCTATTAAATGCAGCTGGGCCTCGATTTCACTCGATTACATCAAGAAATTATATGATTCGCTGCCAAACAGGATGTATGAGGTTATTTATAACCAAGGGGAGAGCACCCACTACTAAATCTTTTTTTTATTCATAAAAATAATCTGAATTACTTTCCCTATAATTAAATTACCTTACACATAAGTTAAATTAGTTCTTAATTGCACATTTTTGAGTAGGTGCTATTTAAGTGAGCCAAAGTTTGATGCAAGACTTTTGAGTCAAATCGCTTTAAAATGTATACAAAAAAAATTAATGTTAATATTGATAGCATTCTTTCTTATTAAGATCAAAAATTTAATAAACTTAAATAAAAAAAAAGTCATTCTCATTACTGAAGATATCATTTGAAGATATCGACCATTAAGATTCGAAGCAATAAGGGGTGCTATTCAAGTGAGCGGCTCTGTATCATTGAATTTTTTTTTAATGTACGAGTACTCTTGTGTGCCGAAAAATAAAACTAAAAAAAAAAATTTTTTCTCTCCTGTTTCACTCTAACAAACAATGTTTTCTTGTTTTCTTACTGTTTCACTTTAATTACGCTCAGAATACTTCCTTTACTGCATTTGTAAAGTAAACCTTAACTAAAGCTTTTTATTTCAACAGCGAGTTCTGAAACACCCTGTGACTTTTACTTGCGGTAAAGGTAGTATAGGGCAATTTTTGCATTTGGAAAAAATCGAACTCGAGATTTTTATCAAAGCTGACATTACTTATTTATTTATTTATTTGTTTTGTCTATCAAGTTACATTACTTTATTGAACTACAGTTTAAATTATAAAAATAATATTAATAATAAATTCAATAAATAACTGAAATAATAAAGTTTACAAAAATTTTAATATATCTCTCTTAATATCTAATCTACTTTTATTAATATCAGTAAAATTCATTGAAAGCAACACAAGAATCAGTAATTGGATTGTGTTTAGCATAATTTGTGTTGTGGAAAGGAACATATAAAAAATTACCATCTCTAAGTCGCAAACTACGGTAAGGTACATAAATATTGAACATTGATAACAAATCAGAACAATCAATGTTTGAATTCAGAACATCGAAAGGAAAGAGTAATGATATGAATATAGTTTTATTCTCATCACTAAAGGTTTTAAGTCAATTAAAGTCCATCTGGTCTCATAAATTCGAATTTCTAAAAATCTTTCGTAAGGCAAATTTGGTAAATCTTTTCTGAACCTTTTCTATCCTATGGATATAAGATTGTGTAAAGGGATTCCATATAATACAACAATAATCCAACACAGGTCTCATAAAGGATACATAAAGGGTTTTTAAAGTATAAGGATCTTCACACGACTTAGAATCTCTAGAAATAAAACCCAACATCGAGTTAGCTCTAGAAATACATGGTCAATTTGAAGCGCAAAACTCATTTTAGAGCCAAAGATAACTCCAAGATCTTTTTGACTTATTAATCTTTCTAAGGAATGATTCTCAATTTTGTAATCAAAACAAAATTGATTTAATATTTTTGAAAATGTTTTTGACTTATTAATCTTTCTAAGGGATGATTCTCAATTTCCTAATCAAAACAAAATGGATTTAATATTTTTGAAAATGTTACAATACGATGATAGAGAACACGAAAAAATTCTGTCCGTCTGTATGCCTGTATGGGTGTACCTCGACTAACAGCCTATGCGTCTGAAGCTTTTTGCTTCAAACTCGGAACTAAAGGGTCTTCGAAAATTCCCTAGATGAAAAATTGAAGTTTTTCTTTTAGCTCCAAAAATAACAGTACATACCATTCAGCTATTATGCAAAATTTTATATATCTCGAAAACGGTTGTAACGATTTTGATACAAGAAAAGGGTGTGCTATTATAGGCAAATATAGTCCATTTAGGTAATTTTATTTTATTTTATTTTCGATTTTCTCAGTAACGGCTTTCATCGTATAATGGTAGAGAATACGAAAAAAGTGGCTTCCCCAATTCCGTCTATATGTCTGTATTTGTTCATATATGAATGTGTTGAATATCTGCTTAACCCCAAAAAGTAAAACGTGGAAGTAAGAACCACACTGTCTATACCGTCCCAAAAGAATGAATTTTATTTCATACGAATTTTGACAATTTTATATCTTAAGATTAATTCATAATTGTATGATAAGAAATTCATTATGCAATTCACAATAATAAATTCATACATATGTATCAGTCTTCCCCACTACATATTGCTTTGATAACGAACAACTGGACGATGCACAGTGGGGCAAGATACAGTAGAGGAAATTCCCATAAAAACACTGTAACTTTCCATACCTAACTCATTGCACCGACTGCAAACTTCGCAGCACTTTTTATTTTTGGATCCAAAATGATCTGTCAATCCAATATGAAGGCAACCGTTATTTTTTCATCCTTTTTTTTATCACCATGGAACATTATTCGTCTTTGTTTGTGAAAAAAATCTAAAAAGTGAAATTTAAAGGCGGAAATTCGTATAAAAACAGTCTAATTAAAAGTGGTTATTTCATTAAGTTGTTTGAGTTTTTGATTGAAAGTGGTAGGAAATCATTTTGTGTGCCTTTAAAATCGTTTAAGCAGAATTTTTTTTACAGAATCTTATCATGCCGCGTGGAAGAATTTTAAGTGCGGAGGAAAAGTCAAAAATCACTGCATACAAAGATTGTGGTCTTTCTGATCGTGAAATTGTTAGAAAAATATGGAGATCCAATACAGTTATTCATAATTTTTTAACATAAGGTGAAAGTTATGGAAAAATGGCTAACCACGCGCAAAATAAAAAGCTTACAACACGTCAAGTTCGAATGATATCGCGTGAAGCCATTAGAAACAAGCTGTTTGCTTCACGAATTAAGGCGAAACTTGACTTGCCTGTTTCAACCCGACGCGTTAAACAAATTTTAAAAGCCAACTCCAACCTTGTTTACAAAACAAAGATCCAAGGAGCCACTCTTAGATGCAGCCCATAAGTCAGCAAGGGTGCATTTTGCTGAAAGTCACATAAGCTGGACCGAACAGTGGAGAAAAGTTGTGTTTAGTGATGAAAAAATATTCAATTTTGATGGTCCAGATGGATTTCAGTCATATTGGCATGACAAACGTCTTCAAACAGAAGTGAGAATGAGTCGAAACTTCGGTGGTGGCAGCGTAATGGTTTGGGCAGCTTTTTCTGCAAATGGAAAGACGGAAATTGCATTTGTGCCTGAAAGGATGAACTCAGAAAGTTATGCTGAGTTGTTAGAAGAAGTTGTGGCTGAGAGAGCTGAACACTAATGCGGAACTGACTTCATATTCCAGCAGGATAACGCTCCTATCCACGTCTTTCGAAGGATGAGAGACTGGTTTGAGGAGAAGCAAATAAAATTGCTCGATTGGCCGTCTCGAAGTGCCGATTTAAATCCCATAGAAAATCTCTGGGGAATACTAGCTAGGCACGCTTATGCCAACGGGCGCCAATTTAACAACGTTCAAGAGCTTTGAGACGCAATAATTGAACAATAAGGCGCGATTACAACCGCAGAACTGGAAATGCTTGTGGAATCAATGCCGAGGCGAATGATATTGCTCTACAAAATATTGATTAAATTAATTACAAATTTCTGATCACTAATTCACAGTTATTTTTAATAAAAACGTAGGTGTTTCTATGGAAATTTCCCCTTTGTCTTGTTAATTTTTGTTCTTTGTTAATAATTTTTATTTAATTTTGTTAAAAGTGAATAAATTTTTATTTTTCTTAACAACTTTGAGTACATTTTCTTATTTCATAAAAATGTATTGCTAAGTTGCATGCAGCAAACAAAAAATGCGTAAAAACCAAGTGTTTTTATGGGAATTTCCTTCACTGTAAGTCGTTTTGTGATATAAATTATTTTCACTAGGAATTGAGTATTGTTTTGAAACTTATTGTGATTTTATGATGAAAGCTATAGCTTTCACAGGTATAGCTTTTTGGAAAGCTAATACTCTATTCTTTAATTTGCCTTTTCATTCAAATTGTTAAAGTTTATAGTTTTCGAAAAATAAAATTTTAAAGTTAAAATTTTGAAAAAAAATCGCAGTTTTACCTAAAATTTCATGTTCTTACCAATTTTTAGCAAGATTTTGAAAACCAAGTGCAAAAATCTTTATAAAATTTGGAGTTATTTGAGAAAAACTTTTTATAAAAAAAAATCGCCATTCTTTAACTGGAAGCAAATAAACGTGCAGGAGACATTCAAATAAGCGAATCCACCCATGAAAGGCAGGCAATCCGAATGATAAATAGTCCTCGTTTATTGGTTGCTGCATAATTTTGTCGATATCGTTAAAATCTTTGGAAGTTGCATGGCAAAGATAGCACCTCATCGACGATTTGGTATCAGTCAAACTGTTGCATAATTTTTCATCGATCAATATCGACTGATGCTTCACGGTGTAATTAATATTTTGAAGTATAATTTTCGAACTTTGAATGTTTTGAGTTTGGGATTCTGTTACATTTTTTTCCTTTCGAACAAGTTCATGCATGTAAAACAGCAACACGATACATTTTAAATGAAATATTTTCATGAAGCCATTTTGCTTCGGTTAATAATAATTTTTTTGGTTCGGTTTGACCGTTACCATTTCCTTTTAAACTCGTGCCTAAAGTCTTTAAGCTTCAATTTTAGGTGGCTAGAATTTTCAGAACATGAAGTTTTGTTTTTAATAAAGGTCTCAATGGCGATAAATTTGTCTTCGATTTTGTTTTCTTGCTGTTAAAATATAAATCAACCAGTTTTCGTCTGGAACATTGAAATACTTGGTATTGACCACCTATAAATTGCCATATTTTAATAAACACAATGTAAAAATATAGAGAAAAACTTGTCTTTTTATTTTGCAGCCACGAATTAAAAAAAAAAACGGTTACTGATAGGTAATTAAATATGCATCAAAAATAGTAGTTTTAATCATTTTTAACCTAAGAAAATCAAAAAAAATATTTTCGGCATTTTTCAAGCACTTTTCTTTTTTGATTTATATTCACCAAATATCTGTTCATCTGGCAACACTCACAGACCAGACCTGGTTGAAACAAATTTTTCTAATTTTTCTTCTTAAAATAAAAACTATACACATTCATCAATATCAGAAATATCACTTGAATTTTTTATCACTACTCTTTTTAAGAAATCTCTCTCAAAAATCTGTTCTTTTTATTTGCTTTCTCGCACCAGCTTGATCAACTTTGACAGCGTTGTTAAGTTAGCATAGGATACTTACCAAAAAAAGTTCCTCCATGTCTTATCAAAAACAATGCATTAATTGAGAAAAACAAAGTGTTTCCCGTTGCTTAAAAATTTTGAGATGGACTTTACATCACGGCTCTCTATAGGGCTGCCCTATGCGACGCACTCTTGTTGATCTTCTCAGCTCAGTTTTGGGCTCTCGTCTCTCTTCATCATTGTTGCTAATAATAATAGGTTCATCAATAATCCTCTTCCTTCCTACGGTATTTTTCATTTCTTCTCCATTCTCTGTAGATTTCTTTGATAAACTTTCATTCATTATTAAATTTTCGTGGTTCCTAACTGGATCTTCTTCAATCGTCGGCTTCGCTAATTGTTTCGCTAAGCAAACGATTTTGTTGTTACATTTATATTACCCTCAACAAGAGTCGACCGCATGTGGTCAATGTGCCTCCGATAAGAAGTTCCATCAACATCGACTAAATAATGCAAAAGTCCTTCTCGTTGTGTGGCTTTGCCGAACGTTCACTTAATTTTCTTGTTTTGACAGTAACGGACTTGAACCAAATCCCCAACATCAAAACTCCCCTTGCATTCGTGGTTTTTTTCATACTCCCTCTCGTGTGTACGAGTATAATTCAATAAATAAATAAATAAATAAATAAATAAATAGATAAATAAATAAATAAATAAATAAATAAATAAATAAAAAATAAATAAATAAATAAATAAATAAATAAATAAATAATAAATAGAACTTCCCTCAGTGCTCGAATTATGAAAAAGCTTGTTATTTTCTTCATTAGAAATACCTGCAACTGTTTCGTTTTTGCATCAACGATCAAAAAAAAGTTGCTTCATGAATGGACCCGCAAAATCAACATGTAGGCGCTGCCAAGGCTGAGCAGGAACTTCTCATGGATGAATTTCAACTTTGTTCGGCTCTGTAACCGCCTCTGCACAATCACGGCAGCTTTTTACTAGTTCTTCATTATCCCGATCTATAGCGAGCCAATAGAGCAATAGCTCTTTGCCAATATGTGAAGTGTGTAGTTCCTTTAGGACTTCCAAAGGAAGTGTTGAGGGTATCAAAACTCGTATTCCACTATAAATACAACCATCTTGTAACATAAGTTCACTTTCCATAGCACTGAATTTCGAAGTCCTAAGAGAACTTCCAGTTTTTAATTGGATGAAGAGCGAAGATAGCCCTTTATCCTTTTTCATTTCCAACAAGATCTCGTTCTTAGTCACGGGAAAAAATCTTCCCAGAATTGGTATATTTCTTCCGTTTGATCCTCTAAACAATTACATATTCTTTAAAGGGTTTCTGGAAAGAAAATCAGCGTTAGAAAGTTAGCGTTAGCGTGAATTCCCTTCCGTAGCAGTAGTCAAAGAATTTATGTAATCCCCAGAAGATTGCTGTAGCTCCTTTATCCAATTAGATTTAATTGGTGTCGGCTTTCGATAGACTACTAGAGGCGAAATCGATTGGTCTCTCACCTTGCTCGATTATATTGGAAAGTATAGCTGAAAGTCCAATTGGTGAGGCATCAGTAGCGAGGATAAGTGGAAAATTTTCATCAAATGGAGCGAGGACATTCTCACTCATCATCTCTTTTTTGAGAATCGCGAATGCTTGTTGGCAATCAGATGTCCACACAAATTGTTGGTCTTTTCGCAAAAGTCTGTATAATGGGTCCAATTTTGTTGATAGGTCTGGTATGAACTTCTGGTAGTAATTTTATTAGTAATTTAGTTGTACTCAATATTTGCAACAGCGCGCTCTCCTCTGACATGCTAAGGTGTAAATAGGCCCTATAGATATCCAAGGTTCAGTAGTACTCGCCATATTTAAGTTTTTGTTACAATTCATCGATTTTGGGGATTGGGTAATTATTGGTAACAGTAAGTTTATTTAAAGTTACCTTAAAATCTGCACATAGGCGTATTGATTTGTTTGATTTGATCACAGACACTATAGGAGTTCCCCAATCTGAATGTGCGACCTTTTCGAGAATACCATCTTTTTCTAGTCGAATAATTTCATCTTCTATATGAGGTCGAAAAGCGTACGGAGCCTGTCGGGGCTTAATGAATATGGGAGATGTTCCTTCTCGTAGCTTGAGAATCCATTTTACGTTGGGAATCGTTTCGATTTCTGTTGAAAAATATCCTTATGGTTCTCAAATATTTGTTGCTTCAGGTTTTATATGTCTGACTCTGTAAAAACATTACTTGCATTCATTTCTAATATTTTTAGTGCCTTTACCCATTCTCTTCCCAAAAGTATATCAAATGGATCTTTTACAATGTAAATATCGCACATAACCTTTCGTCGATTGTATACAACTTCCACATGAGATTTGCCATAAGCTGGAAAAGTCGTATTGTTGTAAGTCTTCAGCATTATTTTTGTAGGCGTAATTTTTGCATTTGGCCAATGGGAAACAAAAGTATCATCACTCATAACCGATATATGTAGCTGTATCGAATTCCATAGCAAAGTTTTTGCTATTAGAATAGAATAGAATAGAATAGAATAGAATAGAATAGAATAGAATAGAATAGAATAGAATAGAATAGAATAGAATAGAATAGAATAGAATAGAATAGAATAGAATAGAATAGAATAGAATAGAATAGAATAGAATAGACTTTATTTTACAAAATTCATTTATACAATTTTGCTATTGATAAGTAAGGTTATGAAGTACTTACCACTACGTGATTCGACTTTCGATGCCTGGCTTTTATTTGGTGGTAACTTTTAGGACGTTTAATTCAAATGGGTAATCTTCCGATTGTAAGTTATCCTTCATATTTGCTTCCTGATCGAATTCTTTAAAAGCTTAAAGTGTATTTATGCCTGTGACACACATCTAGTATAGACACCATAGTATACGAATGAACCACATGTCTGTCCGGGTATACTACGGTAATACCAGCCGAGCACAATAGTATGAGCGTGGTATCTATACTACGGTTTTTTGCGTAGTATAGTCTTCTCCTTAGTGAAAACAGCTCCATTTTTCTCAAGTGTATAATAGATTTACTAAAACTCAGTGTCATATTGATGTTTATTATGATTTTTTAATATTTTCTAATTTGTAATTTCAAAATTAAAATGAATTTCATAAACGGAAAGTTCTTGACTGTGACCAAATCGCCCAGATTTTCAATATTTGGAGGGAAAATATCGACGGTTTAAGCGGAAATTTATTATTATTTAAAGTGATTAAGCTGAAAAGATCCATATTTTTAAATATGTATTTTCATTTGAAAGATTGAAAATTTGTATTTGCCAGAATATGACTGGCTGTCAAACTATACTACGTTCTGTAGTGTGTCACGTAGCATGGTATTGAGAGTACTATGGTATTCATACCATATCAATGTGCACAGAGATGTAGGTCCAGCCTTTTCATCAATTTTCCACACACTTTAAATTACTTATGTAATATTTAAATCCGTTCTGCCTTAACATGCATATTTACACATGTTTATGTATAAATACTAAGCATCGAATGCCGCTTATTTTAGTTTTTTTCATTCTATGGTTTTCTTATTGTTTTGCACTTTATTTTGCTCTTCTATTAAAAAACAACTGCATGATAAATCTGTTATATACGTTACATATGTATGTACTCGTATATATGATGACTTCGCCAGTGTCGAAATAATTGTAAGAATAATAATAAGCAAAATCAAAGAAAATATAAAAATAATACATTTTTAATTTAATTTATACTGAATCTGGTTGATGAATAAATAAATAAATAAATAAATAATGAATGTAGATATGCGACTTAGTTGTGTTTTTAAGACCATGAAGTAATAATCACTTATTGTTGAACAATTCTTTTCTTAAAACATCCCCAAGAATCATTTCCTTTAGTATTGTTCATTATTTTTAGGAAAGACGAGCATGTAAATACCGAAGTCGCGACGTATACCAACATGTACTGTGATTGACAACAGCGAGTAAACACCTAAATTTCTTGAGTAACATGGAATTGAAACCAAAGAATAAACAAAAATTGAATTCCAATAACACAAAATAAAAGCTTTATTTAGCAATAAATTAAAACCAAAATAAAAATTCAAAAAACAAACTAATGCATTTTTTTTCTAATAAAAACTAAAAATATTCCATATTTTACGTGTCCAAATATAGTACCTTAAGTAAAAACTCAGTATTTCTTTAGACTTTTGGACCTATAGACTTCATAACATCTTTAAGTCGGCGTGACATGGTACGAGTAACAACAATGTTATTTCTAACGCATCGAATGATATTTGGGACAGTTCTTCAATTAAAGACTTTTTAGGTCAACTTTGTTCTTGATAGTACTTTTTGCGAAATTTTCCGGTCTAAATGATCCCATAAATGTTCTATGGGGTTAGGTCTGGCGATTGGGGAGAGTAGTAGAGTTGCTTTGAAGTCCTATAAAGTATTCTTTCTTTAAGGAACTGCGGGGTATGCTTAGGATCATTGTCTTGCTAAGAGATCCAATTGCTAAGCATACCTAATTTGCTCGGTTGAAGGTTATCGCTTAGGATGTTAAGATAGTCTTGTTTATTCATTGTTCTTTAAAAATGAAAACAAGATTCCCTCTCGAATATGCTGCCATACATCCCCACACCATCATGTTTTACTGTGCTCCTTATATTTTGTTCATGATGTTTACTTACTTACTTCTGACGCGTTTAATATGGATTATGTATGTACGTAAAAGTTATGTTTTGAATTTTTATTGATGTGTAAAACTCTTTCCCGGCGGTAGAGTGAATTGAAAACGTGTGTAAAACTTATACGTCCCGGTTACACGTTCCGGTTACACGTTACGGTTACACGTTACGGTTACACGTTACGGTTACACGTTACGGTTACACGTTCCGTGTAGCAAGCTACCTTACCGACGATTGCATTTAACACCATGTTTACATTGTAAATATTGCGTACTTACGACATCGTGTTTACATTGGAGACTTTGAGTACTGAAATCTCGATTTTATTACTTTCCATTGCTGGCTAGAACTTAATTCAATCCCTCAACATTTCTTCACCTCTCGACCAATTAGGCCTATTCTGCCACATTTGTTATTCTGCTATAGATTTTCTGTTATGAATCATAATAGATTTCCACCTTAAAAGATCTTTTACGATTGGTATTCAGAGGTTCGAACAGTTATTAAAGTCTGTTAGACTAGCCGCGCACTGGCAACTGTGATCGAAATCAAATAGTTCAATCACCAGTTGAAAGAGAACCGCGCACTGGCAACTCTTTACTCACGCTCACACTCTTTTCTCTCTTGCGCTTATGGAAAACAGCTCAACTATTACGAATTAATTTTAGGCAATCGTTTAGTTTGTGTCAGAACTCAAACTTTTCAGTTGCTCGAATCGAGTTGCTTTAAGTGCGCGGTGTCCCATATAAGCCCATATGTTTCATTTTAGCAACTAAACAGTTGTGAAACTAAAAATTGAATGTGCGCGCCTGGCCTTATGCTACTTCGAAAACGAGATCTGTTATAAAACTGAACTAAATCTGTTATCATAATTAGCTGTGATTATGTAAAATATTTAATCTGACATAAAAAAGTAAACTCTTATCCTAGGCGCGCACATTCAATTTTTAGTTTCGAAACTGCTTGGTTCGAGCAACTAAAAAGTTTGTGTTTTGACACAAACTAAATGATTGCGCGCACATTCAATTTTTAGTTGTACAACTGTTTGGTTGCTTATAGAAAACAGATGAACTATTTAGTTGAATGTCCGCGCAGGTGCATATAATTATATGTTACACAGAATAGCGAACTCATTTTAGGCAATCGCTTAGTTTGTATCAAAACACAAACTTTTAGTTGCTCGAACCAAGCAGTTGCGAAACTAAAAATTGAATGTGCGCGCCTAGCCTTACACACTTTGGGTATCCATACAATGGAACACGATTTTATCTCATATGTTTCTGGGAATACCATGACCATTCTCTGCTTATATGTTTATATGATATGTGTTTTGATATATTTTCTTTCATTTGTCTAATTTAAAGAACATTTCATTGACGATGCACCTGTTTACTTATTGAAATCTTTTATGATAAAAGTAACAGAAGTTTGTCTTTTATTCTTTTATGATTTTTAACAGATTTCATAACAGATTTTGGCATGCTGAATACCAAAAATGCTATTCGTAAAAGATTTTTTCTACGTTCGAACGTTTGACAATTCATAAAAGTTTTCTTAGCAGATTTTATAACAGATTTTAGCGTGCTGAATACCAAAATTAAAATTTATAAAAGATTTGTTGACAGTTCAAACATTTGTATGGAAATTCATAGCAGAATAACAGAATAGAAAAATAAAAGTTCTCGCCGAATAGACCTAAATATGTGAAAAAGACGAAAGACATATCAACTGGTGTAAAATTTCATAAGGGGTTAATTTGATGTCTTAAAAAATCCACTTCACGTTATTGAAGGACAATAACATTTTATTTTATGCTCGCAAAAAATCAAAAATTGTTCTTCAGGGCAATCAGTTGACATCTGCTATGAAATATTCTCGATACGTAAAAACATTTGTACCTTATCTGTCATACCATATAATTATTTTAATTATCGAATTAGATATTCTTTATTATATCAAAATATGCTTTTAGCATTCACTATATCAAAATATAGATCGTTCTCCATCTGCCAAGCCATGAACTGGATGATGACTACGACTTCAATGTATTAAAAAAATTAGTTTTTGCCACTTATAATTCCATTACAAGGTGGGAATGATGTCAATCGGTTTGTAAATCTCTGACAGAGGGAGTAAGATAAAGTACGGAAACCTAAACAAAAAGTTAAAGGATTGGTTTGATTTTGATAAGGTGAACGCTCCATCTAGTGGTTTTTTCAAAAAAAAAGTTTTGACTTTTTCGCTGCATGACAAATATATTTGTTAGCGGCGTTAAGCCAGATATACATTGTTCAAATGCATGAAAAGCACGTGCAAGTCTATTATTTCAGTGGCGAGAGAACGTTGCCCTTTGTGTTTTTTTGTTCAGTAAAATTGTGTTTTTACGAATTTCTTTGGGATTTTTGTAATAAATTTTATCCGAGTAATTTGTTTTATTTTTTCTGTCCATTTCATCATACGAGTATAATTTTCGTTTGCTGTTTTAATATTTTAATCAGTGCTTATTATGCTGTGCTGTGTTCTCATCTCTTCGACGTACTATACGCAAATGAACCAATAAATACATGATCAATCATCAACCTTGCATATACAATATTTCTATGCAGTACGCTAGATTGTAAAGATTTTGATTTTTCTTCAAGCCTACATCCAATCTATACGTGTGACTTTTTCATTAATACATTTACAATTGCTGAGAAAAATGCGGAGTTATCGTTCATTCTTCTTTGTGGTTTTTTTTTTATATTTGGCGTTCGCTCAGTGCAATTCGCTTAACTGAGTAGAGTAAGGAGTGCGAAGAGATGACTCCTTTTCGCATGAACAAAGTTAACTTATATTAAAAATCGCTGTGTTTAAAAGCACAGATGCACTCGAAAGGAAGCCAAAAGAGAAACAGAGATTAAAATCAGATTCGTGTAAAAACAGTCTATTTTTTATCAGATAACATCTCTGTTTGAATCTAAGTGTAAAAATATAATGCTGTCACAAGCAACATCCCTGGTTAAACATAAGTCAAACAAACTTTACGTTACGTAGCGGAGTCCACTTACTCCTAAAACACATGCCACGAACTACTTCATCGAAGCATATTGTCGATAAGGTTTTTAGGTCGTTTGAAATGAATAAGTGTCGACACGGCAGTGCGAACTTTGGGAATCCATGTAGTATGCCGACATGGCGTGTAAGGCTAGCCGCGCACTATGAACTGTGATCGAAATCAAATAGTTTAATCACCAGTTGATAGAGTACCGTGCACTGGCAACTCTTTACTCACGCTCACACTCTTTTCTCTCTTGCGCTTATAGAAAACAGTTCAACTGCAGCGAATTAATTTTAAACAATCGTTTAGTTTGTGTCAAAATACAAACTTTTTAGTTGCTCGAATCGAGTTGCTCTAAGTGCGCGGTGTCCCATATAAGCCCATATGTTTCATTTTAGCAACTAAACAGTTGTGAAACTAAAAATTGAATGTGCGCGTCTGGCCTTAAGAGGATCGAAATAGTTCGTCGACACAATTTTTTATGTTGTTATTCGGTTTTAGTTGTTAACTAGTGGTTTTGATCCCATTAATCTTAAATTCACTTTATAATTTTTTGATTATTACATTAAAAGTACCCTAAACACAAGTAATAATGGAAAATGAACAAGAAAAATGTGTTTGGACTCGTTCCGAAATAAGAATTTTACTAGAAATAAGTAAATACAACAAAATAGTTGATTATTTCAAAACGTTTTTACAGTACATTGTCCAAAAATACATGTGTTTAGGTGCGAAGCGTTATGTACAGCTTTGTAGAGATATTTTTGGATTTAAGTATAAGTGGAAGGGATAAATTGTGGAAAAATAGTGGCTTTCATTTGAATATTACCCCTAACACACACCACGAACTACTTCATCGAAGCATATTGTCGATAAGGTTTTTGGGTCGTGTGAAATGAATATGTGTCGACATAGCAGTGCGAACTCTGGGAATCGAAGTAGTATGCCGAAATGGCGTGTAAAAAGGACCGAACTACGAGTAGTTCGTCGAAACAATTTTTTATGATGTTATTCGGTTTTAGTTGTTAAAATTTACAAATCGCCTGAAAATGCAAGAGTAAAATTCAATCTCCTTAAGCAACAATTCAATAAAGCTCTGATCAATACAAAAAAGTGGTTCTGGAGCATTAAAATTCAAATATTTTTCGGTCATTTTCACTTTTCATTTATAATTTTACAGCTCTACCATTTCACAGCTGATTTTGGCATGTACTTCTACGTCGGCGTATTGGTGTGTAAATGCCCATACAAAAGCGAAGTACTTTATCGATTATAACGGTATATATCTAAAGTCCCAAACTAGTAAGATTGCATTGTATGTTTATTGGGTACGTTCGATAACAAAAATTCGGCACTCGGACGAACGTTGATGTTTACACATCTTAACCGTGAGTCCTGGCACTCACACTTTTTTTTTTGTTTGTTTTATTTTTATTGAATAAAGCATTTGATTTTTATTATTAGAATCTATTATTTATTTGTTTGTTCGAATGCCATGTAACTCCAGAAATCATATTAGTGTTTGCTCACTTTTGATACTCACTGTAATTGATAAGCATTTTAGATAGGAATTTTTCCTCATTGTTAAAGTCAATTTATTTGTGAATTGATTTAAATATGTAATACTATTATTTCGTATTATTTTATGTATTTAGACAAGATAACATTATCTTTCTAGCATATAAGTAAACTAAACATGTCTGAGATAAGCCCTTGTCATTCGGACACGACAACAGCCTAGTATTACGAACATCACATTCTGAGTTGGAATTTGGTTGTAAGTAACTAAGAGTCGACTTGAGAACAATACTCTAAAGTATTATTTTTGTATTTATATTCATATATTCATATTATATTAATTTTATTTTTAGTATAACAATTTCTAATAAAGTATGAGGGTGTGCATTATCGGAGCAGGAATTGCAGGTCTTTGCTCAGCAAGACATGCCTTATGCAATGGATTGGAACCAATAGTTTATGAGCAATCTGAAGATATTGGAGGAACATGGCAATATACTGAAGAAATAGGAATAAATAAATATGGCATTGAAGTTCATTCTAGTATGTACAAAAATTTAAGGTAAAATATTACGCTTCTTGGAAAAGCAACTGTTCTAATTTAAAAAAAAAACATCATCTTAGAACAAATCTTCCCAAAGAAGTCATGGGTTTTCCTGATTTCCCTATTCCTGAAGAAGACGCTTCCTATATATCATCGGAGAATATGATTGCATTTTTAAATAAATATACAGAAAAGTTTGGAGTTCGAGAACATATACAATTTCTACATCATGTCATTCGTATTCGTCCGAAAAATAATAAATGGGAGGTATACACTATACATTTCTAAAACTAAGAAAAGGTCAACACTGTGTTATATGTATTTGTTTGTTTTTTAAGGTCATAGTAAAAGACCTATGTAAAGATGTCGTAAAAACTGAAATTTTTGAGTACATTATGGTATGCAACGGACATTATCATACCCCTTCCTATCCAAATCTGAAAGGCATCGATGATTTTAAGGGAAGAGCAATACACAGTCACGATTATAGAAGTCCCGATAGTTTCAAAGGTAAGAATAAAATCGGAAATAAGTTATTATTATAATATAATTTATCAATTGAGGAGTAGATACAAAAGCAAAACTATTCTTTTTTACTTTGCAAAACAAGAGACAAATAATTCAAGTGATTTTTGAAATTATTTATACCTAGCTATTTATTATTTTATTAAAGTTTGGAGTGTCAAAAATACGGTGAATGTAGTTCTTGACTGCTAACTAAGTGGTTATGGATCGCATACAAATTAAAAGGGACAAATTTTGTAATTTCCTAACCGCTGATTTCTTAAACATCTTGATTTTTAATAAGGAAAAGTTTCTGGTTTACAGTTTACAGATTTCATATAACTCAAAGATGTGCTAGTTTATTAAATATACAGGTTGCCGAACTTAAGATGTAACGAAAAGGACAAGGAAAAACTCGAGTTGTTGGGTCTCCGGCCGGCGGGGGCTGGGTTGAGTTTTATTTATATTCTAAAAAAACTTACTCGTATTTACTTTTTTTACTTTTAAAATCCAAACTTTGAAGAAAATTTAAGGTTTTCAAAAGATAAAATGTTCTCAATTTATAAATTATTAGATTCCCTACCACTCATTTTTACTTGCGATGTAGGTACTTTAGTGAAAGTCTTGCATTTGGAAAAAAATCGAACTCGAGATTTTGATCAAAGTTGACATTACGATGATAGTGAAGATGAATAAAGTAGGTCCGACAATTCCGTCTGTCCGTCTGTATGTATGTATTTTGATCTACAGCCTAAGCCACTGGAGCAGTGATGGGTACCTCATTCATGAATCAATACAAAATGTCCCAACACCTCAAATCAAAAAATAACGTATTAAATACCTCATACCTCATCATAAAAGCAACACAAAATATTTCTCTTTGCCCTTTTGCTAGAAAAAAAAAAACTATTCTTACTTCTTTTCTCACTCGCCGTTGTCGATGAACGAAAAAGAGAACAACTGATGAATCAAGCTGAGAGTTTGAGGAAATGCCTCGCACTCACTATACCCTGTCCAACATAAATTGTCAGTACATGACTTATGGGAGAGCTTTTTCTAAAGCAGTGGCGCCTGATGCACCCTCACTACAATGACTAAGAAAAGAGCAAGCCACTGACTTTTCTTAAGGAATTGTTGTTGTAATTCTTTCAAAAAAGTTGTACACCCCAACACGACCGTCGTATCCCACTGCTGATGAGATACTGTCAAGAGTGTCAAGTGTCACTCAATACGATCGTGCGCTCTTTATCTACATCAAAACAGAGTTACCATTATCATTCTCAATTGCAAGCAAGGAGCTTTTTCTGTGGTTTTAATTAAGGAGCTTTTGGGATTTGAAGCTTTTGAGAACACATTTTAAGAAGATGAGTATGTTGAGTGTTGTCGTATTGCTTTTCAACTTAAAAAAAAAACGCTCCTATTATCTCACCGCTTGGCGTTGTTTGAAAAGGTAAATTGAATATTGTTTTCAGTCGTTTTGAATCGGCACACGGTAGCCCTACGCGTTTTTTACTCTCATTTGCGGTGATTTATAATTTAAACTACGGAATCCCTGTGAGAGCTTTAAAAGGCAACACCCTTATGCATGGCAATGCAACCAGAATGAGAGACAAACGTCCTATCTTCCCTATACTGACAATTTTTGTTGGACAGAGTATAGTCACTTCTTTGTCTCACCAAACCAATAGCAATAGGATGAGGAAGAGAAAGATTGTCTTAAAATGCAAAATGAATGAATGTGTGTTGTATGAGGTTTTGTGTTATCAGTACTTTTTACTCAAATGTACCAATTCGTGACATTGTCACAGGCTGTGACATTGACACGTGCTGGGACATTTTCGCAGGATGGGGCATTTGAAGTACTTTTATTTGAAGAGAGAAAATGAGGAGGAGGACATGCAAATGCTTCACCACATTTTAATAAGCAATGAAGATAGGTATGCAGAATTGCAGATAATCACCCAATGGGTTGAAAAGGTTTGAAGGAGGTTTGTTATTGTTTGTTTGAAGTAGAAAGAGGTTTGTTATTGTTTGAAGAAGTTTTTTTTGCTATACAACTGCAATCATTTTCTTGTTTTGTTTTTGTTAGAGTTGTGAGCTATAAGAAAAAAAATCATTTCTTTGGTGTTCGGGTGCGTGATTAGTGTTTAGTGCAGTTTAGTTTATAGTCTCCTACTCTCTGCTTTGTTTTTCATATTGTCTTTTTCGTAACGGGCGGTTTTCAAATTTCAGTCGCCGCATTTTTCGTGTCTCGCATCTCGCCTGAGAAGAAGAATATGAAAAGAGAATAATAAATATGTTTTTGTATACCCATCAGAGTATATCTAATAATGAGTAGGGACACTCTCCACGTGTTTCTAATCAGTAATTTTTTTTTAAGTACACAGAAACGAGAAATAGATGAAAATAAGAAGTGTGATGGTGAAAGAGAGATAAGAATTCAACTCGTCGCGCCTTTGAAAATACATTATGAAAAAAATGTAAACAATTTCCAATCCACTCCTCCTAGTGTGACCAACTTCTTAAAAAAATACTTAAGAAGTAAAAATACTGTTGCTACTACTCAACCAAAAATGGCTTCGTTTTATTTTTTGAGAATACCGAACAAATATCAAATGAATATTTCAATATTTAAAAATGAAATACAAATTTAAGATTCATTTATATGGTCTATATCATTAAAAAAAAAATTAATCGACAGAAATAAATCCAGTATCACGAAAAAAAAGAATATGGTCACTCAAAAGAAGAGAATGGCACAGAGAAAAAATACGCTCACAAGCAACCAACCTATCGCGCCTTTAAAAAAACCTTATGAAAAAATATTGCATTTATATATCTTACGAATGAGATTGTTTGTGGTGATGTTTGAAAAAAATATTGTGGGTTTTTCTTACATTAGTGAATTGTCGTAAGGATTAAAATTAATACTTTGGAACTTCTCACGCTTATTGTTTGTTTTTGTTCTTGTTTTTATTTGTGATAGTAGGACTTGCATATGTGTAGAGAGTGTCCCTACTCATTATTAGATATACTCTGATACCCATGTATCTAAGTACATACATACATAACTTTGTATGTTTTATTCAAATTGCATGATCATTAGATCAACAGACGTCATTGAAAAATTTAATTTTTTTTGTTGAAAATGCCCATTAAAATAGGTTTGTTCTATGGGACATTTGAAGTGGGACAAAGTACCACCTCATTTCGAAAAATGAGTACCTCATACAAACTCATTTTAAATTCGTGTCCTACCCATCACTACACTGGAGCTATTTTCTTCAAAGTAGGTACTTTAGGGTCTTCGGTGATTCCCTAGAGGGGAAACTGAAAATTTAGTTTAGCTCTAAAACTAACGGTAACCCCCATGCACCCGTAATGTATAATTTTAATTATCTCGAAAACGGCTCTAACAATTTTGATAAAAAAAATTAGGTGGGTCTGATATTAGGGACATGTACTACATTTTGGTCAAAAAATATTGTGGAGCAAATTGTTATTTACGGTACCTGTCCTAGAACCGTTTTTTTTTTTATTTTCGAATTTCTCATCAACGGCTCTAACGATTTTAACTAAAAATTTTATGCAAGAGCTCCTTTGCATTTGAAAAAATATTATCTAAAATTTGTTTTCGAAAAAATAGGTTTTTGAAAATTCAATATCTTGAAAACGGATACACGATAAAAATTTTAAATTACGTTTTCAAATGTATTTTATTAAATACTAACAATTTGCATATCAATTTTTCTAATACAAATTTTAAAGAAAATTTAGTACACAAAAAACATGTTTCGGTGTGTCAGTATGTCTGTACCTCTCCCTACAGCCTAAGCCACTGGGCCTTTTTTCTTCAATATCGGTAATTAAGAGTCTTCGGTGATTCCCTAGAGGGGAAATTGAATTGTTTTTCAGCTCTAAAACTAACGGTACCCCCCATACAGACGTAATGCAAATATTATTTATCTCGAAACGATTTTGATAAAAAAATTAGGTGTGGACTACATTTTGTTCAAAAATAATTTTGGGCAAAATGTTACCAACGGTACCTGTCATAGAACCGTTTTTTTTTTTTTTGATTTTCGAATTTCTCATATAACAAGATTTTAACCAAAAATTCAGCAAGAAATTTTAAAATAATATTGTATATAAAATATTCGCAAAAATATTTTTTTGGGTTTAAAAAAAAAATTCCAAGTTTTTTTTTGAAAAATCGATATCCTTAAAACGTTTGAACGATTATTTTTGAAATTATTTCCTAAAATCTATACTACTAAATACTTTAAATTGGCATCCCAAATTTTGTTCTCGAAAAATTTTAAAGAAATTCGTTATATAAAAAAATTACCTTAATAATAAAAAGATTTTAAAACTTTGTTTGCATAAATTCATACTTTTCCGGAAATCAGACGGCAATTACATGCATTTGAACATTATTATCTCATTAAATCCATGTTTTATATTTATAAAATATATTTTAAATTCCAAGACACTTTTACATAGGAGCAAGTTCGTGCGATCCAGTCGTGCATTTTATTTTATATTTTCTTTCTAGAGACAATGGCGCAAAATTTTAGTTGAATTAATATGATGTTAAAGCTGTTTTAGTATGAAACTAGGTTAAAACAACGATTTTGCAAATTTTAATCGAATATAACATCATACCTTCTCTACCCTTTTATTAAAGTTAAAATCATCGAATAACTATTTTATTTTTAAAGCATTGTGCTATTTACAAACACCACAAAAGGTCTGTTTACTTAGTTTTTTGCACGAACTGACATTGTTTAAATTTATTAAGAAAATTGCTTTAGTACGATATTAGTTAGAAAATGTTTAAGATTAAGAATGAGTTAGTAAACTACTTTAAGGTTAGCAAATTGTTTAGTAGTATCATACTAATACCTTAATAATAGGCTGTCTAAAATCGTGTGCCATTGACGTTGAATTAGTCAGTGGCGATTCCTGATCTTTAGTATTGGGTTAGCTCCGTTTTATGAGGAAGTTTAAAAAAATACAATTGGTAGTTTTTTCTTAATTTAATTAATTAGGACAAAAACAATTACAAACAATACTTTATAAATCAACAACATAAGATAAGAGATTTAAAAATGTATCGGTACATAAATACGGTTCTTCCTTCAACGGTAGCAAAATTTTCTACGACTTGATTATAAAATTTGTCACTTTCTTTAAAAAAGAGCCTTTTCGATAGACACCTTGAGTACTTCGAAGGCATGTTTTTATCCTCTTCAATGCAGAAAAGAAACGCTCTATAGACGACGTTGAAGCTGGTACTGTACAATGTACATATGTATGAGTTTTAAAAGCTTGCACATGTACATCTGCTAAAAACTGTCGGCGAAGTTTGCCTCCATCCAGAGCAAGACATTAAATGGTGTTATCGTTCTTAAAGTCCCAGCTGGTGTTGTACCTGTTGGCTGTATAGCATCTGTGTTTTCATAAAAAAAAAACAGTCAATTCATTCTTTAATTGAGTAAATTCAAATATGTTTATATTTTTGATAACTTCTTCAGGAAAATTGTTTTTTTTGCTATATTTAATAAATTTGTTCCCGTTCAGTAAATCAAAATATTTCAGTTTTTCAAAGGATGCAAACCTTTCTGATATCTGCATGCTTTAATTGTCAACTATTTCAAAGAATAATCTTTTGTTTTTTTTTTTATTTATATCAAATTGATCATTTCATAGCCTGCAAGATTGATTGCCAAATTTCCTGAAACCCTTCCTTTCTTTGAAATTTACGAAATTCATTTAGCTCTTTTTTATTGGGTTTATACAAAATATAATGTCTAAATTGGCGTTTTAAAGTGTATTAAAAAGCAGGCAAATCTGAGTGTGAAAAAAGTTTTGAAAACACATTCAAAAGAAAAACAGTTTCAAAGTTTTTTTAGGAATTCACAGTCAACCGATGCAGCCATTCGATCATTGCTTTCCCATGTATTTTTTTCATCATTCTATATATATTTTCAAAATATTGTAGAATACTTTCGGTGCAATAGTAGAATACATTGACAAATCGTGAACTAAGGCACCACGAAGTCATAGCTAACGATGGTATTTTCCTTTTTAAAATTCTTTAATATCATGCGAACGTTGCAATCCCATTCGAAGTGCTAACAAAATGTTGCACTCTCTTATGTTAGTTAATCTTTGAGACAGCACCAAATTCAAGACGTGTGCATAACAGTGGACAAATTCTACATTGGGACATACATTCTCAACTTTTATTTGAATTCCATTCAAATGACAACTCCTAACGGAAGTTGTAAGTCTGGGCTATAGCTTTATATTTAATATCATATTTTTCCAATAGAGCTGTAACTAATTGAAATAAATCATCTGCTGTTCGCCCAGAGCTTACATCAATAAATCCAACGAAAGTTTTATGGATTTTCTTATTAAAGTAATACCGAAACAACGGATAATTTGAATTTCAAACCACTCATCAAGCATAATAGCAACAAAATCTGACTGTTTAATTTTTGTTGATGTATCACTGTTTAAAAGCTCAGGAACCGCTCTGATCAAATCATTTTGCCATTGAGGTACCTTTAAAAAAAATTAATATAAGGACCACCCTACGTGCTGTGCAAAACATTTGCAACTTAAGCCAGCAGATCTTTCCATCTCATAAAAAGTGTTTGAAAAACCAAACAGCAAACTTCTTTTCACAAATTTGAAAACTTTATTTATAACAACATATGAATTTAGAAAAAAAACAACATTATTTACTTAAACAAATTATAAATCGAAGAAAACTCTAAAATACGGATTGATTGCTGTGTAAAACATTTGCAACTTTGAACCATGTCTTACAATTTTCTTACTTCTATGCAAGAAAATGCTAATATTTTATTGCAAACCCTTTATTTTTGACAACAGCAGCACATCTTCTAGGCATAGAAGCAATGAGGTCATTAATAATAGTTATTGGTATGTCATTCTACTGCCTTTTAATTTCAGCATAAAGATCGCTCTTCCGCTTTAAAATTTGGCATCCGATTCTTCTTTTTACTATTTCCCACAAGTACTCAATGGGGTTTAGGTCTGGGAACTGCGCTGGCCATTGCAAAACCGTGATGTTTTTCTCAGAAAGCCAGTTTGTGGCCAATTTCGCTTTGTGCTTGGGGTCATTGTCGTGTTAGAACGTCCAGGCAAGTGGCATTTCCCAATCCGCATAAGGAAGCATGGTGTTTCTTAGAATTTCAGAATTTCAACATAGTCTTCTGACTTCATTATACCCTCTACTTGTCAAATTGGACCTATTCTTTGGCCAGAGAAGCAGCCCCAGGCCATCACAGATCCACCTCCGTGTTTAACTGTTCCTCTGGTACACTTTGGATTTAGTCTCTCACCTTTTGGCCTCCTGACATGTTGCCTTCCATCAGATCCGTGCATATTAAATTTTGATTGATTTTGATTTTCGTTCTTTAAACATGCATTCAAAATTAGCTCTTTATATATTACTTGCTATTGCAATAAAAAAAAAATTGAAAACTCAGTGCAAAAAAGAAAACGTGTGTGGTCCAAGAATTTGTATTTAAAAAGACAAAAATTAGGTCAAACAGAATAATTAAAAGAACTAGAATATACTTCTCAAGTTGATTTTAAAAATTATGTGCGCATGGAGAAACATCTGTTTGATGAACTTTTATCTAAAGTGAAGCCCTTAATCGAAAAATAAGACACTTTAATGCGAAAAGCAATTCCTGAATTCCAGCGGAAATAGTTTCGAAGATTTAAAATTCTTGACAGCTATTTCTCCGCAAAGAATTGGACACATAGTCATGGAAACATGCGAAGCCATCATTAGAGTTTTGAAGGAATACAAGGTATAAAAAAGAAACACTACATTAAATAATTTTTCTTTATTCATACATGTACTTAATGTGTTTATTTTTTGTTTTGCAGTTACCTGAATGTGAAACCGAATGGAAGATGTTGGCTGAATCTTTTAATCAACGCTGGAACTTTCCTCATTGTATTGGTGCTATCGATGGCAAGCATGTGTCAATAACGAAACCACAAGGAACTGGTTCTCAGTTTTTCAATTATAAGAAGCATTTTTCAATTATTTTGATGGCTATTGTTAATGCCAATTGTGAATTTATTATAATAGAAGTTGGTGCAAATGGACGCTGTTCAGATGCGGGAATGTTTGGCAAAAGTAAATTCTTTTCAAAACTAAAACAGAATAGCTTGAACATTCCAGCGCCCGAATTGATCCCCAACTTCAGTACAGAAATGCCTTATGTGTTTGTTGCAGACGATTCTTTTCCACTGATGACAAATATCATGAAACTCTTGAGCCACAAATCAATGGACAAAAAAGAAATGATATATATCTATCGACTTTCTCGCGCACGAGGCCATGTGGAAATGACTTTTGGCCAGTTAACATCAAAATTTAGAGTTTTATTGAAACCCATAAATTTAGCACCAGAAAAAGCAACAACAATAACTTTAGCTTGCTGTTATTTACATAACTATCTGCGAAGAAAGGAAGATACCGTATGTGCAAGTAATGAAAGTACAGAAAACCTTAATACAGACTCATTAACTCCTTTGAGATCGACAACTGCAAAAAATGTTTGTAACAACATCAAAAGTATAAGGCAAAATTTCTGCGAATATTTCAATACTATTGGAGAAGTTTCATGGCAAAACAATGTTTACGAAAAATTAATTAATCCAAACACAAAAAATTGATGTTTAAGTTATCTTTATTTTACATTAATAAAAGAAATTTTTATTTGTTTTCACTGTTCAAAATTTTTGTAAAATTCTCTGGTTGTGAAAGTTTTCAATTTTTGTGGTGAAAGGTGTATTATTTGCTCTGGCACTGGAGATGATGTGTTTTCATTATATGGAGATGCAGCCGACGACGTTGGGGAGGCAAATCTCGTACTTTCTTGCACTATTATTTGATCTGGCATTGTAGATGACGTGTTTTCATTATATGACGATGTTGAAGCTCTGGAGTCAGACCTCGATCTTTCTTGCAGCAATTTTGGAACCTCAACTGTGTGGAATGTGGATAAATTTCCCAAAGATCCATAAAATAGAACGACGGCAATTAATTTTCTGACAATCACTTTCTGCTCTGCTGCCATTTCTTTTAATTGGAATGCCCATCCTTGAGCAATCGCATCATCCCCGCTGAGCGATGTGCGCTCCTGTTGAAGATGTTGACATGCCAATTTAATCAGCTTATCTTCTTCAGACACCTTTTTTTTCTTTGAACGTGGCGACACCTATAATGGGAAACATACATTTCAATTCAATTAAAAAAAAAACATGTTGCAAAGTACTTTACCATTTCTTCATCATCCATTGAATTTCTTCCTTGAGTACTGGTTTCTTGATCTTCCAGAAAAGATAGTATTGAATAATACCATAAAGATGGTTCATATGTCATCGGCTTTGGCACCAGACTTTTCGCTGCATTTAACTTTTTTAATTCTTTTCTGTAGTTTGTCCGAAAATTATTAATTTTTTTGACAACAGTGTTTCGGTCAGCTTCTGGGTTTTTTTCTTTGAGTTTTTGAACCAAGAGCTCATAGGCTTTACTTTTCGTTATCCTGTTGCTATATTCCGGACTTTTAATTTTCCATATAGCCGGATGTTCCATTATGCCATTATAAAAAAATACAATGTATACTTGCGTAAATAAAATTTTTCAACTGAGCGGTTGCACAGTTTTTGACATTCACGACACAAATAACTGCACAAATTTAAGGATTGAGCAAAAATATCAAAATTGTTTTAATTTTTACACAGTTAACTGCACAAATCGCACAAACAACCCCATTCACAACACAACTTAACTGCGCAGTTATTTTGTGTCGTGAATTGGCGGCCTTAGAAATAACGAATATTTTGTACTTTTGATAGGTGATAATAGTTGCAAATGTTTTACACAGCACTGTAGATACAAATAAAAATAAAAAAAAAACAAGATCACACTCTACTTCGTATCTTTATTTACTCGCATTAAAAATCCACACAAATACAAAATACTTAATTAATTTTACACTGATCTTAGACCTTAGGACTCGATACTCGTATCAATGTTAAATGCTTAAATATTTATGTTTATTTCGCACTAAACTTTTGGGATTTAATAATTAAATAAATATCGTTAGATTTTAAATCCGAATCAAATAACAACACAAATAATCAGAATCTCTTTTAGTTTTCAATTTACAGAGAACTGTTTTGTTCAATAAGACACTTTTTTAACGATTTTTCAATTCATTTTTGTTCAATAAACTGCTTTTCATCTTTTTTGTAGTATATTGAACAATTGTTAATATGTTCAAAAGTCGAACAAAGTAACTTCAGCATAAAACTAACAAAAGAAAAGAAAAAAGATATTCAGGCCATGTTACCATACATGCCAACTGTTATAACTATTATTTTTTAAGTTCTTGCTTGAAGCAAATTTATATTTTTATTATTATAAAATGTGCGTAATAAAATGGTATTATTCTAGTGCAGTCACGCTTTGACAAAAGTGAATTAATAAAGGCTGTTATGTATTATTGTTATTATTTTTTTTAATTAAATGTATTAACTTGTATTATTTATTTGTAGTACGTATAGTTATAAAGTACTAGCGGCCCGGTACGTGCTTCGCTACGTCAAATTATTCATTTATTCAAACAAAAAAATATTTTATTAATTGCTAGCTATTTTAAAACTTAATCCAAAACATTTGGATAAACAATATTTTTTTGTTTTTCCATATCAGTTGGAATCGTAGGGATACGCGGTATCAAACAAACTTCTCCTTTTGATTGAGCAGTTACATAGGATCGTAGCTTCAATCAAATTTGGCAATAACTTTTTCACTGCCAATCTGGTGCCATTACACAGTTTTGGTGGATTAATATTTCGCAACAATATAATCAAAGAACCAACTTTCAGATTCAAGCAATGCGGTGGTATACCGGCCGGTTCCAATGAAGTTAAAAATTCAGTTGGATAATTCATCTTGATACATGACACTGTCAGTTGGCAACTGGCAGTTTTGCTTGAATTTGAAAATTATTGGCATTGATATGAATGTTCTTGGGTGCTAAAATGGGGCGTTTTCTCAACCAATCATAATTTCTGTAATTCTGAAGAATATTCGGAAAAACACATTCAATCAATTCATCTATTGATTGCGCAATTGTACAAAAATTGTTTGGTACAGCGATCAATCCGTTGGTACTGTCGATTTATATTTTGCCATCACCAATTTCTAACAATTGTTTTGAAAATTCATGGGCAGCTAGATCATTTTGTAGGTGCAAAATGTCAAAGTTTAACTTTTTGTAGAAATCGTTCATCATTTAGCTTCTGTTATAAAATAAACAATATATTTCTTTCAATTGTAACCTTAAAAAAGGACCTTGGTGTAATTTTTGACCAAAAAATGAATTTCTTAAAACACATAGATTTTTTAGTCGCCAAAGGTAATTCAATGTTGGGATTTATCTTGCGTAATTCAAAGGAGTTCTGTGATCCACTTACTTTGAAGTGTCTGTTTTTTGCTTTTGTTAGATCTACTCTTGAGTATTGTAATACTATTTGGAGCCCTTCGTATGAAGTTCACTCTTTAAGAATTGAGAAAATTCAAAAAAGGTTTACAAGAGTATTAGTGAAAAGGCTTCACTGGGAAATTGATATGCCTTCTTATGGAACAAGATGTAAGTTATTTGGTATCTTGCCTCTCTCCATTCGAAGAAACTTTTCTGAAGTCATGTTCATTCGTGACGTGTTGACTAATCATATTGATTGTTCCGATATATTGGCGTTAATTAATTTCAATGTTCCTGCGAGGATGCTTAGAAACCAATTGTTGTTTAAGATTCCATACCACAGAACAAATTATGCTGCCAATGAACCATTGTCTAGGTGCTTAACAGTTACTAATACTGTCTGCGATATGATCGATTTTAATTTAAGTAGGATTTCATTTAAAAATAATTTGCTTTTAATTTTAAGGAATCTTAATGGTGGCAATGTTTAATTATTATTATATGTAGATATTTTGTTGTTTCAATTATGTTATATTGTTATCTAGTAATCACTAAAGTATTGTAACTTTGTTTGATGAAATAAACTAAACTAAACTAAACTAAACTGAATACGCATATTAATGTTCAGTGTCAATTTTTGTACATATGTACATTATCTCCAAAGAATTGATGACTTCAAACAGGCATTTATTTCATCAGCAGGAGTTGATCGAGGAATGACAGGCAATATTTGACGAAAATCCCCTGACAGTATTATCAAAGCACCACCAAAAAGCTGTTGATTACCACGTAAATCTTGTATTGTTCGATTAAATGTTCCATTGTACACTCATCCCATAAAATAATTGACGTTAATCGCAGAACTTTTGCCATAGCAGAATTTCTCGAAATATTGCAAGTTGTAGTTTCAATCACCTGTGCATTCAATGGCAATTTTAATGTAGAGTGTGCAAAAATTGATTATCAGCGTCGGGGTATGGCAATAACGAACCAGCTTGATGATAAATCTGGCCCTGAATCTGTAACATGTATGCAATTTTAGGTAGATGTTGGATCAGAATTTTTAAAACTATCGAATACTTTTATGATTCAGATTGATATAAACATGGGACGATCATGTTGAAGTATTTACCTTAAACGTCGGCATAATTATCTCTAATAATTTTAGTAGCACTAAAAGAAGTCATTTGAAATGCCGAAATGTGTTGTTGAATATGGATCAAAAAGTGATTCGACGTTTGAGATGTCCCAAAAATAAATGAATACAATGGTTCGGGTGGAGTTTCTAATGCTGGCAATTTCACTTTGCCATTAGCACAACACATGCCGGGCAGGGTTCGAACCTAAATCTACTCCTACGCTCCGATTTTTCGAGATTCACTCCACTTTTTCCACACAGACAAATTGTCTTATTTATATACAAATATGACATTGTTGAAAAAAACCATTAAACCTTTGTTAAAAATTTTTTCTGAATTTGTAATTTGTTTATTTTTACAAAACAATTTTTGAAAATAATACTAAGTTTTCCAATGAAACCTGTGATATATTTTTCTTTTTTGCTAATACTATTTTTGTATGTTCATACATAACATTATGTATGTTTTAATTTTCCTGAAAAGTAAGGATTTTCTTTTTGTTTCAAATCTACTTCGAAAATCTTGCATTTGCTCGACTTTTTTTTTTCAAATTTGCTCCGACATTTTATGATTCAGGTTCGAACCCTGATGCCGGGCGTTTCACCTGGAAAGTTAGCCGCATCACAATGTGGACATTATTGCGTCCATCATTCCAATGTATCCGTACATACTATAATTAATTTGACTGTTGTAATTAAAAGCAGCACGCATCATTTCAGCCAAAGGAGCACGACGTATTCGTGATCGCCGTGCAAGATTCAGTACAGGTACAGGGTCAACAGATCTATTTCGTGCATTACGTTCACGCTGCGATGCATTAGCATGTGCGCGTTCATCTGCAGTCTGTGATCGTCTTAGTAATGCCACATCATTTGCATTACGCGTTCGCCGACCTATATTTGTTCGCCCGGCTCGTGGCATTATTCCTTCATATAAAAAAGAATAAATCAAATTAAAAACAAGTTGCTACATTAATAGTAGTGTATCAGTCTCGCTAAAAAACTGAGAAAAGTACACGCACACATATACATAGTACATTTGAACGATTCAATTTGACAGCACAATCCATATATGAAAAAAGTTTCAATTTGACAGCAAAATCTCCACTAACAAAATGATCCGACATTTATTGAATTCATTTGTTACAAAAAATGTGATAAATGAAGAACCGCTCGACCGATTTTGTGCAAACTTCACATAAACTATCTACTACATAGTCCGAACAAAGCCTTAACATTTGGTTCGGATAGGTGAGCCCGTTCTTGAGTTATAAAAACACAACGAAAAGTGGCATTGATTTTTATATATATAGATAAAATAAGAACTTAAACTAGAGAAAAGGAATTCCTGTTTTGTTTTTCGTTGCTGAAAGAACGATATATTTTGTGTAACTTTTTTGTAAAATAAATATTTGAATTGAGAAACAAAAAAATAAGTCTTTTTACTTAAGCCCACTTGAATTTCATTCGCTCTAAAAGAAAACATTATATACAATATTAGGCGTGTTTCCTTGACCTCCTTAATGTGAACATTAAGGCTCGTATTCACCGAGCGCTCCTAAACGGCTCTTAACTTTACGAGGCTCTTAACTTGAAATTTCTGTGGGGTATTCACCAACCACTCGCAAGTGTTTTTCGAAGTTCGAAAATGAGAGCCACTCTCTCTTGTTCAGGCATACCCAAACTGTGAAATGTTGTGGAATGTTGGTCTTGACAGCAAATGGATACTCTTCTACTTGGCATTGCTCACATGGATTCGAGTCAAATGCGTGCGTGGCACACGCACAAGTGAACAAACTTTCGAAGAGAGCGCTCGTAAGTTAGGAGTGGTCGGGACCACTCCTAAATTTTAAGAGCGCTCGTAGATCTTCACTAATATTGCTTGGTGAATAGGTTTATGAGCTTCTTAAGTTATGAGCGCTCGGTGAATACCGACCTAAGATACATACGTTCCACTTTCAGTCATAAAGTAACTGAAGTTCAAATTTGAAAATTTACCTTATTGTGAAGCATTTCTTAATGCTCACATTAAGAAGGTCAACAAAACTCGCCTATTACATGTTTTTCTTGTTTCTTTGAAAGCTCTTTCTTAAATCAGCTTTAAAAAATAAAAATATTTTTTGTTCTATATAACATAATCAACTTTATGTTTTTTCTTTTTTTTCTTTTTTCTATGTTGTTCAATATTGATTTTTTTTTGTTCAATATCCAAAAATTTTATCAAATTGGTGTCACTCCATATAACTTTGTTCAATATCAAAATGACTTCCTCGTTGATTTTAATTTATAACTAATTCAAAATAAAAGAAAAACAATTTCTGTAACTTGATTTATAAACAAAATTGTCTAGGCTTTCAGAAAAAAAAAATAATACCATCAAATATTTTCTTATATAAACAAAAACTTTCAATTTGAACTTTAAAAATCGATTTCCCAACATTTTGAAAAATGGAAATTGAACAAGATAGCATCCAGCCGACGATTTATCTGCTTACTACACTTACTCCTGACGTGTCTCTTGTTTTATCGAATGTTTTTGTGCTAACGCTTTAATATTATTTAGCTGAGCTTTGCTTAGGACATGTTGTAGTAAAACGTAGTCAAAATTGTAGGGAATTTAGTAGCGCACATTTTCACGCTAAGTTATACTTCGTGTATGGTAGTTTTGTGTTGTGTTTAGGAAAGTATGATTCGAAAGTTGCGTTTTCAATATAAAATGAACATCATAGTATTTATTCATTTAAATTCATGGTTTAGCGGCGATGAACCTGCTAAATGAGAGGAATCGCCACTGGAATTAGTATAATGTTAGTATGAAACTAGGTTAAAACAACGATTTTGCAAATTTTAATCGAATACAGATAGCCTTTTACTTTCTATACACTTTTATTAAAATCATCGAATACCTATTTTATTTGTTTAGTATCGTACTAACTTCATATGACTCTTTGGCATTTACAAACATCAAAAGAGGTCTTTTTACTTAGTTTTTTTTTCATGAACTGTCATTACTTTAGGTGTGTTCAGAAGCAATTTAATAAAAAAATAGCCTTAGCACGATAATGGTTAGAAAATAATTAAAATTACCAAAGAGTTAGTTATAATAGAAAGTTTGCAAATTCGTGTGTTTTAGGGCGTGATTCTTAAGTGTATTCTAAGAAAAATATCGTCCTACAGTAAGAGCCTATCTCCAATTTTTATGTCATATATCGGTGATTTAAGAAAAGGCTTATTTTAGTGTACCCTGAGTCCCTGACCCATGTTTACGGTGGTTGCGCTGTTAGTACATTTTCGTCAGACAAGCCGTTTTTGAGTAATTAAGCTTAATAAATTGTTATTTTTCGTTAGTTACAAAATTCCAAATTAAAAAAGTAAAATCGAAGAAAAATAACAATTTATTAAGCTTAATTACTCAAAAACGACTTGTCTGACGAAAATTTTCAATTAGACCTTTTTTGTAGGGAATTTAATTTTATATAAAAGTAAGTCAAAATGAATTTTTTTTACTTCAATGTTTTGTCAGTTCTGACGCAAAACATGAAATTATGACTAAAAATCAAAATTAGCGATGATAGCCCTCTTAAAATTGATATTAAGGGCTCAAACTTTTACGAAAATTTTTTTTTGTCATTCTGAATGATATTCTCGATATATCTTTCAAAAAAAGAAAATAGTCAATTTTTTTGGCCCAGTCTAATGTACACCTTATAAAAATGATGTTTGGTCAATGAGCCCGATTTAGGATAAAACATCATTTTTATAAATAAGAAAAGTTCACGAATTATATTAATTAATTATTTATTAATTAAATAAATTATTTAAGTATTTTTAAAAACAATCCATTCAGCGTCAAATTTTTGCCCTCCTTCCTTCCTTCATCTCATGAATTTATGTAGGGAGCTACATACTCCTAAGACAAAAGTGACCTAGGGAAGGTCTACCCATTTATTTAAGAAAACATGAAAACCATTGCTTGTGTCATAAGTTCCTTTTTATATTTTCTTCAACAACGCAAAAAAATCTTAAACAAAAATTACACTGCCGACAAGTAGTCAACTGTAATTCTATCACTCACTCGATTAATTTTTCTTCATAATATTCAGACCATATCCGAACGCAAAAACAGAACAGAAGAATTCTATATTTAGGTCTACCTCTAGATATGTATGTATACAGTTGCTTCTTGTCTGGCTGCGTTTTTTGAGAAAAAAATAATTTTAGAAAACTTAAATTAATTTAAAAAAATTAGAATAAATAGAATAAAATTATTATTGACATAATATTTTTAAAAAATCAGATACCTTTTTTGGAAAAAATATTTTGTATGCATTGTAAATGCTTATAAGCAATTTTAGAAAAATAAAAAAAAAGAAATTTGGTGTCAATTTTAAAAAATTATTGATGCACCCCACATGAAAAAATTTTAAAATAAAAATAAACTTTTTTTTACAAAAAATAGTTCTTATCCATATATTTTGTAAAAATATAAGATATTTGCCCTGCGAATTTTGAACAAACAAATATTTCTTTTAATGTTTGTCTACGAATTTTTATCAAATTTGGAAATTATTAATTCATTAAAATAAAAATTTTGTTTTTTTTTTGTATTTTGTTAATATAAATATAACAAGTACGAATTTATGCAAACAAAGTTAAAAAAAACTTTTATTATTGAACTAATTTTGAATATAAGAAATTTCTTTAAAATTGTTCTAGAAAAAAATTTGGGATATTAATTTTAAGTATTTAAAAATAAAGATTCTAGGAAATATTTTCAAAAATTAGTCGCTCAAACTTTTTCAAGACATTGATTTAAAAAAAAAAAAACAATTTTTTTAGATAAAAAAATATTTGTTCGTGTTCTCTATCATCGTAAAGTAAACTTTGATCAAAATCTCGAGTTAAATTTTTTGCACATGCAAAACTTGCAATTACATAATTTTGTAAGTGAAAATAAAATAAAAAAAATTTGGTACGCCAACCTTAAGTTTTTATTATTGTACGAATGGAAATTAGGTTTCGAAATAAAATACTGAGCCGTTTTTGAGATATCGAATTTTCCAAGAAAACAAATTACTTTTTTTCCAAAAATTAAAAAAAATATTTTTTTCAAAGCTTTGAGACGCAATGTTTTTAAACTTTTTGGAAGCATCTCTATAAAAAATGTCGATAATGAGAAAATTGTCAAATGTTAAAATTCGAAAAAATGGTTCTATGGTAGGTACAAGGTGTACCTTATATCTTAATTTCAAAGTTTGTTTTTTTTTTAAATTAAAGATCATACAAAGAAAAAAAATTTTTTTAAATTCCAGGCGCCGTTTTCGAGAAAACCATTTTTTATTTTTTTTTTTTACATTTGTATTGTGGGTACCTTTATTTTTAGGTAAAATACATTTTTTTCTCACATCTTGTAGATTATATTGATAAACTTTTACTTATCAAGTTTAAAAAAATCTAGCATGGGGTTTTCGAAATATTGAGTTTTGAAAAGTTTATTTTAAAAATCCAAAAATTTTTTTTTGAAAATTTTAATACACAATTCTATTTAAGTTTTTGGGGAGCTTTAGCAGAAAAAAATGATCAAAATCGGTTGTACCGTTTTTGAGACAGTGAAAAACAAAAAAAAATGGTTCCATGGGGTGTACAAAAATACGCATTTTTTGAAATTTTTTTTCAACCATTACCTTAAAATAAATAACCACTGCCAATCGCACAGACAATGATTATGAGAAAAAAAAAACGCAAAAATTTATTGGCAATGAATGTATAATGCTGCTCAAACACGTATAAATATCCATTTGCCTCTAAAAAAACGGCTGAAATATGAAAAAATAAGACATGGCTGCCACATTTAAAAATCGCCATGTTAATTATTTTAGCAGAAATTGTTTTTTTCTGATTTAGTAGTTGAAGTTTATTACAAATTAACCAAAAAAAATACATTTAATACATACATATATTTTTCTTCCATTAGAAGTAAAAAATGTGAAAATATTTTTTTTTTTCGAAACACAAATGTATATCTTTAAATGCGATTTGCGGTTAAACGGAGCTTCGTAGACCCCCCAAAGTTGACATCTTCTAACGTGATTTCTGGCTAAGCTAGGCATCTTAGAGGATTAAAAATTGCATATTCGTGGTCTTGGGAGTGCCACCTTTCAATTCACGTATCGCATGTAACGAAAAACAAATGTTTATCTTTAAATGCGATTTGCGGCTAAACGGAGCTCCGTAGACCCCCCAAAGTTGACATTTTCAAACGTGATTTCTGGCTAAGCTATTCATCTTAGCGAGTTAAAAATTGCATACGCGTGATGTAGGGAGTGATGTATCACATGATTTTTTTTTTGTTATTTTGCATTTCAAAACTCTACATTTTGAAATTTTACTTCTCATAATTCTGCTTTTCAAATTGTACCTATTAAGTTTTCTGCATTTCAGAATTCTACTTCTCAAAATATCTTTTTCAAAATTTTACTTTTTAAGTTTTCTGCATTTCAAAATTCTATTTCCTAAAATTCTGCATTTCAAAATTTGCCTTTTCAAAATTTTACTTACTAAGCTTTCTGCATTTCAAAATTCCTTTTTCAAACTTCTGCTGTTCAAAATTTACTTATTAAGCTTTCTGCATTTCAAAATTCCTTTTTCAAACTTCTGCTTTTCAAAATTTTACTTATTAATTTTTATGCATTTCAAAATTTAATTTCCCAAAAGTCTTGTTATGTTTTTTTTTTTTTTTTTTTTTTTTGTTTGTGTGATTCTGCCTTTGCGTCTTTGCCTTCGTCTCGTCCAACTTCCAAAGCCAGAAAAAGAGTCAATTTAAAATTTAAATGTCGAATTTTGGTGAAAGGAGCATACTAACACGCTTAAATTAATTTACATGAATTTTTTTGCGTCGGCTGCTTTAAGACAAAAATTAAAGTTTACTAAAGCTGAACGACAGTTTTAACTTTTCCTTTAACTTTTTGGATTCACAGTGGAAACAAACAGTTAACTAAACGCAATTGTAGAAGCTATATTTGAAATCTTTTTTATCGTTCGCAAACGTTTAACATACAGCATGACAATAAATGGAGATTAGATCATTTAGCTAAAAGTGATTTTGATACTTTTTTTTTTAAGTTAACGAAAATATAAATTAACTTTCGTTTTTCGTTCTTTTCGCACAAACGAAAATATCTTTGTTTTTTCCTTTACAATAAACGAAAGTTTAAACTGCGGAATGTGGTCGTTTAACTACACTCCAGTTTAAGTTTAAATGATAACTTAAAATCGAAACAAAATGGAACAGAAGTTTAAGCTAAAACGACATTTTAACCTCTTAAGCCTAGTACGCAGATCGAGACAAGACAAATTTTGTCTCTACAATTTTAATCTCTACAAAACGTTTCCAAATATCGTGCAAAAGTTTGAATTTAGGGAGATAAAATCTAATTTAATGTGTTCTGTAGTGTATCTCTGGAACGGATTATCTTACAAAATACGTTCACACCTTTTTGGAATCTTCTTTCTTTCAAAGCATCAGCATTTTTTTACATAAGACCAGTTTTGACAAAAGTCACTTTCAGAAATACGGTGGCTGTCAAAATTGTTCCCGCAAAATAATGCTTGTATCATTCTTTTTTCTGGCAAAATTTAGTGGAAACATTTTGCACAGCAGTGCAGTGCACAGTATGAATTTTGCGCGCGAACTGCGTACTGCTCCGAAAATTATCCAAGACAAAATTTTTCCCAGGAAAACAAATGTATGGGATACAAAATTTTTCCCGATCTGCGTAGTAGAGCTGTGCCAATCGTTCATTTTGAAAGACCGAATCAATCATTGATTGATTGGTTCAAGGATTCGGTCTTTTTAATCAATCGTTCATTCAATCATTTTTTATCCATCCGTTTCGTTCCGAACGAGATATAGACCGACACGAAATGTTTTCAATCATTCATTCAAGTAAAATATTTTTTTTTCCAATCGTTTCGTTCAGACCGAGACCGAAACAATGTGAAAATGAAAGCAAGTTTGGCTTTTTTCTACTTCGTTGCTACGTTCACGCCCTCTTCTATTGTATATAAAATGAGGAATATACATTCTGTTTCATGTCCATTCCTATTTGGTATTGTAAAATGATTGAGAACAAGTTGAATGAACGAAACGTTACTTTTTTAAGTTCATTTCGTTCATCGGTTTCAGTGGCAAGCGATTGACATTATGGATTGATTGATTTGGTCTACTTTGATTGCAATCAATCAATCTTTTTGGTGAACGGGTCGCAAAGACCGAATCAATCGCGATTGACACAGCTCTACTGCGTACTAGGCTTTAACGTGAAACTGGCTGAAACCTATATAGATTCTCTATACAAATATGTACATAAATGTACAAGACTGTACATAATAAGACACCTACACATTTTTTATTCAATTAATAGTGAAGGCTTGGAACATGCCTGTACTTTCTTAAGCTATCTTATATATATCCGGTATCCGGATATGTTTGTGTGTTGTAATCCCATAGGAAAAATCAGCTGATGAACGAAACAGCTGATGTCAAGCAGAAATCTAGAGCTATCAAAAAATGTTTGGTATACCAAGGGGAATTTTGAAGAACAGCTGACATTTCAGCTGATCTATTTTCTTTTGTGTCGAGGACAGGGTTGGCCGAACTGTAACTTCTTAACATTTGTTGTGTCTAGTACTAATTTACTAATTTAGAAAAGTAAAGTTTATGAGTAGTTGTGCTTGTTGCATTAAAGATCTCATAAGGATCATTCTGCAAAGCTTTATTTCTTCAGATTGTTTCTTGATATAGAAATTCTGTTAGGGTTTTCATACAAATATGAAATGACCTTAACGCTTAAGCTAATGAAAGTTCTTTTTAGAGCTAAAGACGGATTGTAATGAGATATTAATTTATTCAATTATGGGTATTATTTTTAACTGGGTAGCATTTTCGTATTTTTTTAAGCCGCTCCAAAGGATCAGCTTAATCGCTTCAAACATTTTACAAGCTTATACAAAATTTAAATACTTTGAATCCACTTAACGGGCCTAACATGGTACTGATGTTCAAGAAAACTGTTGAGAAAGGCGCCTGCCTGGCGACAGAACATACCCTGAGCGGAGCAACGGAGTTGCGTGAGCATGTGAGAGCCCCAAAAATGGAGTTAAAATCCTGAGAACCCGCGAAGCGGTCCACCTGCGAAACTGATATCAAAGAAAGCTTCTGCGCCTTTCTGACATTTATATATTGTAAAAATCTAAGGGAATGTTTATTTGTGATTTTCTTAGGTAATATTGCTGTTGTAAGCTATAGTTCTCAGGAACTGCACTTTGTCGGTACCAGTCCTTCTATGTAACACCGTCTGAAGGAGCTCGTTCTTCTTCATTGCCTTGGTAATAGCTCCTCTGAATTTATTTATTTTTTTCGTTATTTTTATTTAATTATTATTTTCGATGTTTTTTTCATTTATCTATTTTGCAATCGATTGATTTTTGATTAATTATTTATATCAAACTATATACTTTAAGTAAAATATTTATTATCAAATAATAAACAAATTAACTATCTTACAAATTCCGTTAATTTTTAAGTTTCTTATACCTAGTTAACAGGCTTATAAAAAGAAGTTTATACCATAAATTTAAAAATATCAAAAAAAAGTTTTCTACCAAGTTTTCATTCAAAAATAAATTCCTTTTTCTTTTTGTTAATCGTTATCATCATTTTGAATGTACATATTTTTTAGTTGTAAGATATAAACTAAATATCATATCCCTGTGCAAACTGCGTATTCACAAAATCTTTGTAAATTGTAAAGCCTTTATTCTACAATAATAAAAATATACATACATTTATCTATTAAACCCTTAAAGATTGTAAGTCTTGAAAAAAATTCTTTTATAGAATAAATTAAAACACTTCAACAATATTGTAAGCGATCACCACAACCACCCTCATCGTCGTCATCAAGAACCACCCCGTCCATCAACCATCCCGTCTGCCAACCACGTCAATCAACACTCAACCCACTAACGCCACCGTACTGTCCAATAACCATGTAGTCGGTACCAAGCACCCCAGGGACCTGTTTCTCAGATCATACACATCATACATTTCATACAACATACAACATTTTCATACATCATACACATCATACAATTTTCTGTTTCTCAGATTTCACTGGAAGTGTTGTATGAAATTTGTTTTGTTTTTTTTTTTTTATAATCTACCCGCGCTCAAGGGATTATGATTACCCTTTAAATGTTATAACACAGCGCGGGCGTGAAGTTAATGAAGAGAAAGAAGGATAGGAAAGATGTGTGGCACGATGTTCTGAGACTGTTGGTGGTTGTCTCAGATATTTGTATCTCCAGGGATGGCGGCTGAGCTAAAGCGGAGAAATGCCGTGTCTTATTTGAATGTCGCTTATAATTCGCATTATTTTATTCGTTTTTCATCCTTGTTGGGCATACTAGTTTAACTAAATCACATGTTGTTAGTGTTATGCCTAAACAACATGTAATGAGTAAACCAGCAACCCATTGATGATTTATAGAAGGTTTTTAATGGAATTAAAGACGACATAGACGACGCGACGGCAGAGTCGAACCTGTGATATTGAGGTTGACAGGCGAGAACACAACCATCGCGCCACGGCCACCCCTATGATGTGTTGTATGTATGATGTGTATGATTCTGACATTTCATTATTATTTGAGTGTTAGGTTAATATAAATCTCAATTTTGTTTTCTTGCGAAATAAAAAAGTTAATTGTTAGATAAAAAAAAATAAAGTTTTACTAATTTAAAAGTAATATGGGTGATAATTTATTAAGAAAACAGAAAAAGAACTGAAGATTTTTTCGAAATCTCTTCTGCCTTTTATTGTGCAACTCATTTTGTCCTTCTTCCTCCCTGATCTCTTATGTTAGTGTGAGCGTGTGACGTATTGCAATCGTTAAAACAGTGCGGTCTTCTATGTTTTGTTAAAATATTCCTTGATTCTCATTGGTCAGTTCACCAAATGGGGATTAATACAGCGCTATCGCTTTGTATCAATGGGAATCGGCGGGCAAATGTTACACGGGAAACTGTGATTCGGGATATCGTTTTACGGGAAAACTAGTAACGGGAAAATGATTTTCGGGCAAACGTTACAAGGGAAAACGTGACGCGGGAAATCATTTTGCGGAAAAAGGTAGCTAACCCGTTTCTTTTGTTTATTGGGGGCAATTACGGAGCGAAAAGTATAATGCGTGAGTACGCACAGTTTGGAAATGAGGAACGGCGATGGGCAATTATGTGGGTCACACGCTCTGTAGGTGTAGATTTTATTATTTTAAAGTTAAAAAGTGAACACAGTTAATTTTGTCAGAGAGTTCGCGATTGGAAAATGTGCAGGGGTTGGCGAAATTAAAAAAAAATGTATTCACAGAAATAAACGAATGCGAAAAGGAGAAATCTCTTCGGACTCCTTACTCTACTCAGTTAAGTAAATTTCACTGAGCGAACGCCAAATATAAAAAATGAAAACCACAAAGAAGAATGAACGATAACTCCGCATTTTTCTCAACCTCAGCAATTGCGTTTAAAGCTAGATATATGTACATTGTTTATATGCCTGACAAGCACGTGTAAGTGATTAGTGAAAAAGTCACACGTACACACGTATAGATGTAGGCTTGAAAAAAAATCCAAATCTTTTTAATCTAACGTACTGAATAGAAATATTGTATATGCAAGATTGATCATTGATTTATTTTTTTTTAGTATCTAGTATTTCCGTATAGTACCAGTACGTTAAAGAGATGAGAACACAGCACAGCATAAGCATTGATTAAAATATTAAAACAGCAAACGAAAATTGTACGATGGAATGGACAGACAAAATAAAACAAATTACTCGGATAAAATTACAAAAATCTCAAAGAAATTCGTAAAAACACAATTTTGCAGAAAAAAAAAACTCACAAAGGGCAACGTCCGCTCGCCACTTAAATAATAGACTCGCGCGTGTTTGTCATGCATCTGAACAATGTATATCTGGCTTAACGCCGCCAACAAATATTCTTGTCATGCAGCGAAAATGTCAAAACTTTTTTTTGACAAGCCACTAGATGGAGCTTTCACCTTATCAAAATCAAACTAATCCTTTAACTTTTTTTTTAGGTTTCTGTACTTTACTTACTCCCTCTGTCAGAGATTTATAAACCGATTGACATCATTCCCAACTTGTAATGGAATTAAAAGTAGCAAAAACTAAATTTTGTAATCCATTGAAGTCGTAGTCATCATCCAGTTCATGGCTTCACAGAGGGAGAACGATCTATATTTTGATATAGTGAATGCTAAAAGTATATTTTGATATAATAAAGAATATTTAATTCGACATTTTTTGGATTTTTAAAGGTCAAGTCTGAAAATGCATTTTTTACGAGCATAAAATAAAATGATATCGTCCATCGTAACGTGAAGCTGATATTTTTAAGACATTAAAAGACACCGCAATGAAATTTTACACATGTTGATTTGTCTTTCGCCTTTTTGACATATTGGTCGAGACGTGAAGAAATGTTGAGGGATTGAATTAAGTTCTAGCCAGCAATGGAAAGTAATAAAAGATTTCAGTACTCAAAGTTTCCAATGTAAACACGATGTCGTAAGTACGCAATATTTCCAATGTAAACATGGTGTTAAATGCAATCGTCAGTAACGTGTAACCGTAACGGGTTACACGGAACGTATAAGTTTTACCCACGTTTTCGATTCACTCTACCGCCGCCGGCAAAGATGTTTACACATCAAAAAACAAATGTTTTCCTTAAGCTATTTGAACCTGTTTACATTTGACCCTTCACTTCATAGTGCCTACACACAATCTACTCCAAATCTTTATATGTACATATTTTGTTCGTGACTGTCGCCTCTCACACCAACTAACCTCTTCGATTGCAGTCACAGTCTAAACTACTCTACGCCATGTCGTCATAGATTAACACTTGGGAAATAGCTTTCTACGCAACCTGTATCTCAGACCTATAAACTCGAAAAGGATATTGACTAATAATAGATTGCTTCATTAACATGAAACAATTCCTTATTGTTCCAATTTACTTGAACTATGCTAAATGGAATCAAGATTTTGAATCTCTTCAACATTTTCTATTGAGCCAAAATGACGAAAATGTTCTAATTATTGGTGATCTAAACAGTCAAATAGGAAATTTCCAAAATTCTAATTTTATGAGTGGTCAACAGTTTTCGGTCGAAAGAAATTCTCTTGATAATTGCACAAACTCGAATGGTTATCGATTAATTGAGTTGATTGAGGATTTCGGTTTTTTTTTGTCTTAAACGGAGTATCGAAAAATGATAATGTAGGTAACTTAACGTTTATTAGCAATCAAGGTTGTTCTGTTATCGATTATTGCTTAATCAAAGGTGACTGGCTTGATATTGTTAAAGATTTCAATGTTACTCCAGCTAACTACTCAGTGCATCTCCCAATTTGTGTTTCATGTGAGTTTAATGCTAAAGAATATCATATTCAGCAAAAAAATGAAAGTAGAATCCAAAAATTGCGTTGGGTGGAAAAAAAATCTGACCTCTATAAGCAAAACTTGAATCAACATTTACTCGATTTTCAAACCTCCTCTGCTAGCACAATCGATGAAGCAACTGATGTCATTATTGCTACTATTAGACAGTCTGTTGTCACCTATTCAGTCAACAGAAGTTGTGCTTTTAAGTGCAGCTGGTATGACAAAGACTGTAGGAGAAGTAGGGATATTTCGTTCAAATGGCTTAAGCTTTTAAGGAATACCAACAATTCAGCGCTAAGATCTCTTTACCTGCAGGCAAATAGTGCTTACAAAAACCTATGCATCTATAAAAAACAACAATATTTGCATAAGATGGCCTGGAAATTGATCGAATGTAAAGATGCCAGAGAGTTTTGGAAAAATGTACGAATTCTAGGTAATCGGAATAGTTCGGTTGCTTTTCCAATCAGTATGGATGAAATTGGCTCGTATTTTGAAAAACTTACATTAGCGGACCCTAATCAATCGTATATTAGATTTGCGATACCTTTCAATTACGTCGAAGAGTTAGATGTTCCGTTCTCAATGTCAGAATTAGTGTTTGCATTGAAAAATGAAAAAACAACAAGGCTTCGGGTTCAGATGGCATCCCAGCTGAGTTCTATAAAAATGCCAGCTCACAATTTTTAGAACATATATTATACCTACTTAACCGTATATTTAACAACGAAACGATACCAGATAATTTCCGGCAGTCATCCATCTATGCGGTCTATAAAAAAGGTGATCCTAATCTCCCTGAAAACTATAGAGGTATTTCTGTTCTCAGCTCTTTACGGAAGCTGTTTATTCAGATTTTATATTTAAGACAAAAAAAGAACAAAAAAATTACTTGATTTCAAGCGGGTTTTCGATCAAATCTCTCTACCGTTGATCAAATTTTTACCTTGACAAGTGTTGCCAAACGGTTTTTAGAAAATAAAATTAATCTGTACGCTTTTTTTGTTGATTTCAAGGCTGCCATTGATACTATTAACAGAAAGATATTGCTTTTCAAATTAGCAGGTATCGGATTATCGACAAAATTCCTAAGAATTTATGAACAACTCCTTTTGAATACAAGTGCTGTAGTGTCAAATGGTAAATTATCCTCAAACAAATTCAAGACAGAGTTGGGTCTCCCACAAGGTTGTATTCTGAGTCCTTTAATCTTTTCAGTCTTTATTAACGATATTGAAGACAGTTTACCAGGCGGTGTATATTATGGTGATTTGCATATTAAGGTTCTTTTATATGCGGATGATCTTGTTGTCTTTACTGATAATCCGGTAACATTACAACTCCAAATTAATAAACTGAGCAATTATTGAAATCTATGGAATCTTCAAATTAACAGTACAAAATCGAAGATCATGGTTTTTAGATCCCATAATCGCAGTATCAGAAATGACCGTTCTTGGAATCTTAATGGAGCTAATATAGCAGTTGTTAAGGAATTTAAATACCTGGGTTTTATCGTAACGAATAATTTAAGTCTCGGTCCTCATATAAAAGATAAATCGTCGGTTGCAAAAGCAGCAATTAACTGTATTTGGTCAAGTTTTTTTAGTAACAAAAATGTAGATCCGACTGTCAAATTCAAAGTTTTTGATGCAACCATTAAAAGAGATATTTCTTCAAGCGTGTTTTTAGAATCCCCTCGAACACGCCCAACTATGCTATATATATTGAATCAGGATTACCTCCTATTTTCTTGAAAAACCTTAAGGCAAACGCAGACTACATTGTCAAAGTCTTAAGTAGGTCTGATGACAGCCTGCAAAGAAAAATGCTGGTGACTGCTCTTCGCCGTAATTACTCCCCATTTAAAGAATGGCAAGTTTTGGCGGTCGAATACAATTGAACATTGAATTTGACCTTGAATAACCTTGAGTCGTGGAAAGATAATTTCTACGATTGTATTTCAATTATAGATGAAAAACTATTTAAAAGTTCTATTACTCGTGCGAAAGCATCCATGACAAGAACGGTGTATATCAAACTTAATCTATGTTTAGGTGTTTCTAATTATTTTCGAAATGAGTTTACAGTAAATGAGATCAGTTTGCTGTTTAAGATCCGTACGGAGATGAATGAACTTAATTATAGACCACACAGAGAAGACATAGATCACAAATGTTCGCTCTGCAACCTAAATCAAATCGAAAATGTTTATCATTTCTTAGCCCGTTGTCCAATACTCCAAGAAATACGGCGTTTATGCTTTAACAGGAGCTTTCTTTCGACAGAGGAGTGTTACCTAATTTTGAATGGAGAGAGTGGATGGAAAGATCTTATTCGATTTGTCTCACAAGCAACCGCGTATAGAAATATGTACGTGAATCTTCTATAGATCCAATCTATTATTATTTTTGTTTTAGCTAAACTAAAAGCCCACTTTTCAATCGATATTGCAACTCTCAAATTACTCTTTTTGTTTTTTTTTTTTTTTTTGGTTTTTCATTTCTTTTTTATATTATTAATGAAATAATTGTTTAAATTTTTTCGAAATTTCTATATTTACTAACTGGCAAAACCTCTGTTTAATACTTACTTTATTAATTTACATATATTCAACTTTTAATCTTTTGCTGTTTTTTTTCAAGTATATTAGTATAATATTCTCAATGTAATTGAATCTTGATATTACCGGCAGACGGCTTTATAGCCATGCTTGTAAATCTTTTTGTATTTAAATGTTTGTAATGTAGTTATATGTTGAAAAAATAAAGATAATAATAATAATAATAATATTGTTTTTTTTTTAGATTTTACAGCCCATGTATTTCCCATAAGATAAAACGAGAACAATGTCTTGAAAACATTAATTTTACTAATTATTTTTATATAAATGGATATCAATATTCTGATTGCAATGATATAGATAAATATCTAAAATCTAAAAGCTAAGTTGCTTTGATGTACATATAGTTTATTTAATAACTAACTGATAGCTATCTATCATGAATTTGAGATTCAAATATATGCATTATGTTGAGTGATAAAATAAAAAACTTCGGTGCAACAGAAATGATATTTTTCTTATCACTTGTCAGCTTCACAACTAGGAATCAACTCCTTATATCCTACTCAAAAATTGCTGAATGATAATTATTAAAAGTAACCTATGTATCTATTCTTACCAACCGCAAAATTATGGAAAACAAATAAAAATATTTTGTTGCGAAACTTGGCAGCACCTTTTAAGCGTCATAACCCCGCGACCTCATGGTTAGCGCAAGATGGTGGATTTTCCGGTCTCACTTCTCACACGAACGTACACCAAGCAAGCAATAAATAAGTATTTATCTTAATAAAGAAAAATAAATTTAATTATAGTGTGAATTCAAACTAAACGTAAGCTATTTTATAAAATTATAATCCTATGTATATTAACATGAAGTTTATTTTAGGAAAATTTAGCTTCTTAATATTATATATACATAAGTATGTACATTATGTCAAAAGACAATAAAGCTTAAATTTCGGAAAAGAATTCTCAAAATTATTTGGTTTAGCTAAAGGTTGGTCGAGCCAACATACTAAATTTTCGTTTAACACGAAAAAAGCTACAAATAGCAAAACAGGATTTTAAACTTTTTGCTCAATCACATCAACAATACATCATCTTTAACTTCACCACGTGTGTCATCCATCATAGCACCACATTGTCTCGCACCGCATCGCCACAACATCACGTCAAGCAATTAACTCGGACCGCCGTCATCCGTCAGAGAAAGTTTCATCCATCACATAAAGTACTCCTACGTATCCAACTTTACTATAGCCGTGGACATAAGGTAAGTGATAATGTCTAGTAGATCTAAAACATACAAAACAATGCCTCTGCCAAACGCTCAACAAAATTGTAAAAAATGCAAACGAAACGACGACTACGATAACATGGTACAATGTGAAGCAGAAGATTGTGAAAAATGGTTTCATTTTAGCTGCGTAGGTTTTACAAATGAACAAAAGGATAATGCCTGGTACTGCGAGCAATGTAAAAATGTAATTACTGTGGCAAACAAGCCAGCTAAGCCAACAGCCCATGAACATCAGATAGGTTCCGTTACGCAATTAACATCCCCACCGCGCATTGTATTAGAGGTAGGTACCCCCCAGCAGTCAACAGCAATCACCTCCATGCATGTCCAACTTCAACAAGCACAAGATCAACTTTCTGTGGCTCATGTCTCGCCGGTTAAGTCGAACTTTCGAAAGATTCGCGGTCAAGCTAGTGCGTCTTCTCAACTGTGTGTACCAGAACTTCCTATTTCGGAAAGAAACAGGGATCCTTCTAAGTCTTTAAAGTCCAAGTCGGCATCTTCAGATTCCATGTCCTATGTAAGTAAGTCACAAGCTTCAACTAAAAATGGAAAACTACAGTTGCAGCTACAAAGATTAGAGGAAGAAAGACAGCTTCGAGAACTGCGGGAGAAGGACTATATCCAGAAGAAGTACGAGTTGTACAGTTGTACGATAAACACAATTCAGAAAGCGAGTTAGAATCGGATGGTGAGCTAGTAGATCAGGAACTAAACGAGCAACAACGAGTCGGGCAAGAACGAGTTAAAAATTGGGTCCATAACAGCGTGAAGAGAGATGATAAACTCAACAGCACATGGGTAGGTGGAATACCATCCGCAATGCAGAAGATTTCGCATCCACAGCAACAACCACAGGTGAACACAAGAGAACAACAACAACAAGGTGAAGGAACAATACTTAACAAACATCAAATAGCCGCGCGCCAAATTATGTCGAAAGAGCAGGTCAACTTCTATGGAAATCCAGAAGAGTGGCCGTTGTTTATTAGCTGGTGGGAGAATTCTACGCGATCTTGTGGGTATACAAGCCAAGAGAATCTACTTCGCTTGCAACGATGCATCAAAGGTGATGCAATGAAAAAACTTAAATACAAATTGGTTATGCCAGATCAAGTTGAGCGTGCTATAGAAACTCTTCGCATGCTCTATGGACGCCCTGAAATTATTATTGATACTCTTTTGGAGCAAATAAGAAGCGAACCTCCTCTTAAGCCAGATAAGCTGGAAACACTTATCGACTTTTCATTATCGGTGGAAAATATTTGTATAACAATGCTTGCCAGCGGTTTACACTCCCATTTAAATAATTCTTATCTACTGAAAGAACTTATTGACAGATTGCCCACTCAAATAAAACTTAGTTGGGGAGTTCATAAACAAACTTTAAGTATTATAGATTTACAAGCCTTTAGCAACTGGCTTGCGCAAGTAGCTCAGGCTGCAGCTGAAGTCACTACAACCACATTCGTTGCCAAGGAACATAAAAGTATGAGAAAGTCAAAAGCATTTATCAACGTTCATCAGAGCCGAGAGGAACAATTGAATGATCCTAATAAATTTCGAAAATGCTGCGTCTGTGACGAAAAATGCAAAACAGTGAATTTGTGTCAGCGCTTCATTAATATGAGTTTGGCGGATAAATGGTCAACACTGAAGCGTAATTTTCTATGCCGTACTTGCTTAAAGCAAAATGGAAGACGTACATGTGCATCATCAGACGTCTGTGGCGTCAATGGGTGTACATTCCGACACCATCGTCTCCTCCACGACGTAAACAAACAGATAAGAAGAGAGCAGACTGACAGCGATTCTCGTAAACAGCCGAATGATTACGGAAAGAAATCAAATGAAGAGGCAGTACAGTTTAGCGGGACTACGCATCGCAAAGGACAAAGTTCAACTTTGTTCAAAATCATACCAGTTACTTTATATTATGATAGCAGCCAAATCGATACATACGCGTTCCTCGATGACGGATCATCGGTGACCTTAATTGAGGAGGAGCTTGCTCAAGCTTTAGAAGCAGATGGCAAAAACGAACCTTTGTGTCTTAAGTGGACCGCAAATACGCGTCGAATGGAAGAAACTTCGAAGAAAATTGATTTTGAAGTTTCAGCACTAGGAGCTCAACAGCGATTCTCACTGCCAGATGTGCATACCGTAAAATCGCTGGAATTACCAAAGCAATCAGTAAACGCAAGGAGACTTCTTACTGAGTACCGACATTTGCGAGTTGTGCCTTTGAAATCATACGAAAATGTGAAACCTCGCTTACTTATCGGTTTACAACATTGTAATTTGGGAGTACCAATGAAAACTATCGAAGGGAATGTTAATGAACCAGTGGCAATGAAAACTAGGCTTGGCTGGACCGTCTTTGGTACTGATCCGAGTAGAATATCAATGACTCCAAATGAAAATAGTTTCAACTTTCATATATGCGAGTGCCAAAAAATAATTGATGACGATATGCACAGGATGATGAAGGAGTATTTCGCAATTGAAAGATTCGTTTCAAAAAAAGGAATAAAGCTACTGTCTAACGACGATGCGAAGGCCGTTCAGCTATTGGAACAAAAAACAATATTCGATGGTACGAGGTACACAGTCCCACTTTTATGGAAACACGACACATCAATGTTACCTAGTAGCTGGAAAATGGCGGAAAGGCGATTGAATTGCCTTGAAAAGAAGATCTCAAGAGAACCAGAGCTGTTCTCTAAAATGGATAATCAGATCAAGGAGTATATCGAGAAAGGTTACGCAAGGAAGCTTAGTCGAACGGAAACTGAAAAGACTCCGGCCTGGTACTTGCCGATTTTTCCGGTTGTCAACCCGAACAAGCCAAACAAGGTTCGAATAGTGTGGGATGCTGCGGCAAAAGTAAATGGCGTGTCGCTAAATTCATTTCTCTTAACGGGGCCAGATGAAGTTCCTTCGCTAACAGGTGTACTCTACCGTTTTAGGGAGGGAAAATATGCTATCTTTGGAGCTATACGTGAAATGTTCCATCAGATCAAGGTGTTAAAAGAAGATCAGAATTTTTTACGGTTTCTCTGGCGGAACACAATCACAAATGAAATAGAAGTTTTTACAATGCTGGTTTTGATATTTGGTTCTACATCCTCACCTTTCTGTGCGCAGTTTATTAAAAATAAAAATGGTCATAGGTTTGCAGAGAGATTTCCAAGAGCATACAAGGCTATAACAGAAAATCATTTCGTGGATGATTTCCTCGATAGCGTGGACGACGAGGACGAAGCGATAGTATTGGCCAGAGACGTTATATTTGTACATCAGCAAGGCGGATTCGAAATTCGCAACTTTATTTCTAATTCTGAAAAGGTGCTCAAAGCGTTAGATGGCAAAGCAACAACTATAAATAAGTCCGGTCAAGATCTTAATTTTGCAGACAGTGCAGAAAAACTTCTCGGTATGTGGTGGTCACCAGTAGAGGACAGTTTCTTATTTACCTTTAAAGCAAAAAAGATGAACCAAGAAGTCATGTTGGGGAAGGTTATTCCAACTAAAAGACAGGTGCTAACTGCTCTTATGTGCGTTTTCGACCCGTTAGGTTTAATTGCTAATTTTGTAATTATCTTGAAAATCTTGCTACAAGACGTTTGGAGATCAGGAGTTGGATGGGATGACAACATAAAAGAAGCTCACTGCGAAAGATGGAAAACATGGTTAAGTATTATACTGGATATTAAACATATAACCGTTCCAAGATACTATCTTACCGATTTTAAGAAGAGTAGAGTCCAATTGCACGTGTTCGTAGACGCAAGCGAAACAGCGTATGCGGCAGTCGCTTATTTTAGAATTTCATCTGCCTTATCAGCAAACTGTGCCTTAATAAGTGCGAGAACGAGAGTAGGTCCAATCAAACCAATGTCCATACCTCGCATGGAGTTAGAAGCAGCGGTACTAGGGACCAGGCTGGCAAAATCGATCGTTGAAGATCACAGCGTCGACATAAAGGATATATTTTATTGGACCGATTCTAAGATAGTACTTTGTTGGATTAAATCAGAACATCGAAAATATAAGAGCTTTGTAGCATACAGAATCGGTGAGATTTTAGAAAATTCCGAAGAAAAAGACTGGAAGTGGGTGTCCAGTAAGGAGAATGTAGCCGATGATGCCACGAAATATAAAAGTAACTACAAATTCCACTCGCAGAGCAGATGGTACCAAGGACCCAGTTTTCTTAAGAGCTCAGAAGATGATTGGCCCAAAGAAAGTCCTGAGTCTTGTAATGAGCCCGAAGAAGATCACGAGGTAAAAGATTGTTATATGCATACTGCAGTAAAATCAACGTGTGTGATCCAATATCGACGTTTCTCGAACTGGAATCGACTCTTAAGGGCCACAATGTTTGCTCTACGTTTCCTAGACATAGTTACAAAGCTGAGGAAAAAGAACGAGGATCATGCATTTACAGTTAATGAAAGGCGTAGAGCTGAAAACTATTTATATAGACAATGCCAGATAGAAAGTTTTAAAAAAGAGTACGACACTCTTAAACAAGGAGGTAGGCAACTGAACAGGTCAAGTTCCTTATATAAGCTATCGCCTTACGTCGATGAGCATGGAGTAATGCGAATCAAAGGACGCATCGATGCAACTCCTTACATTCCTCATCATGCGAAAAGACCAATCATTTTACCAAAAGATCACTATATTACCACTTTGATCTTGTTAGAATTCCATAAAAATTTCCATCATATTTACAATGAAAGTGTGGTAAACGAAATAAGGCAATTCTTTTATATAGAATGCCTAAGAGCAGCCTTAAAGAACATGCGAAGAGGTGCTTGCCAAAAATGTAAAAACCAACGGGCAAGTCCTAAACCACCTATTATGTCAGAACTACCGCCAGCTCGTCTACAGCCCTTTACCAGATCTTTTTCCTACATAGGCATAGACTACTTTGGACCGCTCTACGTGAAAGTTGGTCGGCATGCGGAGAAGAGGTGGGGTATGCTCATACTTGCCTTACTGTTCGAGCTATCCACATTGAGATTGCTCATAGTCTTTCGAGCGATTCGTGTATCTTGGGGCTAAAGCGATTTATTGCTAGGAGGGGGATGCCTTTGGAAATATACTCTGACAACGGAACAAATTTTCGAGGTGCAAGCTCAGAATTAAAGGAAGCAATGAGTCATTTAAACGAGAAAGATCTGGCAAAAGCTTTTGACATGAAGCTAAAGTGGAACTTTATTCCACCACTATCACCTCATATGGGTGGGAGCTGGGAGAGATTAGTTCGTACCGTTAAACAAACACTTATTGCAATGAACCCAACTCGAAACCCAAATGATGAGCTTCTTTTGAGTATGATGGCAGAGGTAGAGTTTGTAGTTAATTCTAGACCACTTACTTATGTCCCAATAAATAGCGAAAATGATGAGGCACTTACTCCAAATAGTTTTTTAATGGGTTCGTCTAGTGGGCGAAAGTTAGGTGGACATTTTGACGACTCTGCTCACGTTCTAAAGAGGAATTGGCTTATAAGTGAGAGATATGCGGATCTTTTCTGGAGGCGATGGGTTCGCGAATATTTGCCTGACCTTACTAGAAGAACAAAATGGTTTCGGTATTCCGAATCAATAAAAGAAGGAGATGTTGTTGTATTATGCGACACAAATAATCCAAGGTGTGAGTGGCCTAAAGGAATAATAATCAAGATAATCAATAAGCGCAAGATGGTGGATTTTCCGGTCTCACTTCTCACACGAACGTACACCAAGCAAGCAATAAATAAGTATTTATCTTAATAAAGAAAAATAAAGTTAATTATAGTGTGAATTCAAACTAAACGTAAGCTATTTTATAAAATTATAATCCTATGTATATTAACATGAAGTTTATTTTAGGAAAATTTAGCTTCTTAATATTATATACATAAGTATGTACATTATGTCAAAAGACAATAAAGCTTAAATTTCGGAAAAGAATTCTCAAAATTATTTGGTTTAGCTAAAGGTTGGTCGAGCCAACATATTTTATTTTTAATTAATTAAAAAAGAAGGACCTGGCATCTGAATTTATATCAAAACTGTCTTATTTTAATATACTATTTTATTTTAATAAACTATAATGTTAAGAAACAAGCAAAAACAATAACAAATAAAATTAATGCATTGATAAACTCTTCGAATGATGTAATGTTGTATTTTGCAAATTGAAGTCTGTTACAAGTATACATAAGTATCTTTTAGCCATTTACAAATATAAACCTTAATTTGAAAAGTCTAATCATATTTTATCTTTTTTATTTCAGATGAAAATGTTCTTGTAATCGGAGCTGGCCCAAGTGGTATGGATCTCGCTCATTCAGTATCACTGGTGGCAAAAACAGTTGTTCTTAGTCATCACTTAAGTGAAAAACCAAAAACTCAATTCAATTCCAATTTAATTCAAAAGCCAGATGTTATGAGACTCACCGAAAATGAAGCAATATTCACTGACAATACCTCAATACCCATCTCAGTTATTTTATATTGTACCGGCTATAAATACTCTTTTCCATTCTTAAGTTCTGACTGTGGGATCTATATTGAAGAAAACTGTATTAAGCCCCTTTACAAACATGTTTTGAACATTCAATATCCAACAATGGCTTTCATTGGCATACCTTTTTATGTTTGTGCTTCTCAAATGATGGACCTCCAAGCTAGGTTTGCAATGACTTTCTTTAGCAAAAAAAAACCAATACCTTCTAAAAAAGAAATGATAGCTGATACTGAAGAGGAAATGGAAAACAGATGGAAAATGGGTTACAAAAAGCACCAAGCACATATGATGGGGCCTATCCAAGTAAGTACATATGTACGTATACAGGGTATCCCACAGTCACCGCCCAAATGAAAACCATGGATTCCTGAGGTCATTTTAAGTCGAAAAACTTAAGAGGTCATTTTCTCGTTTTCGTCCCGTTTTCGAGTTATAACGGTTTTTATGATTTTTCCTTTAACTGGCTTTATCTTTGCCAAACTACGTCCGATTCGTAAGATTTTTTTTATAACCAATCAAGAATTTATTACAGTTTTAGTTTGTCCAAAGACTTTTTTTCTGCGGACAACCGTTTCTCCGCAATTTTGCATCAAACCCATTTTTTTCGTTTTTTAAGTAGTTTTTTTCAATTTGATATCATTTTATTCAAAAAAACACGTTAATGAGTATTATTTTTTTTCACTTATTATTAAAGCCCAGTTCATTTCCTTAAAAAAAATATTTCTTTTTCCTTAAAAAGAATACTAAATGTAATTAACAAAAAATAAACAAACTGAGTGAATTTAAAAACAAAATAATTTTTAAATACAAAATTAACTTTTTCTGAGCTATTGTGGTTAAAAAAAGGACAAATAGATTAAGTTGTCCCATTTCAGCGTATATTAATAACATTTCCAGATATTCTTGATTAGTGTAATCCATTGTTCGCAAATAATTGAAAAAAAAACTACAACTTGAATAACAAATCCAAAATGGAGTATCAAGTGAAAGAACACGACGCGGACACTAGATCACGCATGAAAGACATTTACAACTTTGAAATCATAATGCAAATCTTTACTGTTTACATTAGTTAATGGTCTTACTAATTAACTTTATCTATTCGTCCTTTTCTTAACCACAATGGCTCAGAAAAAGTTAATTTTGTATTTAAAAATTATTTTTTTTTTTAAATTCACTCAGTTTGTTTATTTTTTGTTAATTACATTTACAGCCCGATTCTCCCCCTTGTGAGGAGTCACAAGTCACAAGCTCTTGTGACTATTCCTTGTGAGGATTGTTGTGATTCGATAACATTTTGGTATTCTCCTCCTAATCGTCACAAGAAAACTCACAACGAAACTCACCACCGCATGGTGAGATTTTTAAGTGTCATTATTTGAACAGCTGATTGTTCAAAACGAAGAAAATACAAAATGCAAGTTAACATTATTATATTTTATTATTATTATCATTAAATAAACTGACTATCGTGAGGCTTCAAGCTCTGATATCCCAGCATAAAGTTTTCCGAAAGCGACAAAACATTATAAATGTATTGTTTTGGAGAACGAATGGTTCATTTGTATCTCTCAAAGTTTTCAAAAGCCGTCGGCGCTGCAAACTTCTTGATACGATTAGTTTCTAAAAAAAAAATTTGTTTATTTAAAAATGTTACTTTTCATTTTCGTGGGAAAGATCGGTAATAATATTCATTAGAGCACTTACATTTTTGTGTACTCATAATTATTCACAAATCTAGAAAATTTTCTTACAAAATACTCGTATGCTGAATGACAATCCAAGAAATATTAAAAATTTATGAGTTATGACCTGTTCTGAAGGAGATCACAGTTTCGATTGTTTTTGTGACTCTCACAAGTTGTGACTGAGCGGCGGAATTCGAAAAAGTCACAAAATCAATTTCACCTCTTCTTGTGACTTGTGAGGCATCACTGACTTTGGGGAGAATCGGGCTGTTAGTATTCTTTTTAAGGAAAAAAAATATTTTTTTTAAGAAAATGAACTGGGCTTTAATAATAAGTGAAAAAAATAATACTCATTAACGTGTTTTTTTTTAATAAAATGATATCAAATTGAAAAAAACTACTTAAAAAGCCAAAAAATTGGGTTTGATGCAAAATTGCGGAGAAACGGTTGTCCGCAGAAAAAAAAGTCTTTGGACAAACTAAAACTGTAATAAATTCTTGATTGGTTATAAAACAAATCTTACGAATCGGACGTAGTTTGGCAAAGATAAAGCCAGTTAAAGGAAAAATCATAAAAACCGTTATAACTCGAAAACGGGACGAAAACGAGAAAATGACTTCTTAAGTTTTTCGACTTAAAATAACCTCTGGAGTCCATGGTTTTCATTTGGGGCGGTGACTGTGGGACACCCTGTATAATTAAAAAAAGCTCTACGTTACATCTCTGAATAAGCGTTCAAGGGTAGGGGGACCATTGAAAAAATAGGGTAGACTTTTGCGCTAAGCTGTATAACTTTCACAATTTTACAAATATTTCAATGAAATAAATGGTCATCAATTAGAAAAATTTTAAGAAAAATACTTTTGAGGCTTCGAAAAAAAATAAAAAAATTGTGTGCCCAGAAACTGCCACACAAGTGGAAAAATCATACATTTTAGTAAGATCCTTATTCAAATGATAGGGAAATTCGGAAAATATTACTTTTTTATTTTTTCTATATTTTTTTTTATAGAAATAACATATCCTTAAATCACGTATCGGTCTTCTGTTTTTATTCTGTTTTCTTATTTATTCAAAAAAAATTTACAAAACTGTGAAAAACGAAGGAAATTTGCATAGTGGTATGAATGCTCTACTAGATAAAACTTCATAAATATAAAAGATAGTCAAAAAGAAGTAGTCAAATTCACTCTTATACAAAGCCAATAAGTATGTGCAATTACGTTAATATTTTTTTTTATTTTGAAGTAAAACTTCTTTTCCGGCGTTGGGGGTAAAAAATTTTCTATGGAGTTGTCAGTGACATGTCAAACCGACACGCTACAGCGACATGGTTTTTACAATTATTGTTCGAGCTTTGTTAGATGTTATTTAAAACACTTTAAAAACACACTTTATCGCCGAAAAGGAATGTTCTTTTAATAGAAGAACCACAACAACTAACCTACAAAGCAATTAAAAACATAATTTCATTAAAATATCAGTTAATAAAAGTTTTTTTTCAATGAATTATGTGGCCGAACAATTTCTCGATCGAAAACCACTTTCGTTTGTCCAAAAAAACACAAACAAATATATATTTTTTTATAGTTTTATTTATTTCAAACATTAAACACTTTAACCTTAGTAATACTGAATAATTATATGCTATTTAACTTGAAAACTAAGCACTAAAATTTACAAAATACTTAAAGCGAAATATAAAAAAAACACTTGTAAATAAACTATCTGCTTTAGTCCTTTCTGTTGTCAAATATAAACTAGCATTGCCATATGCGAAGAATTTTAAATTCGGTGTCAAAATTAAATTAGCGTTGCCTACAATTTTAAAATCCTTGGGCTCCAACACAATGAATGAGATAAGAAAAAAGAGATGTGAGCGTGATGAAATATAGTCGTTATTGTAAAATCAGTTTCAAAGTATGTATGAAAGCAGACGAGGATATACGCAATAAAGCATATGTAGTCGTCACGTTAAGGCTAGGCGCGCACATTCAATTTTTAGTTGCACAACTGTTTAGTTGCTTATAGAAAACAGATGCACTATTTGGTTGAATGTCCGCGCAGGCGTATATAATTATATGTTACACAAAATAGCGAACTTATCTTAGGCAATCGTTTACTTTGTGTCAAAAGACAAACTTACTTTTTAGTTGCTCGAACCAAGCAGTTGCGAAACTAAAAATTGAATGTGCGCGCCTAGCCTAAATGAAATTAATAAATGAAGTAAGAAGAGTCGCGCACATTAAATTTTTAGTTGCACATCTGTTTGGTTTTTTGAAATGAAACATAAAGCCTAGTACGCAGATCGAGACATGACAAATTTTATCTCTACAATTTTAATCTCTACAAATCTCGCCCAAAAGTTTGAATTTGGAGAGATAAAATCTAATTAAATGTGTTTTGTAGTGTATCTCTGGAACGGGTTGCCTCACAAAAGTCGTTCATACCTTTTTGGAATCTCCTCTTGATGCTTTCAAGAGAAGAGTCAGCACCTTTTACCTTTTTTGACAAAAATCACTTTCAGAAATACGGTGGCTGTCAAAATTTGTCCCGCAAAATAATTCTTGTTGCATTCTTTTTCCTGGCAAAATTTAGTGGAGACATTTTGTACAGCAATGAACAAAAGTATTAATTTTGCGCGGAACTGCTCGGAAAAATATACAAGACAAAATTTGTCCCAGGAAAAAAAATGTATGGGAGACAAAATTTTTCCCGATCTGCGTACTAGGCTTAATGACTTATGTTTCATTTTACTATATATTTATCATATGTTTCATTTTACCAACCTAACAGAATTTACGCTCCAGGCCTAAGAAATTGCGGAACGATTTTATAACAACGAAAAGGTGACAGTGAATCATGTCTCGCTCTCGTTTCGTGTTTTCTTCACATTACCAATTGGACATAATTAGGCCCCAGTTAAAGCTTTCGTTAAAGAAGCGGCATATGTGCGTCAAAAATAGCGCCATCCATTTTGCTCAATTTTGGTACGAGTAACAAACAAGTTATACATGATTTTCTTAATTTTCTCAATAAATTCAAGAAATCGGCAGATAGACCAAACTGGTCATTCCAAAACTATTTTTTTGAGTTCCTATTTAAACTTCCTAACTTATTTTGCAATTTACAATTCGAAGAATTATTTAAAAAAAATGGCGCAAAATTTTAAACATTTAAAACCTACTCTAAATCAATTTTAGAATGGGAGTCGACTCTAAATATTGAGTATAAAACGAGAACCGACTTTTTGTTAATTTTAAAGGACATAAACTATACTTTAACGTTAAAGAGCTCGTCTTACTTTAACAGCAGCAAATACTCGTAGCTAATTTATCTTTTAAAAGTATACTTTATCCATATTGACAATGGTCATTTCATACCAAAGCAAATCGAAGAAAAAATGTTTACTGATGTTTTATTCGATTTTTTAATGATGTTTCTTGTAAATAGACTGAATAACTTAATATTATAAACTCGAAATAATCATACAAAAGTGCTCTACGATAAACAAATCTGTAAATACAAATGTATGTAGGTACGTACATACATATCTTATGTATGCACGCGCGCCGCCGCACAGTGGAACGTCTAGTACAAAATTCCGGACATTGGGTGATTTTTTGTTTTCATTATTCGAAATATTTTTTGTTTGATATGCATAGAAAATTGTCGCATCTTTTATATATAAAACAGTTTTTTTATGTACAGTCTTTAGTTTTCAAATAATAGGGACTCAAAGATGCAGTATTTTTAAAACAAAAAAAAATGGAATTTTAACGCTTTTTTGTAATTTGTTTTTCTCAGACCCTTTTCATGTTTTCTTTTCGAAATAAATTTTGTAGGCATGCAATTGGTTCATTTAAACTTAACAATTAAATAAATCCTAGAAACAAAATTGTTTTAGCCTTAAAAAAAACTGTTTTTGTGAGTATTTTTAAAAAATTCTAATTTCAGGTTTGAAGATGATTTTAAAAAAATGCTCGGTTTTTGGGTAGTCTTAAATTAATTGTGCACTTATTTGGAGTCATATTTTCAAAAAATTGGATCCGACCACATCCGACCCCGCTTCCTGGAGGGTTTTTAAAAATCTCCCTTAGAGGTGAGAACTCTTAAATAAAATAAGATTGCTAACTGGAGAAGGGGGTAGGGGCATCTTTGCATTATAAATAATAATAACTAACATTAAGAAATCTGAAACTATAAAACAGTGCATACATTGACATGAAAGAAAGAGGGAGGGGGTGGGGTATTCTCCTTTTATCAATTAAATCTTATTTGCTCTGGTTAAAGAGATTTTGTCTTTAGGTTGTCATTATTTGTTATAGACTTAATGGCAAAACAAAGTATGGCTCTCATGCTAACGGTTATTTTATCTCTCTTAATTTAAAAAATATGTAATCGTGTGATTTTATAATAATGAATGCCATTTGTGTTTAGATTTTTTTTAACAAAACCATCGTCTAGTACACAACTAATTTTGAAGCCTTCTACTAAGTTAAAATGGTTGTGTTTACTTAAGAAGATTTTGTCAACGTTTTAAAGGCTTAGGGCGTGACTTAACAGACTATAAATATTGTTATCCAAACAGCGAAATTAAAATCTCGGGAAAAAATTGGACTTGTTTGAATTTTTTCGCAAGTTTTGTTTGAAGCTGGAAAATGGATTTGTAGAATGCAGTAACAATAAAATGCGAAAAAACGGTTAAAAACGTGGCTTGAAAATGAATTTAACAAATTAAGCTTTATGAAACTACCCCCATCAACCGCTAACAACACTAATGAACAGTTTGATAACTTCAATGAGCGACAAAAACAGGCGTAAAACCGAAGCTTTACGTCAAAGTACATGCAGCACTACGCTCCTCTTGGCCGAAAAAATTAAGCTAAAAGGTGAAGTAAAGCTTAATGCTTCAAAAGTAATAGATTTTGTAATAAAATACCATGAAAAGGCAAACGAAATTTTGTATAAACATATATTTACTAGAACAATATTCAATATAAATAAAATTCAAATTAAAATGTGAACGATGTCTCGAAATACATATTTAAAAAAAGAAGTGCAAAAATGCACATCAAACTTGTAATATGAATTAAGAGCAGTACATATTAATTGTTCTCCTCCATAAAATTAATTTTATTTGCCTAAAGCTAAAATTTGAAAAGTTTCAGAGGTTATGTTAAATTTTATTTTGGAAAATTGCTCATTTTTTCAGAGTTTTTGAAATATAGTATGAAACTATAATTTTTCAAGTGCAAAATAATGAAAACCGTTTCAAAATCCATCCATTATTTCAAAAGTTACAGCCCGATGGCCACTTTTTCATGTTTTCGTTCCACTGTGCGCCGTGCGTCGCCGGCCGAGACGAGTATAGCTAAATGAATCTGCACCTTGCAACAACAAATTTAGTTTTATGCTGTGAATTTGCGATTTATACTTTATTTCCATCTAAAATAATGTAAATAACTTATAAACAATCAAAATCTGTACCGAGGTAGTATATAAAATGTACTTTCTTCGGCGAAAAATTATTTGGTTTAAAGTTGTCTGTTCTCTTTACTTTTTTTTGTGTTTTTGTAGTTGTGTGAGTTATGTATCTGTCAAATTAAGGGTTGTTCAACGCAAATTCGCTTAGGTTCTGTTTTAAAACCCACATCAGTTAGAAGAGTTGTCTAACGTGTTTAAAATTATGCAAAAGTTAGACCAAGTCTCCAAGCTAAACGACTGCGTTAAGTAGAGCCGGTTTTATTCCTAAAACGAGGACTGTTTGAAATTTTGCGCCAATGTATTTGGAAGTGGTTTTGACATCTTGCAATTTACAAGACTATATACTAAAACTACTTTAAACTGATTTTTTTTATGTTTCCGAAAAGCACTGAAAGGAATCTTAGAGGCTTTGCTTTTGGAAAAAGAAATTTTACTTCTAGCGCGCGTAGAATTGATATCAGCATTGTTATCGTCAACTTCCATATTTCCATCTTGATCTTTAGTAGTATATTTTTTCTTTGTTCGAAATTGATCTTTATGTAGTATTTGTTCTCTTAAATGTGGCTTAATAACTATCTTCTTGTCTTTTTGTTTAATCACTTTGACTTTCCTGTGCTTAGTTTTCAACTTGTTATATTTATCTGGGTTATTAATTTTGGTAAACTTTGGGTTAATTATTTTATCTTCTCGATTTTTTTTTAATATGTTTAAAACTTTGTCTTTCTTGTTTTCAATACGTTCAAAAATTATTTTGTTGTCTAGTTTATTCAAATGAATACCACAAGGTGTTTCTTTTGTTGTTAAGTATATCGTTTGATTATATACTTAAACCACTCGCAATACTTTATCGACGAAGTTTTGATTTGACTGCTCAAGAATCTTTATTAGGGTGTGTCAAAGTGCTCAACTATGGTATTTTCAAATGTAATAGCTTTTAAAAGTTGCATTGCTTACCAAAATTAAATCCTGCGTTTACAATTTTCATTTTAATTAATATCTTTGACTCGCTCAAAAATAGGATGAAATCCAAAAAATTTTGATTTTTCAAGATTTTTGAAATATGTGTTGTTTTAAATTGCGCTGTGTGGATACAAAAAAATTATATAAAATATTTTTAGGCTTTCAAGTGAAAGATAATTCCAAGGAAACACTTTTAAGCTTATATGTGTTTAAATTGAACACTTGATAAAGAAGCTATGAAATAATAACAGAAGGAAGAAAAATCATTGTTGTATGTAAAATCTTTTTTTTTTACAAAAAAAAATTGTTAAAAACTAACGGAACCACCTACAATATCATGGTATATCTTTTTGTAAAGACAAAAATTCCTTCTGTATTTTGTTTAGTTTTTTTTTAATATACGTAAAAAATAAAAAAAAAATTAACTGTAATTTAACTGTAAATTAATTTTTTTTTTCAACTTCAGCCTCAGACCCTAATACAACTTTTGGCACTATTACATTCAAAAATTAGAGTACTCTTTTGCGGCCATACAAAAGTGACACACCCTAATGTACAACCGCTCTAAGTCATAAAAAAGCAATAATTGTTCAGGATGCGATGATGTTTTTGTTGCAATCTTAACTGACTTTCTTAAATGAAGGTAGTCCACCAACATTATCTCAGAAAGTGGGCGGATATTACGCCCCCTGAATGGATTACCTCATTTTTTATTTTTTTTTTCCCTTACATGCAATTTGAGACCTACTGTTCTACCAAATTTCATTGTTCTACTGCAATCGGAAGTGTGCCATATATGTATAATTTACATCAGTTCTGAGGAAGTGTTCGGATACTACGCCCCTGAATGGAAAACCTCAAATTTTATATTTTTTTTTTAGTATGCAATTTATACCCTGCCACTTTACCAAATTTCATCATTTTACAGCAGTCGGAAGTGCTCCATTCAACCAATTCGGAAATGTGGGCGGATACCACGTCCCCTGAATGGAAAACCTCAATTTTTATTTTAATTCCTTTATATGCAATTTGAGCCCTAATGTTCTACCCAATTTCAGTGTTCTACTGCAATCGGAAGTGTGCCATATATAATTTACATCAGTTCTGAGGAAGTGGGCGGATACTACGCCCCTGAATGGAAAACCTCAAATTTTATATTTTTTTTAGTATGCAATTTAAACCCTGCCACATTACCAAATTTCATCGTTTTATAGAAGTCGGAAGTGATCCATTCAACCAACACCAATTCGGAGAAAGTGGGCGGATCCCACGCCCCCTGAATGGAAAACCTCAATTTTTATTTTTCTTCCGCGAAGATTCAACGCCACATAAAAGAAGAAGTGTTAAGCAATACGTCATATTTTCAATAAAAATTATGAAAAAAAGAAAAAAACTGAAATGGTCTGCCTTCACGTACTGTTTCATAACTTCCACATTTATTATTCGATTTCATTGATCTTGTGCGTTTCAGCTTTGTAAAAAAAATATCTTCCACGTGAAATTTTAAAAGTATTTTAAATATTTTTTTCTATCCTTACGAAATGACTTAAAACAAGCGAGTTTCTAAAAACGGCGCAAAATTGTGTTTTTTTAAACTTTGAACGGCTTTTTCTTGATGATAGTTGGGCCGATTCACACAAGTCGTATACTATTGGAAAGACAAACAAAATATCTGTTCAAAAATATAAAGTATATGTTAATTAGTTTGACCGTTTTTGAGAATTAGGCTTATAAATGGAAAAGGAGCAGAAAAACACGTTTTTCGGTCATATCTCGAAAACGCTTCTTTGGAAAAATAAATGATTGCCATTTTCGTGCTCCATTCAACCAACACCAATTCGAAGAAAGTGGGCGGATACCACGCCCCCTGAATGGAAAACCTCAGTGTTTATTTTTGGTCCTTTATATGCAACTTAAGCCCTACCGGTTCACCAAATTTCATCGTTTTACAGCAGTCGGAATCGGAAGTGCTCCATTCAACCAACACCAATTCGAAGAAAGTGGGAGGATACCACGCCCCCTGAATGGAAAACTTCGGTGTTTATTTTTGGTCCCTTATATGCAACTTAAGCCCTACCGGTTCACCAAATTTCATCGTTTTACAGCAGTCGGAAGTACTCCATTCAACCAACACCAATTCGTAGAAAGTGGGAGGATACCACGCCCCCTGAATGGAAAACTTCAAATTTTCGATTTGTTCCTCTGCTTGCATAACGAGACCTACCGTTGTGCAAAATTACAAGATTCTACGATCTCGGGAAGTGCTCCATAATTTTGATGATCTGTCCATCAGTTACGGTTTTTGTGATTTTTGTGATTTTTGAAGCCTTATATCTCAGGAACCGCTTATGCTAGAAAATTGAAATTTGGTGAGGCGCCTGCGCCTGACTAGCTTAGCAAATATTCGGAATTTTAAGTTTCTGACTTCATTGGTACTGAAGATAAGGAGGGGTCAAAAATCGCCTGAGTTTGTTCCTGTAAAAAGGGTGTAGTGCCAGAACTTGGCTGGGTACTACCGTGCCCTTTGATTTTTGTTATTGCGTTTAATGTATCAACTTGGTTCTTTAATTTAAGTTTTTCTACTGATAAAAATTTACTGAACTTATCTATACATGTCAAATACTTGTATTGGTTGGGTAATATCCATATGTCCATGTGATAATGCTCGTGTGGTTGTTGTGATGTCTTTGTTTTATCTTTGGGTAACTTGATTGGATTTCGTTCTATTTTTAGATTGCATATATCACAATTATTTATAACTTTGGTTACTGCATCTTTAAAATTTGGGGTATAATATTTTCTTATCAATTCTAGATACGTTTTTTCTATACCAGTATGGTTGAATTCTATGTGTATTTTATGTATTATCTCTTCTGTTTCTGGTGATTTCACGTTTATCAAATTTCTAGTGGCTCTGTATAGAGTCTGATTATTATGATGGTTTTTCCAGTAGTCTTAGAATTTCAAAAATAAATTGTTATCTTCTGCGAGTATAGCGTTTTCAAATTTTATATCAACTTCTCCTATTATTCTTTCAAATGATTCATTATTTATCTCCTTTCTGGTTATTATGACTAATCTCTTCCCTATGAATGGAAATTCTATCCTTTCATTATTGACATTTCCTAACTTTAATATTATTTGTCGTTTAAAATGGTTTAAAGGTTTTTCAGTTATTTGAATTAAATCTATACTGTCAGATTCTGCATTATGTCTAGTACTTACTAAATCATTATGTTCTTCCAAGACATTTATTCTCACTCTGGATAGTGCATCTGCTACCTTATTTTCCTTGCCAGCGATATATTCAATATCGAAGTCGTACTCTTCTAACTTTATTTTCCAACGTTGAAGTTTGGAATTGGGTTCTTTTAGATTGTGGAGCCATACCAATGGTCTATGATCTGTGAGGATCTTAAATTTTCTACCGTATAGGTAATGTCTGAATTGTTTAATTGCCCATACTATCGCTAAGAGTTCCTTTTCAATTGTAGAGTAGTTGCATTCATGTTCATTGAGTGTCCTACTAGCAAAGCATAGGGGTCCATGGGTTTGGCTTAGAACCGCACCAATTGCTAAATTTGAAGCATCAGTGAACAAAAGGTTTTGAAAAATCTGGGTGTTTATTAATTAGTATATCCTGCATGGATAATTTAAGTTCATTAAAAGCATCTACGTAGTCTTTATTTTCTATATCTATCTTTTTATCTTTTTTCAAACATATAGTTAAAGGTTTTATAATTTTAGCGTTATCTTGGATAAATTTTCTGTAGTACCCAGTTAATCCGAGGAAACCTTGTATTTTCTTTACCGTACTTGGAATAGGAAACTTCTTAATTGTTTCGATTTTTTCAGGATTTGGTTTTATACCTTCAGGTGTGATTACATGTCCGAGAAATTCACTTTCCTTTTTTAAGAAATCGCATTTGTTCAAAGACACTTTCAAATTTTCGCTTTGAAGTCTTTGTAAAACTTTTCTTAAGGAAACGATATGCTCTTCAAGTGAAGTACTAAATATAATTATGTCATCTAAATAGACATAACAAATATTCCCTACGTAAACTTTTAAAACCTCATTCATCATTCTTTGAAATGTCGCTGGTGCATTTTTTAGACCAAACGGCATTCTGATGAACTCATACAGCCTTATTTATTATTTTTCACTATTACTGGGTTCAACCTCGGAATAGTTAAACCGAGCCGAAGCACTTACTTCAAGTTTACGCCACGTCAAACAAATCCTTATTTAGATAATATATATTTTCTTAGCCGTATCAGCTACGCCTTCCTTATGTCAAATATACTGGGAAAAAAGTCACAAATCTAAAACTCTGGTTATTATACACAAACAAAAACCCCAGCAAACCCCAGCTGATTTCCATTAATAATCATTTTATTATCATTGTATGCATATTGGAAATTGGATACATTTAAAATTGGATTGTATAAAGTTCAAATCCAATAAATGAATGTACCAACCAAACCACATGGCGTTCCCAATACCAATACCGTACAACTGTTAGAGCGTTTGGAAAATATAAATAATTTATGCAAAATATCTATCCTTTTTGTCTTAGTAAGAAACGAAAAAAAAATTGCTTACACTCCTTTTTGTAAATTTCACAAGATGTCATCTCAAAATGACATTTAGATACTAAAACGACCTTAAACCTCCTATGAACCAGTTTTAGCTTATTCCACCGCTATTCCTCGTGCATTTTCATTATAAATAAGGTTTTCAGGTTTAGAGCCGTTGTAAAGTCGAAGTAACTTTACTCCGTCGCTAAAACGAGTTAGTAAATAAGGCTGATAATGCCCTGATAGCCTGGAGAAAGCTGTTTTCTCTCTATTTTTGGCTTCTAATTCTATCTGGTAGAATCCTTTTGTTAAGTCAAAAGTGGTGAAATAATTCGCTCTTTCCATCTTATCCAATATATCATCAAATATTTGGATAGGAGACTTATCTTCTTTCGTTATTTTGTTTAATTTGCGATAGTCCATTACTATACGCCATTCCTTATCTCCAGTTTTGTCTGCTTTTTTGGGTACTACCCATATAGGGGAATTGTATGGACTCGAACTTTTGGTGATAATTCCTTGGTCCAGTAGATCCTGAATTTGTTTATCTACTTCTTCTTTGTGGATTTCTGGATAACCATATATCCGTGTTGTTGTTTCTATGTGAGGTTTTATATGGTTGGTGAAACTAAGGTCATCAGTCATCACCTTTATGATAAAATGTTTTTTCGTTTTCTTTTAGGGTTTTCATGAGGATTTTTTTTACTCTTCATTTGAATAATCTAAGCGTTTTTCAATTAATTCGTCAAATATAGAAATTTGTGGTTCTAGGTTTGCTAAATGATCAATTTCTTGTTGATATTCTTTTTCTTCATCTTCACTGAAGAATAATGGAATAATTTCATTATTTAATTCTAGAGTTTTCGTTTTATAATTGATTTTAATATTGTTCGGTATTAAAATATTATTTCCTATAATTCCGTTAAAATTCTGATCAAGGTTAAGCAATTGGAAGCAATAATCTTCTTTTACTTTATATCTGAATTTATCTTTAGGTATGGTTAATTCTTTATCTATTACAATAGGACTTCCTATGGTTTTTATTATTAAAGGCGTTTTTCTTTTTGTGATATAATCTATTGGGGCGTCTCGTTCATTTAAGAGACTATTTGTCGCACCTGTGTCAATTAGCATGCGAAGTACCTTGTTGTTCTTTTCTAGTCGAATAAAAGGCAATGCTCCGAGGATTTTAAACGAAAATTTCGTTCTTCGGGCATTTTCTGTTTTCTCTTCTTTATTTGAATTATTTGAGTTATTTCTCTGGTAATTCACTTGTAGTTTTGGAGCACGTCTTAATTGACTACTCGTCGGATCTATGTCCATAGCTTGTGGGACGCGATTATAATTAGAATTATAATTACGTTGTTGATTATAGTTTGTGTTATAATTTTGATAAGGATTAAAATTGATAAAAGGTGGTTGAAATTGGAAATTTTGTCTAGGTTTAAAAGGATTATTTGGAACTAATTGTTGTCTTTCTGGTGGTAGGGTAGGGCGAGGAGGTTCTGACACGTTAACGGATCTTGTCAAAAACTAAGAACTTCCTTTTACAATTAAACTTCTATTTACATAACATACACTTTATTAAGGTTTAAGCTTATATAAAAACAACTTTTATTATTAAAATTATTTACTATATCAGAGTTTATTATAAATTTATAAATAAAGAAAAAGTGACGAAACAACCTACTCTGTAGGAGGTTTCAACTTTTAAGTAGGAGGTTTCATCATGCCCTAGGAGGTTCTGTCAGTTCGAAAAATTTTAAAGATATAATTTAAACAACAGGACAAAATGTTTGTTTTTTTTGTTTTTATTATATTTACAAAAACAATAAAACAAGATACAGTAAAACAAAAAAAAAAAAACAATAAAACAAGAAATTCAGTCATTTTTTTGCTGCAATAAATAAACTTAAATCACATTTTAGTTCGAAATAAATTAAGAAAGCGGTATATGAATAAATATATGTATGTATATCATAAATACATATTAGATAGGTATGTACATATACTCGTATAAAGCATTATAAAATAATGGAACATAATAAGAAAATTAACACACATCCAAATCACCAAAGTGAAGGTCAAAACAGATTTTATTTTTGGACCTGAATGTTCCCGGAAGGTTTTTTGGACTCGTCAATTTAGCCGCTTAGTCAGATCTCATTCTCCACTCCTGTATCGTCAACTACAGGTTCATAAGAAAAGTTGCCATTTTTTGCCGACGATAATATTTCATAAAATAACACATCACCGATTCCATATCAACATCTTCAACTTTACCGTCATAGAAAAAAAGGTTTTTTGTCACTGAATTCGACCAGAACAAAGTCACCAATTTTAGCATTAACACCTTGGGAAACTGTGACATTCTTGGTAGGCTCAGCGTCTGCCTCTGCATCACTGTCTATATACCAACTTCAAAAGATTGATCCAAATTTCTAACGCTATAGGTTTCGCTTCCAGAGGAGGATGCTGCAAGAACTTTTTTGGTGTGTTTCGGCTTTGATATTTTTTCTTTTTTATCGCAAACTCTTTTTGTTTCATTTTTTCTTTTTTTTGTTCGGCTAGTTCTATAAGCCTATTTTTTTCGGGTGTGTCGGTATAGATCCGTGACTTAGAAACCCTGTTAAGTTTTTTCTTTTGATTTGGATGAATTTTCGGGTAAGGACGAGTCTCTTCTGGTGTAAGGTGCTGATAGGTTTCATTTGAATTCCTCTGAACACAGAGATTCATTGATCGGAAATATTCCAGTTGATGAAAACCATTTTATAATGTTTTCCAGGGAAAATGCTTTCAAGAATGGCTAGCAAGAAATTTCCGCAATATCATTAATCCCAATTATACGACCCAGATAATTGACAAGTAAGTTGTTGAATGCTGCTTTACAATATTTTTTAAATGGTCCAAATACTGATACATCGAGAGGTTGAAGCTTGTGCGATGTGTGAGGTGGAAATGATAACAAAATAATGCCATTCTCTCTGCAAAAAACTATGGAATCGAGCCCACAATGTGACACGTGATTATTCAATAAAACCATAATTGTATCTTGAATGCAACACCAAGTGTGGTTTGCAATGTGCCATATTTTTTGGCGGCACTTGAAGCGGTCTCCTTTTTTTCGAGAACAGAGTTTACTGCTTCTAGCATGGCTTTTTCATCAAATATCTTTTCAGGATACTTTCTTTTATAGATACTCGTATTTGGCATTTTCACTGAAATGTAATACAGTTTTAATATAAAAAAAGGCTAAAACTTACTAGAAGAGTAAAATGACGAGGTTTCGACCGTTTGACTAAACCTCCTACCCTAAACATGTCGAAACCTCCTCCAACACATGACGATTAATAAATGCACTTAGAACGTTTATACTTAAATATTAACATTAAATGATTATAATTATTAAAACACTACTGTTTACTTTATTTAATTTTCGACATGTCACTTTAAAGAACATAAAACAAAAAAAGTTATCACTTAAGAACTTACCAAAAAATATTACATCTGCACTTCACAAAAAAACAAAACGCGAGTGAAATTGTTACACACTGCCGGTTACTGAACACTATAAAGGAAAACAGTAAGGTATACATTCAGGCTTTGAATATATGAAATAATCATTTCAATCAAATTTAAAGGAAGCGAGAAATTTCAGTTTGATGAAACCTCCTACATGTCGAGACCTCCTCGCCTTACCCTGCATACAATTTTGGCTGGAAACTTTGATAATTATTATTTTTGTATTGGCCTGAATTATTGGCATAGTTCTTATTATTTTGAAACTTAGGACATTTTCATATGCTTTATCTGGTCGTCTTATTGTTGTGTCTACAAAACCTGCTTGTGTAAGTTCATGTAATGCTGCTTGTAAACTCTTAGGTTTCAATGCGTATAAAATTGTTCTCATATGAGTTGGCAGTTTTTCTTTGAAAACGTTCAATGCTGTATTATTATTGTGTGGAATGTCAATTGATCTTTTTTCTTGTGTTGATTTTTGATTTAAATCACATAAGCCTTTCTGAATATTATGGTAAAAATCTGATACACTACCTCTGAATGAAATGTTTCTTAATTCTTCGTATAATTGATATGACGATTTCAATCCGCCGAAATTATCCACTAGCATTTCTCTAATGTTCTGACCATTTGGTCAGATGCGTATGAATCTCCATACATCTTTTAGCCCTAACTATGAACTTGCTTCTAAGGATGTGATTGGTCATCATATTTTCTAAGTGTCGGAATGATGCCGTCTACATTAATAAGAAATGTATATAAATCTTCAGACCTACCATCAAACGTTCATAATTTTTCAATATATTTTAATGGATCTAATGTTAATTTTTTCTTTGGTATTTCTTCACCATTATTAGCCATTTTTGCACAATTATTCTTATTCTCTATCTTAAAATTATTGTTCTTACTATTATTTCCTGTGGTTCGTGAGATGTTCTCTGGGATTGTTGAATTTCTGGTATCTATCAATTGTTGATTGGATTCTTCTTCTGATGATGAGGTTCCTTCGTCCGTGAATCTGATCTGAGGGTGCTTCTTCTTCTTGAATTTTTTTAGTAAGCTCATTTTTTTTTTTTGCATTTTATTTTAAAATAAACTTTAGAAAATCAACCCTTCTCTATGAAGGTTCGTGGTATTACTATTTAAGTTAGGGTGAACCACTGATTAATTTTAGATTGTTCAATGTTTATTTCACTTGTAACTTTAAGTAGAAATATTTCACTGATTAGCGGTTTACGTGCGCACTTAAAGACATTAGTTATTATTTCAAAAGTTTGTACTTCATTTGCGTTGGAGATTTTGAGAATAAATTCACTAATTATGTTATTTGTTCTTTACGGATGATATCAAGTTAATACCATCCTACCGAATGCGCCAATTTTAATTACAATAAAATGCACGACTGGATCGCACGAACTCGCTCTTATGTAAAAGTACTTTGGAATTTAAGATACATTTTATAAATATAAAACATGGATTTAATGAGATAATAATGTTCAAATGCATAAAATTGCCGTCTGGTTTCCGGAAAAGTATGAATTTATGCAAATAAACTCTAAAAAATCGTTTTATTATTAAATAAATTTGTTATATAAGAAACTTTTCTAGAATTTTTCAAGAAAAAAATGTGGGATGCGAATTTTAGTATTAAATAATATTGATTTTAGGAAATAATTTCAAAAAATAATCGTTCATAGGTTTTGAAGATATTGATTTAAAAAAAAATTTAAATTTTATATACAATATTAATATTATTTTAAACTTAAGGGGACTCCTGCTGAAAATTTTGGGTTAAAATCATTAGAGCCGTTAATAAGAAAGTCGAAAATAAAAAAAAAGGGGCTATGACAGGTACCCCTAATTACATTTTGCCCCAAAATTTGTTTTGACCAAAATGTATCCTATGTTCATAATATAGTTAAGTGTTTATCTCGCGGTTGAGATTAAAAAAAAACATAATGCGGAAAACACAAAGCTACTTTTGTGTTAGCGCTACTCCGTTACGCTAATATACTTTAGATTGTACTTTGTCTGACGTCTGTCATTTTAGTAATCAGCTGTCTGAATTAGTTTGTTTGCATTAAATTGTGACTAGAAATTATTATTAATTTTCCATATAGAAAAAATAAGCCAAAAATGGACTACAATGAGAAAATTCAGAAGACTGCATTTATTGGTAAAATAGCATGCGCAGCCTATTTCGCATACGAGAACTATTTAGATTTAATAGAAGAAGAGGAAGAAGAACAACAACAGACGAAAAGACGTTGGTTGGTTTGCGAGCTTAATTTAACAAGATACCATACAGGTTTCTACGCCCAGAACTTTGAACAGATGAAGGAACGCGATCCAGAACATTTTTATAAAATAATAAGAATGTCTCATCAAACTTTTGAAATCCTCCGAGCACTAATTGAACCTTATTTAGAAAAAACAAGCTGAAGGAAACCGATAGGACCCAGTGCTCGATTGTTTTTGGTTTTGATGTAAGCTTTTATCATATTTATTTTTTTATGGAGTCAGTGTACATCGCTCAGAGCAGATAGTCATACAGCGGACGAATTAAATTTAATTTAAAAATCCACCCCTAAGTGAAAAAAAGGTCAAAAATTCTTATATACCTGCGGGCTACCAGATTTTATTGCCTAAAAAGGGATTATCCCAGTGATTAATTAACTTAAAGATTAATGAGGATTAAGTGTGTTAAACAGAAGTTTTTCTCAAAATAGTGTTGTGCGTGTTTAATCCGTTTTAATCAATAAAAGTGAAAAAGGTTAATCCAGTAATATGGAACCTCTCAATCCAGCCTCGGCAATCGCTTCATTTGAAGCTTTGCTCAGGAGGATAGTCAAAGACCTTGGACCTGAATATTGTGACAGATTAGCAATGTCTTTCAATAGCATTGTGCAGCCCAATAAAAACAGTGACAACAACATGGAAACCGAAGAGGTAGACATTGACGAGGAATCTTCAACCACCAGTACGTTGGAGGAGTCATCCACTGAAGAGGATCCTAGTCAGATCACCAGCTCGGAAGAAGTGATTTTCCCCTACCTGGACAGAAGAGACCAAGCAAGGCGCTTAAGGACAAAGGTACTAAGCGCATTCAGCTGGAAAAGGACTGCTTAAAGAGTCCAATTAAAGTGATAATGCCTGTCCAAACCGAAACCGAGAAGTCAGTCAAAAAGACACTGACACCAGCTTCATCATTCTCAACAGCTTCAACATCAGCAGCCACCAAGCCTGTTCCAGCTTCATCATCTTCAACATCAGCAGCCACTAAGCCCATTCCAGTCCAGCCTACAAAGACATCGAATGAATCCACAGTGAACCCCACCAAGGCCATAGGAATGCCCCCAATTTTTTGCTATTCCGGCAACATTGCTGAAATCAGCAGGTTCTGCAAAAGCAAGGGATTGAGTGTAACTTTCAAAAACAGAAATACAAAGACGACTATTATTTCCACTGGAAACAGAGAAGCCTTCGAAATCATCAAAAAATTCCTGAAAGCCAGGAAAATCCAGTTCAACTCTTTCACACCACGCGAGGATAGGAAGAATCTACTTCTTCTTAAGGGAATACACCATACCTATGTTGCCATCGAAGTTGAAGACGAACTACGGATAGAAGGACTTCCAGTGGTCAAGGTATCCCATTTTAAAGCCAAGAAGGCCCAAGGGAAAACCTATGACAATTTTGTAGTAGAGCTATCGAAGACATGTGACATTAACGAAGTCTACACGAAGACTCTAATAATGAACCAGAGGGTGCACTGGGAGCGACTAAAGACCGACGACATTGTTCAGTGCCGGAACTGCTAGCGTTTTGGACACGTTGCCACCAACTGCGAACGCCAGTACGTGTGCGTCAAGTGTAAAGAGGATCATGAACCCGGGCAATGCCAACGTAAGGAGAATACTGGTTTGGATGTATGGTGTGCCAACTGCAAAAAGGAAGGTCATCCAGCCAGTTTTAAGGGCTGCCCAACACTTAAGGTAAGACTCACCGAAAAAAACAAAATGTCAGCCGAAAAAAAAGCACAACAGGTATTTGCTGCAAAATCAGCATGTTTGGTTACCCGCCCTGCACTCAGCTTTGCAGCAATGGTGAAAGGCGGTTCTTCGCAGAAACCAACCAATTCCAGGAGCCAACAGCAACAACAGAAAACGACACCAGCGAAGGTGATCACACCCCAAGCAACAGCACCAAGGAGTGGACCAACCAAACCAACAACACTAAGGAGTAGACCAACCAAACCAACAACAACCGCACCAACGAACCTGAACACCGAAGTCCAAAGGATTTTTGGATCCGACCTACGCACGGTCATTGGAAAAGCTCGGAGTGCAGTTCCATCGAACTATGCTCAGCTTAGCGAAGGTGAGAAGTCCGTGGCGCTGGCCACCTTCATATTCCAAATATGCAATTAAAGAAGCTCCGCATCCTGACGTACAATGTGAATTCATTGTACAGCTTTGAGAAGACAACGACATTTAATTTATGGATGAAAAACAAAAAGCCGGACATCTCTCTCATCAGTGAGACCAACGTCACCAGACGCAACAACATCGACATCGCCGGCTTCAAAACCTTCCGAAAGGACAAAGATGAGGGCCGTAGAGGGACGGCAATCTACGTAAAAAAGAAGATTTGCCCCAACACCGCTGAAACCATTATCACTGGTCTCAGAACCAGCGAAGCCACTGCCGTCACCATTAAACTTGGAGGAGATGAAACCCTTATCATCATCAGTGTCTATTTCAAGTGCCAATCCAGCATGAGAAATATTCACAATTACCTCCAAATTCTCAACGGTGTCCTCGAGAGCAGCACATATGGACTCATCGGCGGTGATTTCAATGCCAGGCATCACATGTGGCTGGATACTATGATTTCACCTGAGGGCAAGGCGATTGTTGACTGGCTGGACGCCAACAACGACCAGCACTCGTTAGTGGTTGTTTCACAACACAAACCCACCTTTCCCAGAACACCATCAACGCTGGACTTCTTCCTGGCTTCCTCGAACCTAGTGCACACTCTTCCGGAAATCCGGAATTATGTCTGTACATTATTGCATAGTGACTCGGACCATGAAGCTGTTCAACTATCGATTAATCTCAACCAACCCATACTCCTTACAACAGAAGCTCCTGAGAATTTTATTAATTTCAGACGGCTGGATATTGATAGACTTCAAAGAGACATATAGAAGACAGCTTAACTCTCCCACCTTCAGACAAGAATCTTCTGGATATCGAAATCGATGCAGCAATTGTCAACTTTGAACATGCCGTATCTGATGCCCTGGACAAGCAAAAAAAGTCTAAAACGTCAAAGGATAGGAACTAGCACCTTCCCGAGTACGTTCAAAATCTGTATGCTCACCGACAACGTCTAAGGAAACGTCTCCAGCGGATCCATCAAAGTGAACTGAATAAAACAAACAGAAACTACCAAATAGTTTGGAATGAGCTACAGCAAGTCAACATCATGTTCCGGAACTCCATTCAATACCACAATAATATCCAACACCAGAAAAGATTACAAGCAATCAAGCCAGGACCAGATGCTTTCAAAAACATCAATAGGATCATTGGAAAACAGCCACAAATACCGGAAACCATCATCAGCAATGATACTGAAGCTACCTCGGCCCAACACAAGGTGGAAGCGTTCGCCGACTACTTTGAAGGAAACTTCACACCGAGCCCACCTACTGACCCAACTTTCTTACAAGAAGTTGAGGCAACAGTTCAACAAACACTGCAACCAAATCCGGATAGAATAAATTTTAATATTATCAATCCAGCAAATGATCCCACTGATAGTCCACATTTATGCAATCTAGAGGAGGTTGTAGAAATCATCGGCAATTCTAGGCCAAAAAAGTCTGCTGGACCAGATGTTGTCTCCTACTACATCCTGAAAAGGCTGCCACAGGCGGTAATGATTTTCCCCACAATCATTTTAAACAATTGCATCAACAACTGTTACTTCCCCCAGAAGTGGAAAACAGCGAAGATTGTGTCAATTCCGAAGAAAGGTGCCTCCAACTTAGTTTCCAACTACAGGCCAATATCACTTCTCAACAGCATCAGCAAATTACTGGAAGAATTAATCTTATGAAGACTGAAGAAATTCTGCTATGAAAATTCAATCATCCCTGACATGCAATTCGGCTTTCGAGAAAAACACTCAACCTTGCATCCACTGGTAAAATTCCAACACGATATCACCACAGCCCTCAACAGTAATCGTGTCACCGTCGGATGCTTTCTGGATGTCGAGAAAGCATTCGAGCAACCTGCACTCAAGAAATATTCTGAAAAAGGCCAGCTGGGCCTTCAACCGTTTGCACCCATTGCTGAAAAGAAGATCAGGTCTTAGCCAACCGACAAAGATATTAATCTACAAGCAGCTCCTGCGACCAGTGATCAGCTATTCCTTCCCAGTCTGGTTTTCCATCTCGAAGACAGCTATGAAGGAACTTCAACTATTCGAAAGGAAGATACTGAGGATCTGCACTGGACTCTACTTCGACCGTCAACGACAGAAACACTACAGGAACGAGCATCTCTTCACAGAAGCCAATTTAATCCCGCTGGACAAATATCTAGTTCTTTCAACGAAGAAACTAATGGGGAACATCATCGACCACCCGAATCAGCTTATGAGAAGGATGACCACAGAACAACGACATCCCGAGCCGAGGTACCTCAGTATGATGGAAACTCTGGATGACAACGTAATCATGGACAACGAGGAAGTAGTCTCGTTCTACGCTGACATTGGGTCAGCCTACCACCGCGGCTAAAACGCCATCCTGCCCACAACCCACAAAAATCACCACTGACAACCAGGAATGAACACCCTGAGGACAATACAACCGACATTTAAAATTTAATATTTTTTTTTCGTCATGTAAATTTTATATAAAAATAATTAAACTTAAGTCACTGTATATAGTTAGGCCCCCTATGAGCCAACTAATGTAAACTTTTACACATAGTAGTATCTTATTAGATGTAAGCCAAATTGTAAATAGTATGTTCAATAAAACAAAATTGAAATTGATTGAATTATTTTTTTATGATATTTTATTTCATCCAAATATTGGTTAGGTATCTTTCACAAGGAGTTCCAAAACAAGTGTTTGCTTGGATGTTTCGGATAGGGTATTCTACGGTAACAAGCATAATTTATGAAACATGTGATATACTGTGGGATCACCTTATGCCATTTTATTTGACCCAACCCAGCCAGCACGATTGGAGGCGGATCACATTCGATTTCGAAGCTCTCTGGAATTTGCCTAACTGTGTTGCGGCAATAGACGGCAAACACATTAATATTCAATGTCCTCCTGGTGCTGGATCAGAATACTGGAATTATAAGGGTCATAACTCTATTGTGCTTCTTGCCTCTTGAAGCCAGAGTGACGGTGGAATTTTCAAAGAGTCATCTTTTGGAAGAAAGATTATAGCCGGAGATTTCAATTTTCCTCCGCCTAAATTACTACAGAACTCTAACTATCTTTGTCCTCATTATATTGTTGGAGATTCAGCGTTCCCGTTAAAGACATATCTTATGCGACCTTACCCAGAAAAGCTATTGGATCCAGAGAAGACCAATTTTAATAAGAGACTTTCCCGGGCTCGGCGGGTTATTGAAAACGATTTCGGGATTTTGGTTGCCAAATGGCGTATACTAACGACAACCCTTAATATGCTGCCAATCAATGCAGATAAGATAGTTAAGGCCACTGTTGTCCTACATAACTTTGTGAAGCTTAATGACAAAGCTTATTTATCTCCCGAATTTGTCGATCGTTACGACAAGAATGACCAAATTATAAAAGGTATTTGGCGAAACGAGATTACACCTCTTTCAACATCCAGGCCTTTAGGCTCTAATGACTCGTTTTTTCTTATGAGAGATAAGATAAAAGAATATTTATTTGCAAACCAAATCTGACAAAAAATCTTCGCGTATCTTTTGTAACCATTTAAATTCTAGTCCTGAATAAATCTTTAAGCCTAAAAAATATACAAAGCTTGTTTTTATATTGACAAATATGATGTGAGAAATAATATAAAACATAGACATCGATATAAGTATAACTATCTTCTAAGTTTTCAATTTTATGAAAATTCTGTATGGCTCATAATTCTATTTTCAAAATTAATTTTTGAGATTGGAAAATAAAAAGAAAACGATAATAACTTAAACCTTAAAAAGCAAAAATTAGTAGTAGTAGTAATAATTTATTTATTCATTTCATACTTAAAAACTATATTACAAAAGCTTATATGATAGAAATATATATAGAATAATAGTATTCATTCTGTAACTGTGGAAGTTAGTGTTGAATGAAACAATTTATAATTTATAATTCAAATAATATTTGATGTGGGGTGACAATCAGTGTTTACATAGTAATGATATAATAAAAAAAAAAGAAAAAAATGAGAAAAAAAAGTTATTTTACAATACGAAAATGTTTTCAGCAATTCAAAGAAATAATGAATACATATTTATATACGTAGAAGTTCAAAAAGGTCTACATTAACAATTTAAAATGAAAAAAAGCTTAAAACTTTAGATAAAATATTCAATGTAATCGTAATGCAGAGTGAATAACCAGTCTTTGACTTTTTTATGGAAAGAAGAAAAACTAAAAGTCTCTCTGATACATATAGGCAATTTATTAAAAAGATAAGGAGATGTGTATGTATAAAAATGTGTAAAGTGAGTTTTATGAGCAAGTGGAACATTAACTAATCTCAAATTATTTATTCGTAAATTATACATTTGAGAATTCCTACTCGGAATGTTACCGCTTTGTTTGAAAAACTCTCTTAGAACTTTAAAAACGTATAAATGTCTCATTGGAAGAATTCGCAAATCTTTAAATAAAGGCAAACTTTCAGTTAACCGATTCTTTTTGTAAATTATTCTAATTAAGTGCTTTTGAGCTATCAGTAAGGGTCTAAGAGAATTAGCATACGAACCACCCCAACAAGTGATCCCATATTGCAACTTCGAATGAGCAAGCCCAAAGTAAATTCGAGTTAGGACTTTTCGAGCAAAACTCTTTTAAGAGATACATTTAACGTGTGACTAACATTATGTATACTTTTAACGTTTGGATATGAATTTTCCAGTTTATATTAAAATCGATCGTAACACCAAGATATTTAAAGTGATCAACTGATTCAATTTTAAAACATCTTTCTGAGCACTTGAAGTTAGAATTAAAATTTGCTCTACCACAATTGTGAATAGGTAATGAAAATTTGTTACAGTCGTAGGCGTGAAAACATAGGTTATATTCTTCTAAGCTATTTCCGGATAATTTAAAAGAAATTAGTTTAGTTTTCTCACTAATGATTAATTTATGTGAGGTAAACCACAATCTTAAGATTTCAAGATCTTCCTCGATATTTACAATACATTCAAATAAATTATGACCTTCGTACGTAAATGCGATATCGTCAGCAAAGGTAGTAGGAATACCATTAAGTTTAAGTTGAAAGAGAGAGTTGATGTAAATAAGGAAAAACAATGGGCCCAGTACAGAACCCTGTGGTACACCGTTTTTTAAAGGTTTAGATTCACTTAAAAATCCATTGACAATTACCCTCTGCTTTCTGTCTTTTAAATAAGATTGAAGCCACAGAAAAATATGACCTCGAAAACCAGCATTGTACATTTTTTTAAGCAATAGATCATGATCCACCATGTCAAATGCCTTTGTCATGTCAATAAATAGACCTATGGTTGACTTATTATAGTTAAGACTAGCATAAAAATGGCTACAAACCCTCAATATAGCATGTTCTGTTGACATTCCTTTTCTAAAACCGAATTGATTGCTACAAAAGAAGTTACATTTATCTAAAAACGACACAATATGAACTTTTAGTAACTTTTCAAAGATCTTAGAAAAAGTCGAGAGGAGAGATATAGGTCTGTAATCTTAGATCTTTTTTCTGCATCCTTTTTTAAAAAGTGGTATAACCTCCGCGCATTTAAGGTGATTAGGAAAACAACCCCTATAAATACTCTGGTTGAATAAGAAGCACAAGACGTCTACTACATAGAAGGCAATATGTTTCAAAACTGAACTTGATACACCATCAGTAGTGCAAGAATTTTTATTTTTCAAGCCCAAAATTACATTATAGATTTCTCTTGAAGTTATCTCTTCAAAAACAAAGCTGTTAACTTGAATATCTTCGAAACCTGAAAAATTTGAGCAATTGCAAGAATTACAGCTTTCGGTTACAGGTTTCAGTTTTTCAGATATTTCTGTGAAATACTCATTGAATTTATTAGAAATTGTGCAATAATCTGATATCGTTACTCCATTTACTTCTATATTAGCAATTTCAATCCGATTTCTTTCAGTCCCTAAAATGTTGTTAACTACTCTCCATTCTTCACGTAAATTCCCATCAGCTCTTGTAAACAGGCCAGAGTCGTAGTTATTACGTGTATCCTCTATCTTTTCAGAGACAGTTTTACTTACGTTTTCGTAATGTTTTTTAAGATTTGTATTTTTTGGATGCTTCTTACATTTGATGCTAATTTTTTTCTTCTTTTTTATTTGATTAAGAAGATAAGTATTCATCCAAGGCTTTAAAAATTTTTTACTATTGAAGTTTTGCCTTGATAAAAAGGAGCACGATTTTATGTGGTTTTGTAAAATATTTATAAACTGATCAAAAGCAGAAAAGGGATCACTTTTTAAATAAACTGGATCCCAGAATTCGTATTTCAAACATTCTTTTAATAATTCAAAATTAACTTTATATTTCGTTTGATTAGCTGATGGTTTCAATTTATTAGATCCAATATGATCATATATACCTTCGTTTATAAAAAAGTCTGACCACGGACAATAACATTCTAGGTGTCTGAATTTGTTCAAATTCCCCTAGACAAATAAAATTCACACTGTGTTACTACTGTGAAATTTATAAGAGTTGGTTAACATCTACCAATAAATAATAATTGCGTCTTAGAAGGGTACGACAGCATCTAACTGATGAGCCCACTGTCGTACCTGGGCGAAACGCACTTTGGAGTTGAGGTCGCTAAAACTTTGAATTGAATTTAATTCAATCACTCCACTTAAAAATTGAAATTATTTTCTGATTTCATATATACCTTCGTTTATAAAAAAGTCTGACCACGGACAATAACATTCTAGGTGTCTGAATTTGTTCAAATTCCCCTAGACAAATAAAATTCACACTGTGTTACTACTGTGAAATTTATAAGAGTTGGTTAACATCTACCAATAAATAATAATTGCGTCTTAGAAGGGTACGACCAGTGGCGATTCCTCTCAGTTAGCAGGTTTATCGCCGCTAAACCAAGAATTTAAATAAATAAATACTACTATGATGTACATTTTATATTGAAAACGTAACTTTCAAATCATATTTTCCTAAACACAACACAAAACTACCATACTAAAAGTATACCTTAGCGTTAAAATTTGCGATACCAAATTTCCTACAATATAACACCATTGACATAAATACACAAAACTACTTAACCTACCCACATTCCTATTCTAAAATCATATTTACTAACACAAACGCAACACAAAACTCTCATGCAAAAATATATCCCTTGAAGCATTTATAGCGCGAAAATTTGCGCTAACAAATTCAATACAATTTATACAATACAACATCGTTTGGCTACAACATGTCCTAAGCAAAGCCCAGCTAAATAATATGAAAGCGTTAGCGCAAAAAATTGCGATCAAACAAGAGAGACAGTTGAATGAAAGAGGAGTAGCCGAGTAGGTATAGTCGTATATATCTCGTATAGTAGCAGTAGCAGGTAAATTTTGTGTGCGTTCTCTTGCTTGTATGCAGTAGAAAAAACAAGGAAGGAAAGGGTCTGATTATTTGTGTTGTTATTTGATTGGCCTTTAATATCTGGCGACATTAAGTTAGATACTAAATCTCAAAAGTTTAGTATGAAATACACATAAATCCTAAGATCTAATATCAGTGTGAAATTAATTAAGTATATACCTACATATATTTTGTATTTGACTGGATTTTTAATATGAATAAATATAGATATTTTTGATACTCTGAAGGACGATGGTGTGATCTTGTTTTTTTTTTTTTTTATTTTTTTTGTATCAAGGTATCTTAGAGTGGTCCTTATATTGATTATTTAAAATTTTAATTTTTTGATTTTTAGAGGCCAAAATTAATCTGTTTCGTTTCTAAACCGAGAAAACTATTAAGTTTTTAAATGTTTTTAAACAATACGAAACGGCAAGGGGTTTTAAAGGTACCTCAATGGCAAAATGATTTGTTCAAAGCAGTGTCTGTGCTTTTAAACATGTCATACCTCTGCAAAAATTAAATAGCTTTATTTTGTTGCTATTATTCTTGATGAATCTTCTGACATTTAAATGAAATCCCAATTGTTCGTTGTGTTTCGGTATTACTTTAATTAGAAAATCCATGATGTAAGTTGTGGGCGAACAGCAGAAGATTCACTTCAATTAGTTACAGGTCAATTGGAAAAATATAACATAAAACATAAAGTTATGGCCCAGGCCAACGATGAGGCTTCCTCTATGAGTGGTCATTTGAATGGAATTCAGATAAAAGTTGAGAATGTATAAGTTAAGTCAAAACGTCATGAAAAAGGGCCTGACCTTGGGCGCATGGTCTATTTTTTTTTAATGGATCGATAGGGACATTATGAGAAAGGCTTGAAACCAAATTTGCACTACCTGACAACTGTTTTTTTACAAAAGTTATTGGTAAAATGTGTTTTGTGTAATTTTTTTATTTTTCGCGAATATCTCGGCACCCATTACAGAAAAAAATAAAACATATATTTATTCATAATAACATTAACTATTATATTATATAGAACACAAAAATTGTTTAAACAAATAAAAAAGAAGTTATAGTAAGTTAAAATAATTTGTTGTTGTTTGAAAATAATTTTTTCATGATTATTAAGAAAAAAGCTCATTTAACGATGCACTTTTTATTTTTTATTTTTTAAGTCCTCGTGATTTCCTTCAATTTAAACAAATTGCATTTTACGCAAGTTGATAGAAAATATTGTTATAAAAGCAATAAATTGTTTTATGTCGGGCTCAGATATTAATGTGATTTTGTGATGCTTTAACACATTCTGAAAAACGAAAACTTCAAAATGATCAATTTGATATAATTGAAACAAATTAAGCATGAAGATATTAAAAAGCTTGGTATCAATCGAATAACTGAAATATTTCGATTAACTGAACGGGAACAAATTTATTTAATAACGCCAAAAAACAAATTTTCCTGAAGAAGTAAATAAAAATCTAATTACGAACTGACCAAACATATTTGAATTTACTCAATTAAAGAATGAATTGAATGTTTTTCATGAAAACGCAGATGCTATATAGCGAAAAGGTACGACATCAGCTGAGACTTTAAAAGCGATAGCTCCATTTAATATCTTACTCTAGGTGGAGGTAAACGTCGCCGACAGTTTTTAACAGGTGTACAAGCTTATAAAACTCCAGCTTGAACGGCGTGTAAGGAGCAGTCGTACCACTTTACTTCAATTGAAGTAGATCTACTTCTTTTTTACAAAATATTTTAAAATCTACTTCCTACTTCGCACCATCAGCAAAATACTGAAATCTACTTCCTTTTAAAAATCTTCTTTTCAACCTACTTCAATTTTACAAATAAAAGACCAAATCTACTTTTTCTCTGTTTCACTCTATGTAGAATATAAACCCAGAATTTCCATGAACAAAATTTACGTCAACACAATACAAATACACAAATTAGTAATTTTACATGTGTACAAGAATCTTATGAACATTTTGGCAGACAGACTTAATCACTACTTTTTTGTGTTGTAATGTCAACTGATATAAATCTTGCATTCAATATTTTTCTAAATGCAAGTAAAAAGTCATTTTGAAATCTACTTCGATTTTTCTCAAGTTGCTTCACTTTTTTCTTCAAATCTACTTCGACTTTTTGTTCAGAAGTGGTAACGCTGGTAAGGAGTGCTTCTTTTATGCATTGAAGATGATAAAAACGTACTTTCGAAGTACTCATGGTCACAAGAAATTGAGCTATTCGGCTCTTATGTCTAAAGAAAAGGTTCTTTTAAAAGACTTAAAAGCAAGTGACGATATTTATAATCAAGTCATCGAAAATTTTGCTACCGTTGAACGACGAACCGAATTAATGCATCGATACATTTTTAAACATTTTATCTTATGTTATTAATTTATAAAGTATTGCTTGTGTTTTGTTTTCCTTATTAATAAAATTAAAAACAAAATTAAATTAAAAACTACAATTTTTTCCTCACACCATGGCGCTAATCCAATACTAAAGATCAGGAATCGCCACTGGGTACGACAGCATCTAACTGATGAGCCCACTGTCGTACCTGGGCGAAAAACACTTTGGAGTTGAGGTCGCTAAAACTTTGAATTGAATTTAATTCAATCACTCCACTTAAAAATTGAAATTATTTTCTGATTTCATATATACCTTCGTTTACAATTACACACCGCAATGTGTCTTTAAATTAATGCAAAGTATTTAATCCAAGTCTCGGGTATACCTTTAAGCTTAGTTGCATGTACTCTAGTGAAAATAAGATCAATCGCTGAAAAAACCAATTGCATCCTCTGGAACATTTTGAAGTAGCTGCGTAGTTTGCGTTCCTTTGAGAATTGAAGTTGCATTCAGAGATTTCTTGTCCAAATGCCATTTTTGACGTATGATAATGGTGAATTCACCTCAGTAATGACAAATCCTCCAAGCGCAAATCTTGTCATGAAAAATCTTTTTCCTTTGGGATGTTCGAAGTCTTCAGATAATTGAATGTCCCCTCATTTATGCCGAGAACACACACAGAAATGGACACCACCCTGGCATTATGTGTGAACTATGTTCATAAACAGAGTTCTCAGGAACTGTCTAATCTCATTTTTTGATGATAGTCTTTGAAGGTTTTGTTTCCTTCTTCACATTTTAACCCGTCAAATGTATATTTAATAAAAACAATCGACACCTCACCGAACACTTAAATTCTTCTTAATTAACTTTTATTACTTTTTATTTGCAAAATAAGAGACCATATCTCAGCTTATTGACGCACACAATTTTAGCCCCCTTCAATAATGCAAATATATTTATTTAGTTTAAATTATTATAATTTATTAAATTATAGGAACATAAAATTTCTGATCACAGATTTTATAAATTAACTTTAACAGTAAAAGCACATTACAATATTACATGAACATTATAACACATTACACATAATATTAATTATAACTATTGTTTAACAAAAGCAGCAGCTCTTCATTTATAATCGTTAAAATTCGAGCATGTAGTTGAATTCTGACGGATTCGGGTAATGGCTTCATTTTCCTTGCCATGTTTTGCATAAATTCCATATCGACGTCCGGAATGTTTTCATTTAGATGAGCAGCAACGGTGGTGTTTAAACCATCCATGAAACTTTTGAAAGTTTCCTCTGCTCCCTTTCGCTTGACGGCTCGAGATTTTTTCGGACCGATGTCGTTATTACATTCATTGGCACCGCCAACATCATTTTGAGGCAATATTGGAGGAGGTGAATTATATACCTCACGCTCACAGCTCTCTTCAGTTTCGGTATTTCCAATTTGTCTAGAAAAAAAAAAAGAAATACGTCATACATTTTGCAACAACACATTTTAAATTGTATGACGGTACAGGTACCTTCTTGTAATAAGCCATTGTATATAAATTCTTATAGTAGTCTCATGACGAGGAACGCCACGTAATTTACCAAGCGGCAGAGAAAACAACCAAACCCAATAACCAAACCGTATCTTAGGAAATTAATTTAACATTTTCTCATATGCTATCCTTTTCTCGGCAGAGAGAGACATAAACAACAAACATGCTATATTAGTATAGCTATTCAGAGCACACTGACTTGCACCAGCCAGTCAGCGCAGGCGCACACAAGCATGCATACATTATATTTATATGCAGAAAACCTACTGAGAAGGACAGCCTACGCACGATTGATGATGGCGGTGCGGTGGCGACGGCAATTTGCGAATGAAATTTTGTGTATAAGTTTTTTTAACCCGTTGTTTTGTTTTTTGGATACCTCTATGAGAAATAAGAATATGCATTAGGTATATGAATGAGCGAATAAGGTAGCAATCACTGATCTCTATAATACACTGGATAGCGCATTCCCTACATTGTATAACAGATTTTTTGACTCCAATTGAAGATGACAGATGGTGGGCAGCTTCATAATTTGACGTCTTCTTTTCACAAAAAAAAATATTTTGACATGACAAAGAGGAAAACAAATGTGACTGCACTTGTTTATGCGGGAAACAGATTGACACAGCAACTTCAACAGCAACTTTAAGGCTAGGCGCACACATTCAATTTTTAGTTTCGTAACTGCTTAGTTCGAGTAACTAAAAAGTTTGTGTTTTGACACAAACTAAACGATTGCCTAAAATGAGTTCGCTATTTTGTGTAACATCTAATTATTTGCACCTGCGCGGACATTCAACCAAATAGTTCATCTCTTTTCTATAAGCAACCAAACAGTTGTTCAACTAAAAATTTAATGTGCGCGCCTAGTCTAACAGCAACGAAAACTTCAACATCAAAAGTCTTGTGAAATAGATTACAACGTGAACAGCGTTTTTGACAGCATATAATCAAAATAAATTCAAATGCGAAATGATTTTGCCGTACATTTAACGATAAAAATTTACTTAAATTGCGTCAATGTATACGACTTGCACAATTTGTCGTACTAAAATTTATTTGTTTTTAGCAATTCTTCCATTGTCAAAACCAAAATAAATAGACGAATCAAAAAGATAGTTGTTACATTTTCATTTAAGTGTTGATAATACTGACAAATTTCACCTCAAAAGTTAGTAGCATTTGCACAGCGACATCGAATTTAGGGTTAAGGTCTAACGTTAATGTCGAAGTTGCTGTGTTAGGTTAGGCGCGCACATTCAACTTTTAGTTGCACAACTGTTTGGTTGCTTATAGAAAACAGATGAATTGTTGGATGTCCGCGCAGGTACATATAATTATATGTTACACAAAATAGCGAACTCGTTTTAGGCAATTGTTTAGTTTGTGTCAAACCACAAACTTTTTAGTTGCTCGAACTAAGCAGTTGCGAAACTAAAAATTGAATGTGCGTGCCTAGCCTTAATGTAATCAAAGCCATTTAAAACAGTGGCCCTAAAAACAGTGACGTGGTTGTTAAAGTTGCTGTTGAAGTTAGGTACAGCAGCAGATTGACACACCGTCAATCTGTTTCTCTTATTTCTCGCATTATTTGTAAATTTTAAATATTTATTATTAAAAATAAAATAATAAAATGAAAATTGGACGAAAATCATTTGTTTTGATTGACAAATTGACTATTTAATAAAATTGAAGGAATGTCTTTTCAGTTCTATTTTTTAGGCAAAAGACTGGCAAGCACAGTAATTTTTTTCATTTATTCAGCGATTTTTTAACACTCACGATAGTTTTTTATTCTTTATTACTTTTTGGTCACTTAATTTTGCAATTTTAGTTTATCAAAAATTATTTACTGTTTTTTATTCACACGATAATTTCAACCAAAATAAAAAAGTAGCAAAATGGAAAAATTATTTTACGTTCTATTTTGTTTTGCATTGTGATGCCACTAAATATTGCATTGGGAAAGTTGACAATACTGCAACAGCAACAGCAAGCCTAACGACGCTGTTGGCGTTGCTGTTCTTATGTGTGTTGAACAATTGAAATGCATTGGTTTTAAATTAATGGCGGCCGCTGTTGCTGTTGACAGTGCTGTTGCTGGTTCAATATGTTCCGCGCTTTATGATACTGTTTTAGATGTTATACAGTTATACTGTTATACGGCACCGTGGGCAGCTTCATAATATAACAATGTTCAAATGGAGTCAACTTTTTTCGATGGATGCGCTATCCAGTGTATTATAGAGATCAGTGGTAGCAATATATTGCCAGAGAGGGGTTTGCGATTGATGGCGGTCCATTGTATTTAGTTTTTGCATAAACTACATGTACTTATATAGGGAAAGACATTATGCATTCGTAAAAACAATCGAACTCGAGATTTTGATCAAAGTTGATATAACGATGATAGCGAAGACTAAAAAAGTGGGTTTTGCAATTTTGTCTGCTTGTCTGTCTGTTCGACAACCTTCAGCCTAAACGGCTCGGCCCATTTTCTTTAAAATTAGTGGATATCACTTTGAATATTTTCCCCCCACGTTTTTTTCTTTTTTTTTTGAAAAAAAAATAACGGTACCTGCCATACGAATTTTTTCGAAATTTTATAAATATTTTTTTTTTCTCAAAAACCGTTCGACAGATTTTAAAAATAAAAATACAAAAAAATTCCATTTAATTAAAGCTAGATAGTAGTTGAAAAAAATTTGCCAAAAATGGTTATTGAGGGTACCCCCCATGGAACCTTTTTTTCGTTTTTGATTTTCTCAAAAACGGTACAACCGATTTTGATAATTTTTTTGTTGCTAAAGCTCCCCAATAACTTTAATAGAATTGTGAATTCAAATTTTCAAAAAAATTTTTTTTGGATTTTTAAAAAAAACTTCAAATTTTTTTTTCAAAACTCAATAGGTATTTCGAAAACCCAATGCTATTTTTTTTAAACTTGATAAATGAGAGTTTCTCAATATAATCTACAAGATGTGAGATTTTTTTTTTATTTTACCTAAAAATAACGGTACCCACCATACAAACGTTAAAAAATGTTAAAATATTGTTTTCAAAAATAATAAAAACTAGCCGACCCAGCTCTCGAAATTCGAGTGCCAATTTATTTATTATTTATTATTTATATTATTTGGCAGTGTTTTCAAGCTAATTTATTAAATTAAATTTCATTTTATGTAATATGCAAAGTGTTCGACAGTGCAAAAACAAAAATGACACACAGTGTGTAAATGCTTGTCTCAAGTATATTCTGCACATCTCCGTAACTGTGGCTTTCCAGCCATATAAAATTTATCGAAATCGGTTAAATACTTTTGGAGAAAAGCGTACCACAAAAAACATGTTTGCCGTTTTATTATATGATGATAATAGAATTTTGATAATTTTTTTTTCTTTCAATTAATTTAAATGATCTTTGATTTAATAAAAAAAAAATTAAAATTAAGATATTACAGCTTGTACTTACCAAAGAACTATTTTGTCTAATTTTCAATTTCTCACATATCGGCATAACGAATTTTAATGCAATTTCTTATAGAGATGCTTCTAAAAAGTTTTAAATAAAACTTCAACACTTCCTGATAATAAACAATAAAGTCTGATTTTCAACTTTGACATCACTTTTTGACGATTTAAAAAAAGGGTAACTTTGCTGTACCCCGACCCATGTTAAGGTCAATTTCTCTGTCAGTACCTTACTCACAGTAGGGACCTGATTCTGCACTTTTTTTTTAGTTTAATACTAACCTTTAGGACTACGTTTAAATTGAGCTGATATGTTTTTAGGGTTGCCTGATATTCAATTTTAAATGGTGGTCAATTTTTCTTGCCCGAGCAAAATTTTGACTTTGAGGTCAATTTTTTTTTAAATGCGTCATAAACATAAAGTTTTCTTATTTCCACCTGGTGAAGAAAACAATAGTTTAAAAAAAAACTCATTAAGTGCACCCAAACACCCATACATCTTTTGATACATGGGGAAATCTTAAACAGGTAAAAATTTTGGGTTTTTTACCTACTTTTATTGCAGCACTTGGCAATCGGAGTGGTTTTCCAAAAATTGATAGTTTTTACGTAATTTTTAATACTGTGCAATCATGAAGAGGGTTAAAAGTATACTTATAGAGCAAGAGCCCATAAACCCCAAACCTTCCTTATTTTATAAAAGCTGAAAGTTTGTCAGTGCATGCTCCCAACAAAGGTAAGAACGATGGACTATTATGAAGTTTGTATTTTACTTGTATTAAAAAACAGTTGAAATATGAAAAAAAATGCAAGATCCAGTGATCGCACTAACTTGCTCTTATGTAAAAAAATTTTGAATTTTAAATACATTTTACAAATTTACAACATGGATTTAATGAGATAAAAATTTTCAAATGCATGGAATTGCCGTCTGATTTCCGAAAAAAGTATAAAATTCTGCAAACAAAGTTTGTACCTAAATCGTTTTATTATAAAAGTAATTTTTTATATAAGAAATATTGAATATTTCTTTTTTCCAAGAAATGTTCATACTTTTTTGAAAACCCAATATTATAACATAAGTTGTTTTTATTTTAATAAATTAATAATTGGCAAATCGCGAACTTAGAACAATAGGGTCTTACTGACTTTTTTTTTCAAAACTGTGTTATACATGTGGTCGTAGCAAATCGAGTATGCTCTTTCGATTTGTTACATCCATATTTGTCTATCTCCTTTAGTTTCCTATTAAGTCAATAAAAATGCAGGAAGCAGAGTTATATGTACATCAATTTATTAAAAAACTGAGTTCACAAAGTTCTAATTGATAAATAGAAGCTAGTGTAGTTAGACAAATTTAAAAAAAATGCACATATAACTTTGTTACACAAAAGGATGTAGATTAAACTTTGTTGCTTCAAAAGGCTATGAATTTTTTGTTAAAGTTGAATTTTATCTGAAATGCATTTTAAAAATTTGTGCTGTGTGATTTTCAAAATGTTTGTTCTAAATATGCATAAATTTTAATAAGTAATGGTGAGTATTTCTATTTCAAAAGAAAATAGGAAATCAAAAGATGTACTGTATTAAATATACCACTCATTTAAAATGTCCTGTTAAAGATAGCTTTTACAGGAATGTTTTCAGTACGAACTTTAACCTTGATTTTCACCATCCCAAGTTTGATAAATGTGTTTGATACATTAAGTAAAAAATTTACGAAGGAACATGAGGTCCACTTAAACTTAAAAAAGATTTTATTATATCATGTAAAGTTAAAAAAACTTGCCATATTTGCCAGCTTGGATGCACCACAAAGCCCGTGTAGGGCTTACTAGAACGGAATATCTAAAGATAAGCAAGCTAGATTCCAATGAAATTGTGCCAGATACTCTAGTTGTTATAATGCCACCTCGTTAAGAAGGATTCAAGGCTGTTATCTTGCCAAACGTATTATAACTTTCAATGAAAGCTTTGCGCCTCTTGGAACGAAAAGCAAAGAAATACCTTTTACTACAATTTGGCATGAAGGTACTTCCAGTCGACACTGAGTTCATAGTACTTAACTTTTAAAAAAGTCAATATATAAAGTCAACTTTTGTTGAACCATCATCATTTGTTCGCTCCCAGCCAATAGAAATATCAATCGACAGAATAAATGTTATTGAAAAAAATCTCTTCCAACTGTTTCCTGAAAATAGAAAACAATTCATCAATCTTCCTGTGATCGAGCTTAAAAATGGTGCAAAAACAATTTTTTCTTAATAAATGATTAAGTTTTGTTAACATCAATTTATGTTTTCTTTTTTTATTTACAGTTCAGTTTAAAAAGAAGGATTTTTAATAGAAATAGTTTACAAATCGGTGTATAATGTACACAGGGCTTTTTAAATATATCTGTATAATTAATTTCTATATTCGGGTTGCTGTAAAAGATTTAGTATTTTCCTTTATAACTCGAAGTATCAAAAATGTAGTTAGGGCCTTCACGATATTATGGGCAGTGTGAGCTTTACTATTAATTAACTTTTCTTTAATAATGTTTATTTGTTTTCCTTTATAAGAAATTCAAACAAAAAAAGGAATAAAAACTTCTTTCAACAAAAATTCTTATTTCTTTCACATAACAGGGTTCTATCTGAACAATTAAATTTCTTATCATGACACTTAGTATCAGGTAATTAGAACCTTATTGTTCTATGCTCAAATGACTTAGCGTTGAGAAACAAGGTTCTATCCATTTTTTCAACCACCAGTTACTGCAAAATTATGAATTAAATATGTTGTAGATTTTTAAATTCAGATCAACATAACTTAGTACAAAATGTGTGTTTTCAAAAAATTATGTAGATCCAAACAAAAATATAAAAGTTATTGACAAACAAAATTCAATCTCTGTTTTCTCAAAAGTGACTTGAGTGTAGTTAGAACCCTATTGTTCTAAGGTCGCGAAATTTGCTCAAAATTCGTAGATAAACATGAAAAGAAATATTTGTTAGTAATTTGAAATTGGAACGCCAAATATCTCCTTTTTTATTTCTTTTTAACAAAATGTTCTAGGTATATGCATACAAAATACTTTTTGCAAAAGAAGTTATCTGATTTTATTTTCTAAATACTAGTAATGTGTATATAGGTCATTTTTTAAAAATTGACATTTTTTATTGATCGTTTGAAAAAAATCTTTTTTCAGTTTTTCTTGGGTTTTAGTTTCTAAATCTATAGTAAACAAGTAGAAAAGGAGTTCTCCGAGTTGCGCAAAAATAATTTCAAATATTTTTCATTTACGAGTATTTTTCGATAAAAATTAAAATTAAAAATTTCGAATGTACTAAAAATGTTCTTTTCTTGCATAAAATAACAATAATCCACAAAATAAATAGTAACAATAAATAGTTGAAGTTTTGGGAAAGCAACTAAATTAAAAAAGATAATTTATAAAAAAGCTGTTTGTTTACGAAATGATTTTGTTTAAAAGCATGAAAGAGTCAAAAAAATATTTTTAAATATCGACACATAACTTTCTTGGAACTTTTACGGTACCAATACTGTAGGGAATGATGAAATTCAGTATATTTATCTAGAATATAAAAAATTAATAATAATATGAGCCATTATAAACTAAAAGAACATTTATTAAAAAAGAAATACGAAAATGGCCACGGAGATTACAGGCCACGGAGATTACAAAATCGACTATTTCTTAATTTTAATATAGTCAATGCAATTAAATGTCATCCAAATTATATTAGGTTCAAGTATGATTAAATACCTTTCTTTTGGCGGTGGTTAGACTAAATAATATTAATATGGTACAAAGATAACAAGGCCACGGAGATTACACTGAATTTTTACTCGGATGAAAAAATTATTTTGTATGTAAATTTTAAAGGAATTAACTGCAATAATTAAATTATAATAAAACATGAAATTGAAGGTTTTTTGACGTACTATAAGATGATGCATCGTAAAAAATTATTAAAAATTGTTTAGTTGTGTGAAAAAGCGAAAATGTTTAATTATGTTTTTTTTTTTCAAAATCTTGTCACACTCATTCAACTAAGTATTGGAACATATCATAAAATTGAAGTTTAAGAGAAGGCCTTTCAAACGACAAGGCCCAAAATTAAAAAAAAAAACATTTTCATCATTAAAAATATTAATAAAACTGATTAAGCATCAAAATCACATCCCAAAAAGGCCACGGAGATTACACATTATTAATTACCATGGCTATTCGTTACCATCAATCGATCTGCAAATTTTTTCTTATAATGCTGACATATAAATACAGTTCCATGCCAAATTCCAAGTCTTTAAATTAAAATGCAAAAAAAATAGAAGCTATAACGCCAAAAATGTAATTTTTTTAAAACGACCCATATGTATCAATACATTTCTAAAATTGGTATACTACATTTTTGCAAACGACTTTGCACCTTGCAACAACAAAATTGAGTTTTTATGCTGTGAATTAGCGATATATACTTCATTTCCAAATTATTATAAAAACAAAACAGTGATGGTGGTGGTATAAATTGAAGCAGTTAAATTTAGTCTTTCTTTTTTTATAGTTTATTTTAGGTTGTTCAAGCTGTTTTTTTAATATTAACCCATTTTCGGCGGCTACCTGTTCCAGGTGTGGTAGGAACTTGAAAAATCTGAAAAAAAAAATTTGGAAAAGCTTTCAGTTTCCCGGAAAATTCACGTTGCGTTTTCGCAACATCCGCCGAATGTAGAGAAAAATCTTTGGAATTTTTTTTTTTATATAGAGTTTAAATCAAATTTAATCAAATAATATTTGTTTGATAAAGCGTATTAAAACAGAAAATATATTAATAATGAATTATAATTTAAGAAATTTAACATTATAGGGATGTATATAGCTATGTATGCTCATAAAATATTAATTTTTGTATGGTAATTGCATTTAAAGATAAACATTTGTTTTTCGTTACATGCGAAACGTGGATTGAAAGGTGGCACTCCCTAGATCACGAATATGCAATTTTAAACTCGCTGAGATACCAAGTTTAGCCAGAAATCACGCTTGAAAATGTCAACTTTGGGGGGTCTACGGAGCTCCGTTTAGCCGCAAATCGCATTTAAAGATAAAAGTTTGTTTTTCGTTACATGCGATACGTGGATTGAAAGGTGGCACTCCCTAGATCACGAATATGCAATTTTTAAATCGCTAAGATGCCAAGTTTGATCAGAAATCACGTTTGAAAATGTTAACTTTGGGGGGTCTACGAAGCTCCGTTTAGCCGCAAATCGTATTTAAAGATAAATATTTGTTTTTCGTTACATGCGATACGTGGATTGAAAGGTGGCACTCCCTAGATCACGAATATGCAATTTTTAACTCGCTAAGATGCCAAGTTTGGCCAGAAATCACGTTTGAAAATGTCAACTTTGGGGGGTCTACGAAGCTCCGTTTAGCCGCAAATCGCATTTAAAGATAAATATTTGTTTTTCGTTGCATGCGATACGTGGATTGAAAGGTGGCACTCCCTAGATCACGAATATGCAATTTTTAATTCGCTGAGATGCCTAGTTTAGCCAGAAATCACGTTTAAATAAACATAAATGTTTCCTTTTTTTATTCTTTTTATTTAAATTTTTTTTTTTTAATTATTATTTTTATTTGACTTTCTAAGTTATTACATGTTTTATTTTATTAATTTCTAAAAGGAGGCCGCTGTCTTCAGCTAGGCTGCACCTCGCAGTTAGATTGATTCATTAAGACTGCACTTAAAAATAATCTTCAACTTGAACTATACTTCAGGTAAATGGGAAAATGTGCTGTGTTTGCAGAATATGAATTTGTTTTCAAAATATTCATATTTCATTTCGTTGCACAAGGGTGGAAGGGAAAAGGTGTGCATCCGTTCTGGATTGGTTTTGCTGTGTTAGCAAAAATGGCGTGGGAATCCGTTAGGAATTTATGATGTGCCGTTAGGCAAGAGGGCGTGTGGGGAATAACGGGTTTTCCGTAAAGGGTGAATCCTCAGACGTAACTATATCACACCTATTTTTTTTATCAAAATCATTAGAGCCGTTTTCGAGATAAATAAGATTTTGCATTACGGGTGTATGGGGGGTACCGTTAGTTTTGGAGCTAAAAAAAAATTTCTACTTTGCCTCTAGGGAATCACCGAATACCCTTAACTACCGAGTTTGAAGAAAATACCTCCGGTAGCTTAGGCTGTAGTGAGCGGTACAGTCATACAGACATACAGACATACAGACATACAGACATACAGACATACAGACATACAGGCATACAGACATACAGACATACAGACAGACAGACGGAATTGTCGGACCCACTTTTTCCGTCTTCGCTATCATCGTAATGTCAACTTTGATCAAAATCTCGAGTTCGATTTTTTTTCCAAATGCAGAACTTGCCCTATAGTACGTACCTACATATATCGCAAGTAAAACAAACCGTCTATGATTGTGTCTAATTCTGAGCGCTGAATGTAAAAAACTCAATTTCCCTGTCCTAAACCTCAATCCAATCACGATTCACCTAAAATACAAAAGGAAACAAAATTTCATTTGCTAGGTATAATGTTTATCTTGTGCGCAATCCGAGTCAATTCGATGCTTGTGCGTGTGCGTTGCCTGTGCGGCTTGCCACTCGTGCCATGAATTCTCGTTGTGGGTTATTTTTGTGATATTTTCTTTTATTTTTCTCTATGCGCGATGCGAAAAAAAGAGGTATCTTGGAGAGACGAGACAAGGTATATTTATTTTCTTAACACACAAATTTTTTTATAAAAGAGCCATATGTGTACATGTCTGTGGTAGACCTACCCTTAAGGCATAGGTAGAGGGCTTGTAGAAGGTTTACGGGTTCACGAATACCGAGGAGTCTAGGTAAGTCTCCTTTTAGGCCTGTAATGAAATTGTCGAGAGCTTTGTCTCTATAACTTTTTAAAAGCCTTTTAAGCCTTGTATCGTATCATTTCTTTGAACTAGGGAAGTCATTTGGTACTCCAGTGTGTATTATACAAGGGGTGTATTATACGATTCCAGCGCAATGTCTGCATTGCCTACTATTTTGTTTCGGATTACGTTTAAAACTCCGAAATATTTCGGTGAACCTTTTTTTTTATAATTTACACGTACTAAAGGGATTATGACTCCCCTTAAAATGTTTTAGCACAGTGCGAGCGTTTTAGGAAAACGGGAGAGGATTTAAGAGGAGATACCGATGCACATTGGTTTTGAATGTCTGAACAATGGGAGGGAAACATAGAGTCGGGTAAAGCATTCCACATTCGTGTGGTGCGGCTAAAGAAAGAATCTCTGAATTTAACTGTACATCCGAAATTGGGCTCAAGTGTAAACTGATGGGCATCAATACCAAATGCACGCATAAAAGAGCTTGATGTCAAACTCTATCAAATGCTTTTGAAATATCCACTGCAATAATCTTACTTTCTCCAAAACGATGTAAAGATTTGTGCCACTGTTCGGTGAGATATATATCAAATCACCAGTGGACCTATTGCTAAGAAAGCCTTACTGCCGGTCATTAAGAAGCTTTCGTTCTTCTAAATTATCAAGTTTATCAGCGTTTCCATGACCTTAGAAAGAAGGGATGTAAGTGCAATTCGACGATAGTTAGAGGGGGAAGAAGATTCGTCTTTTTTTAAGGACAGGCTGGACAAATGCTGTTTTCCATGCAGTCGAAAAGAGACCAGTAGAGTAGGACAGATAGAAAAGCTTACGCAATGGTTTTGCCAGCGTTGAAGAACACCTCTTCAAAACAATTGGGGCGATACTATCCAGGCCAGCGGATTTATGTATATCGATATCTTTCAGCACTCTTGCAACTGTACGAGTGCGAAAGAAGATTTGTCCCACAGAATCATTAACACTCTCAATTACAGGAGGAATCATTGCACTCTCTGGTAGCGTCGAATTGACAGCAAATTGTGCTGCAAGCAACTTGGCTTATTCTTTAGAGCTGACATAAGAAGTGTCATTGAAAACGAGCGTAGGAACCAAAGATGAAGTAGTATTTCGTACATTTGTTACAAATGACCAAAAAATTTTACTACCTTTTGATAGTATTTTTTGCGGTAATTTTCGATCATGTAAGAATTTGGTTCTTTGGATATGATCATTACAGGTCTTTCTAGCTTGCTTAAACTTTTTCCGATTTTCCTCAGTAAAGTTGGCTTTATAATATCGGAAACTTACTTCTCTAAGCCTAATAACCTCTTTACAGCTCAAATTAAACCATGAGTTCTCTTCGGTTTGACAGATTTTTTCCTATTTGGGATAAACTTCCTCATTCCGAAAAGAATAAAATTTGTAATCATATCTACACTGGAGGCCACGTCACTATCGAGGAAGCATAGCGACCAGTTAAAATTCCTGAAGAAATCGTTGAGACCGTCCCAGTTGACTTTCTCGTATTGCCAAACGGTTCTCTTAGGAATTATTTCTCTAACTGGGTTTTGTTGGCATGAGAAATTCGCAGATATGATATGTACAATGGTCGGATGTGCCTAGAGGTGATAAAACATTTATAGTGTATTTGTCAGGGTCAGAGGTAAGAAACAAGTCTAGTGTGTTTCCGGATTGATCTTCAACGTCAGGAATTCGGAATTCGAACTCGTGAACGAGTTGAGTCAAGCTGCTTAACTCATAAAAAATCACGACATACCTTCCTTCGGGTGTTGTCTGCCCAGAATAGCGCAGCCACGAAGAATTGTGTACATTGAAATCGCACGTAATAACGATTTCGCTGTGCAGAAAATGAGAAACAATTCTTTGGATGGAGTCAGATAGCGCATGGAATTAATTAGAAGTTGAGTTGCTGTCCAAACTTGGGCTGCGATAAATTAAGCATGTATGAATGATGCGCTTATGGATTGTGAATTTAAACCACATAAAATTTAAATTTGTATTTAAACATGAGCCATATTGTGCTTGAAGACAGGTTCATAGAGGTGAATAATTCTATCTACGCTTTTTTCCCATAGCTAAATTCTCCTGGTTGCCCAGAAAAATCTCTTAGACACCTAACCAGCGTTGCCGCTGGGCTTCACGAAAGTGTCACACATTTTTTAAAAAAACGTAACAAAAGCGAAAAAAATGTAACAAATTGAAAAAAATTATTTAAATCAAAGAATGCTCTTGAACTCAATTTTTAATTTTTAATAGGAACATAAGTTTTCTTCATCACAGTTTTTAAATTCAGTACAAAACTATACATTAAATAATAAGTTAATAAATTATTATAAGTAAGACACATTTTAAGTTTTACATAGAACATGTTTAGGCAAATTAAGAGAATTGATCTTTTATTTGTTTTGCAAACATTATTGATTCAATGGTATTCAAGTGATACCTATTGGTTAAATCTCTTTTTATCAAATTTAGCTCTGAAAAAATACGTTCTGCTGCCTCACTGTGTGGTAAACTTAATATATTATAAACAAATTCTGTTATATTTTCAAAAAGATTTTCTTTTTGAGCATTTTGCAAAGAGCCAACATGGAATGTGGAAACTGGAATACATTGAGGAATGGATATCTAACCATGTTTATATGCTGGATCGAGAGATCAAGTTTGAATTTGAAGTGAAAGATAGCAAGATTTCGACTAAACTGTAACTGAACGAGTTCGATCGAGTCGAATGAAGGTGATTTCAACTCAATTTAGGACGTAGGTGTACAAATAGGTGGAAGTGTTGTTTAAGCGCACTTCACACTGATTAAAAAAATCATAAAGTAAATTTTTAAAGAAAAAAAAAGTTTGGAGAAAAAAGTGTAACAAAAAGAAAAAAAAAGTAACATAGTAACAAATACAAAAAAATTAAGAAAAGTGTAACACTTTTGTTACTCTTGTAACATTGTGGCAACGTTGCACCTAACTACGTCTGGGACCTTATCAAGGTCTGTGAGATTTGCTCTCAGTGTTGGATCGATTGTTTGATCGATCCCACGAAATCTATCAGAGTTAGTATTTATAATACCCTGAATAATATCCCTGTCTTCGGTGTTCAGTACATGGTTCACGATGGATAATACCATGTTTTCTAACTCAAGACGAGTAAGGGGTAAATTATTTTATTGGTTAGCGGGAGCGGGAATAGATAGGTTAATTACAGGTCTAGCTAGATTAACGGGTGATTTTTTTGAGGTTAGGATTTTCATGCATTAGTATTTGACAGATCACGCGGGATTTCAGACATGGTGTCAAAGAGAAAGATGCTCAGTATGCTTTGACATTTCATCATGAATAGACTTACTAACGAGCAACGTCGAATTTTCAGTGAATGGGCCCTAGAAAAGTTGGCAGAAAATCCGCTTTTTTATCGACAAATTTTGTTCAGCGATGAGGCTCATTTCTGGTTGAATGGCTACGTAAATAAGCAAAATTGCCGCATTTGGAGTGAAGAGCAACCAGAAGCCGTTCAAGAACTGCCCATGCATCCCGAAAAATGCACTGTTTGGTGTGGTTTGTACGCTGCGCTGGTGGAATCATTGGACCGTATTTTTTCAAAGATGCTGTTGGACGCAACGTTACGGTGAATGGCGATCGCTATCGTTCAATGCTAACAAACTTTTTGTTGCCAAAAATGGAAGAACTGAACTTGGTTGACATGTGGTTTCAACAAGATGGCGCTACATGCCACACAGCTCGCGATTCTATGGCCATTTTGAGGGAAAACTTCGGAGAACAATTCATCTCAAGGAATGGACCGGTAAGTTGGCCACCAAGATCATGCGATTTGACGCCTTTAGACTATTTTTTGTGGGGCTACGTCAAGTCTAAAGTCTACACAAATAAGCCAGCAACTATTCCAGCTTTGGAAGACAACATTTCCGAAGAAATTCGGGCTATTCCGGCCGAAATGCTCGAAAAAGTTACCCAAAATTGGACTTTCCGAATGGACCACCTAAGACGCAGCCGCGGTCAACATTTAAATGAAATTATCTTCAAAAAGTAAATGTCATGGACCAATCTAACGTTTCAAATAAAGAATCGATGAGATTTTGCAAATTTTATGCGTTTTTTTTTTTAAAAAAGTTCTCAAGCTCTTAAAAAATCATCCGTTATTTTGGTTAGCCATGTTTGGTTTTTATAGAAGTTAACGGGGTAAATTTGTATTATTAAAAATTTAAAATCTTAAATAAACTTCTTCTTTATCGAATTTTGATGTTTATTTATGTACGAGTATATATTTATATTAGTTGTTAATTGATCTTATATTCTAATTTATTTATTTTTTTTTAATACTCGTATTTATAAATTATATTTTAGATTCTCAAAAATAAAGTATCTTACAGTATAACAACGGTGGTAATCATGACTCTTGCGGAGCCGCAAGCAGATCCACTGCGTCTGTTTTACCTCTGGTTGGTTACTAGGGGGCCATTGTATGTTTCTCCAGCAGTTCGAATGTTAGTTTTTTTCTTCTGTACCACTTAGGGACTTGTAGGTTAATCAAGTGTTTTTTTTTTCAATTTTGTACCACATAGAGACAAATGTTTTTTTTTGTTCAATTTTGTACCACTTAGGGACTTGTAAATTAATCAAATTTTTTTTTTAATTTTGTACTACTTAGGGACTTGAAAATTAATCAAATGTTTTTTTTTTTTTTCAATTTTGTACCACTTACGGACTTGTAAATTATCACTTTATCACCAGGGTTAGGTGATTCACTGTATATAGTCACAATTTTCCTGGTAGCCACTGTGTCGGCTTTTTTTCTGTACCGCTTGGGGACAATTTTGTTTGTACCCGATTTTTTTCTTTTTAGCACTACTTAAGGGCGTTTGAAATTTTTTTCACGTAACACAATCACTGTGGCCCAACGTTGGGCCCCAATTAAATTATTTCCGTTTCTTTTTTTTTATCTTAAAAAAAAATATTACTTTTTTCTTTTTATTTTTTTAATTATTTTATTTAGTTTATTTCTGTATACTCGTAAAACACACAAATGACAAATAATGCTTAAAATCTATACCTTAAATACTAATTAACTGCTAACATTGAAGTTTAGCCATTCCCACATTGTCGCTCCATATTTCCAAGAATTTGATGTTGTTTTCAGCTGGTTTCATTTGGTGTCATTGCCTAGACACTATGTCAGTAGTTTTCGGTGTGAAGCAATTTGTTTGTTAACTTCACTATGTTGTCGTTAACTTATACAATATAACAGAAAACAACAGAATTGTGCAGGCAGAAGATTTTTGTACAGGCTATAAAAGACAACAACAAAATTGTGCAGGTAGACAAGAACAAAAAAAGGATGAGGTTGATTGTGAATACTTATAGACATAGACATAAGAAGTTTTTCAGTTAAACTTTTTAAATTACACATTTAAAATGAAAATCTGGTACAAATTTTTCAATTTGGCCTTGTCTCGTTGAAATACTCAACGGTGTATGATGAGATGGGTCTAATATTTTTTTTTTCAATTCAATTCTTTATGAGTTAAGTTATGCAAAAAAGACCAAAAAAAATCTTAATCATCTTAAATAATCTAAATGATCTTAATAATATAGTTTACTGGTGTAATCTAAACGGATTATATTTCAATAATATCAAATGTAGTGTTGTTGATTAAGTATATAGACCAAGAGCCCACAGCAATTTTTGGGTGTGATTGATAACAAAAAATAATTAGCATAATTAGACAGGCCTTTTATAGTTATTTATGAATGTGAACATCTTGCATACTCTAGTGGGCGCAATAGTGCATTATAGTGCATCAAGTATGCAGTTCTTTCCAAATTCTAAAAAATTGGGATACAAAATTTGCCATAACTTAAAAATGAACAGCTAAGTGCCCTGATTGCAAATATCGAGGTCCAAGACGTCTTGAAGGTGACCTTCTTAGTGCAAGAAGTAGCCTATTCTTATCGCGTCTGGCAGGCAGAAGGCTGTCTGTAAAACGTCTTGAACCTCGATATTTTCAATCAGGGGGCTTAACTCTACATTTTGACAAAGTTGTTATCAGAATTATTTGGACTTGGAAAGAACTGCATACGTGATGCACTATTATGCACCATTGCTCCCACGAGAGTATGCAAGACTTTCACATTTGTAAATAACTATAAAAGGCCTATCTAATTATGCTAATTATTTTTTGTTATCAATCACACCCAAAAATTGCTATGGGCTCTTAGTCTAATATACTCTATTTGTTTTGATTACGAAATTGATGGTCAATACCTACAAAGAATAATTAGTCAAAAGGTCCTTAGAGTTATCTTTAATTCTAAGATGAATTTTTAGCTTCAAATTTACCAAGTTATCTATAGGGAAACTCGATGTAGCGTTTCATAATTAGAAATTCAAAGTCTTTTGAAAAAACTGTTCGACAGATTTTTTAAGAACAAAATTCAAAAAAATTCATTTATGTAGTTAAAGCTAGGTTTGAAAAAAATATTCCGAAAAGTGGTTATTATTTTTTTCTTGTTTCTGATTTTCTCAAGAACGATACAACCAATTTTGATATTTTTTTTTATAGTTTAGCTCTCTTAAAGTTTGGATAGTATTGTGTATTCAAAATTTTCAGATTTTTTTTTTTGGATTTAAAATTCTTTTTTCCAAACTCAATATTTCAAAAACCTAATGCTCGCCTTTTCTTAAAATTGACAGTTTTGTAATACAGTCTACAAGATGTAAGAAAAAAATACTGTTTTACCTAAAGATAAGAAAGGTTAAGTGGTTTTTGAATATTGTATTTTTCCTCGAAAACTTTTAATTAAACTCTTTAAGATTGTTTATATACAATGTTGAAAGCATCGCTACCTTCACCACCCTCCACATCAGCTGAAGAAGAATTGTTTGCATTCTCCTCCGCATCGACAACAGTATTTTTTTTCATTTTCGGCTACAAGGTAATGTAAGTCTGCATCAACTTCAACTGTGTGCAATGAGCGGGCCCCTCTTGGTTCTCACCTCCGGAAACACCACAACCATAACCAAGAGTCACAAAAGAAGAAGGGAGATTAAAGCGCACTGTAGTGCACAGCCAAGTACACCCTTTTTACAGGAACAAACTCAGGCGATTTTTGACCCCTCCCTATCTTCAGTATCAATGAAGTCAGAAAATTAAAATTCTGAATATTTGCTAAGTTAGGCACAGGCACCTCAACAAATTTAAATTTTCTAGCATAAGCGGTTCCTGAGATATAAGGCCTCAAAAATCACAAAAACCGTAACTGACTGACTCACTGACTGACTGACAGATCATCAAAACTATGGAGCACTTTCCGGCATCGTAGAATCTTGTAATTTTGCACACGGTTCCAACGTTAATGATTACAATTTTAATCTTGGTTGGGTATAGTGCACATTGGATTTTTGTCAAAAAATCGATGTATGATGAAATGAATTTAACAAAAATTGCGTATTGACAAGGTCCTCACAGTCAACTGATGAGTCCATGTGAGATCGACGGGACGAAACGCCAATTTTTTTGGACTAAAGGCTAATAAAGCTATTTTGAATCAATAATTCAACAAGTCCATTAATAGTGCTAACTCTTCTACTTGGCTGATTTATTTCAGTAGTATATAGTATTTGCATTATAAAAACCTTCATCCTCAACAATTATTGTTTTTTATGACTTTGAGCGGATGTAGGTATCAGTATTTATATTTAAGGTAGGTATATTAGTGTTAGGTATCCTGTCCGTGAGATCCGACCAAAAACATAAATGTTAAAAAAAGAGCCAAGTTCTTCTATACAAAAACCTTTGTGTAACAAGTCAGCCGCGAAAAGTACTGAGATTTAAAAGTACGCCAAGTTCTTAATTCATGAAGGCTTAATACCGAATGTTTAAAGTAGAATAATATTGAAACAGCTACAATGTAATAGAGAAATTTTATTATTTTATTTTATTATTTAATTAATATTTTACTGACTAAAATTTGATGGGCTTACTTGGAAAGTTTTTTTTATGCCCAATTCGAAAGGTTTTAAGTTGCTCGCCAGCAAGTTGAGAAGCAACGAACATGATAACTGGTCTTGTAAAATTAATAAATTAATTATAATATTAATTTAAAGAGGAATTTGACTGCAGTATACATATGTTTGTACAAAACTTGCTTGCGAGTATTTGCCTGTGTAGCCTCTATCTATGGAATTTAACAAAAAGATAATTTGGAAAGTTCATCTACTTATAATTTATATTCGTATTCAAACAATCATTAACTTTCAATTTTGTCTTCTTTATTTTCAGTATGAATACTATACGGATCTAGCAAATACCGCTGGTATAAAGAACATTGATATTGTTATGGCAAAACTTCATGATGTCAGCAGTGGAAGGTTTTTAGATGATTTAGTCAATTTTAGAAACGACATTTTTAGACTTGTTGATCAAACTACTTTTATAAAAATGAACTAAACCCTACAAAAGGTTAAAAAATTATTTTAATTTCTGAGCGCTCACTTGAGTAAGCGAATCCTTCATTGTTTCACATTTTGATTTTACTAAGCGCTTTGACAAATTAAATAAAATCTCTATTTTAAATTTTTTTTATCAAAAAGAGGATGCATTTTTAATTTCTTAATCGTGTATGATTCATTTAAATGTAAAACTCAGTGTGGGATTTTTCTTTAATTCATAAGTCACTGACTTGCTCATGACTTATTTTGTTTTAATTCATAAGTCACTTAATAGGTTCTGAATTAATTTTTTTTAAATTCATAAGTCGCTAAGAAACTTATGATTTAAAGTTTTTTAATTCACAAGTCACCAACTGACTTATGACTTAAATTTTTTTTTAATTCATAAGTCAATAACTAGCTGCTTTATTATATTTTTATTAATTCATAAGTCACCCACTAGCTTGTGAATTAAAGCCAAGCTTAAGATAAAAAGTGACTTAAGCTTTTGCAACCCTGGTCGTGGTTCTTGGACCTTATGCCCATTACAAAAAAAAAATGCCAGTCTAAACATCAAAGATGATATTGAAGTGCAAGTATTGTTGCCTTTGCCCTCCCTTCGATTCGCGTAGAATATGTTTATATAAATGAATGTACATACATATATTATATAAACTGAAAATATGCAATCACTTCAGGTATTAAAACTCACCCTTAAAATTCCTGTTGAAGTGGCCACTGCAATCTTGTATAGTTTACTCGTGGTACTCGTGAGATTACACTTATCGTTATCAATAACTTTATTGCATTTTTAAATTCTTTATATAAATATGCATACCAATTACGCGAATTGATTTTCTTTAAATATACGTATACTGTTCCTCTTTTTATTTTTTTTTTCTTGGTTCGCGTTTCTATATTTTTTTTATTATTTTTTTTTCTTTTTAAGCCAACAAACACTGGCAACCAATGAAACAAAAAAAAAATCTTTAAATTAAAATTAAATTAATTATTAATACAATTGATTAAATCGACTGAAAAGCCACAATAAAAAAAAAAAAAAGAATGAATTTTTTTGTAAAAATAAAATAAAAATAAATTTCGACATCGATGATGGTTTGAACTCAGGATCTCTCAGATCTGCAACGCAATTGGTGAAAACCTTTTTTTTTTTCGTTTTTCTTTTTTCTTTTTTCTTTTTTAAATTCATTTTTATTTCCTTTAATTTTAAAACTATCTTAAAGCTAGAAAAAAATTCATAAAAATTAGCCTAATTATCCAACTACTTAAAATTAACTTACTGTCACTATTGCGGGTGCTCTAAGCTAAAATATATCTGAATTCTAATACATTTCGGCCTAAAAACTATTTTTTCATTTAAGCTATACCTATCTTTTTTTTTTGTTTCTCGAGAAAATTTAAAAAAAAACTCGTATTCTGTAATTTTTTTTAATTTTTTATATAAAACCTAAAACTAAAGTAAACTAATTAAAACTATCTAAAACTAATTAACGCTACTTAAAATAAACTAAAACTATGTACTTAAAACTAGAACAGCCACAGCAGCGAGTTTTTTTTTTTTTTACACAAATGTGTAGATTTTTTGTTTTATGACACTCCGCTTATCCCTACCTAAAAAGTACATTTAAACCTATGTAAGTCGGCCAAGACATACAAGTCCTCGTCAACTCTCCCTTTCATTATAAGACAACCACCAAAACTGGTTCTCCTGTCTCACCCCGTCCCTCCGGTCGTGCAAATAATATATCCCCACTAAATAACAGGAATTTAACAAACAACGAAATTGACCAATACTTAGAACAAATGGACGAAACAATCCTACGAACTATGAACAGAACTTTACCAAAATACAGAGAACATAACGTAACCGACATGTACCGTAACGCGACTATTGATGCACTACACAGACAAAAAAGTGGACTACTGACAAGACTTAAACGCTTGTACCGATGGTTTACTGACTCACGCGATCTGGAGATTAGGACACTGAAGTCGTCAATCAAAAACATCAACCAATTGATCAAAGAAAATTATAGGTTGTCTATTAATTTGTATTGGAACAATAAAATTCGGGCCGTTAACTCTAGCGACCCGAGTATGTTTCCACAAATTAACAAGATATTTAGACGGAATGATCAAAACGAACTTCCATGTCTTAAGCTCCAGAGAACGACAGAAAACAGAAACGTATTTCTGACAGCAGGGATAGATCCAGATGACGCGGTCTTGGACGATGACCTTTTTATTGTCGAGGATCCGCTGGAGAAAGTGGAGGCTGTGGGGGCTGCTTTTCAGCAAGTGTATAAGGTAAATGAAAGCATTCACCCCAACCACGACCTGGAAAACAGAGCTCTACTCCATCACTTCTATCTTCGTAATGAAATGACGCAATGGCGATCAGAGAATCTAGGTTTCATCCGGTTCAATGAAGAAAACTTGGTGAATGCCATCATCGCCATGCAAGATGGGAGTAGTTCCCTGTTAGTTACGAGGATGGAGCTCCAGCTCATCTTCGATTCATTAAAGAAGAAAAAGTCAACAGGAGTCGATGGTATATCCAATATTGTACTTCGACATCTACCTAAGGAAGCAATTGACATTTATGCCACACTGTTTAACAACGCACTGAATAATGCATATTATCCAGGGCGGTGGAAGACAGCTGTGGTTCATCCTCTCCCGAAAAAGGGAAAGGACAACTCCAATCCGGCGAATCTCCGGTCGATAAGTCTCCTACCGAGTATCAGTAAAGTATTCGAGAAAGTCATAAATAGAGCTCTGTCCAAGTGGACGGAGGACAATAATATCATACCGGATAATCAGTTCGGGTTTAGACACCATTCATGCCGCGTCTAAACTCGTTTCTGATATCCAATGGAACAAAACTAAAAATCAGTGTACAGGTGCCTGTCTGGTTGATTTGGAGAAGGCTTTCGACACTGTATGGTTAGAGGGTCTCTATCTAAAATTTACTAGGCTCGGCATAAGTTAACCACTATTATATATACTTTATGACATGCTCAATGGTAGAAAGTTTGTTGTCAAAAGTGGCAATGTAACTTCTACCGCAATCTTCGATATCAAGAATGGTCTTCAGCAGGGAGCGGTGAACTCGCCAATTCTATTCAGCATTTACACCAGCGATCTGATAAGTAGTCTAACTCAGGCAATTGCGTATGCCGATGACTTAATAGCGTACAGAACAGCTACAAAAGTTGAGGTTATCAGAATTCTCTTACAGCGTGACTTCGACAAGATTCAGCGATATTGTGATGACTGGAAGTTGAAAATCAACTTTCAGAAATGAAAACGATTCTGTTTAGGACTCCGTTGACTAGAGCCCCTAGGGATACTAGAAAGAACCATCTCAAATGGAAAAGATTCGGGTGTTTGAGAGGCAGTGTCTTAGACGTTGTCTTGGATTACACAGAACACCAGAATCGGAGTACAAACATTACTATTCCAACAGGACTCTATACAACAGAATAGATAATTTTTTGATAAAGCTGATTCGGAGTCACATTGCGAGAGCGATGACCTCAGCAAATAGCTTAATCTTTGAGGCTTACTACCCCAACACAGAATACTTCGAGAGTGTGCGTTTAAGTGGCCATATTGCACCTAATGCATTCCTCTATTTAGATAGTATAGGGTTGATCCAGGATAGAGAGGCGGTTCCGCTAATCTACCACGTCGGCCGTAGGGCTGTGGATAGGCGGCTCCTTTATAGTCGAGACGTCCTCGCACAAGACGGAGCTGAGCGACTTCGGTTCAGTAGGACTGTGTCCGATCGGGACCTGAAAGACAGGGTAAGGCAGGAGAACCAGTTTTGGTGGTTGTCTAATGTTGATAACGATAGTTGACAAGTTGTCTTGGCCGACTTACATATTTGAAGGGTATTCTTAGGTAGGGACAGTCAGGATGGCACAAAAAAAAAAAAAAAATTACAGTACATTCTTCCAATGTATTTAAAAAAAAAAAAAAAAAAAAAAAAATCTCTGCTGCTCTGGCTGTTCTAGTTTTTAAGTAGTTTTAGTTTAGTTTTAGTTTATTTTAAGTAGTTTAAGTTGGTTTAGGTAGTTTTTAATTAGTTTTACTTTAGTTTGTAAGTTTTATATAAAAAATATAAAGAGATAAAGAATCCGAGTTTTTTAAATTTTCTCGAGAAAACAAAAAAAAAATAGATATAGTTTTTGAATTAAAAATAGTTTTTTAGGCCGAAAGGCATTACACTTAAGATAAAGTTTAGCTTAGAGCGCCCGCATAGGGCCAGTAAGTTAGTTTTAAGTTATTGGATAATTAGGCTAGTTTTTTATGAATTTTTGTCTAGCTTTAAGATAGTTTTAAGATGAATGAAAATAAAAATGAATTTAAAAAAAAATAAAAAAAAAAAGCCTTGTAGGGAAAGAACAACAATCAGAGTTGTATGAAATAGAACAAAAAAAAGAAAATAAAAACATTTCATTAGGTAGATAGTTTCCGGAATAGGATTAGGATAAAAAATTAAAAAGGCTTTCTTATTGATGATGCTGAGAGCTAGCTTACCTGAAAAAAAAAATTGAAATGGTCTAAAGTAAACCATGGCTCCAAGGGTGCTACTCACAGAGGAGTGAGGGATGATTGATGGTGAGTGGCCAATGGCATCACAGATGCTTACTAAAATCAGCATATGTTTAAACAAAAACTGTGAACTGTGCTATCGGATGCTGTTGTTGAGAGAAGTACAGTCTACGAAGACTTGAAGGTGCACTGCAGTTAACCATACGGGGCTGTAGCATTTAGGCGGTAGATAAGAGGACACGCGTCACGATTGTTCCAGAAGTTTCAAATAATTATAAATAGTTAAAAATAATTAAAGAATATAAAATATGTTACTTTTTATCGCGTCCGTTTTAACGTAAATTACATATTGCAAATACAAATTGCATAAACTGAAGCTAAACTGAAACATAGTAATTTAAATTTCAACTCTATTCAAAAAAAGAATTAGTGCCCAGTAAGATTAATCTGCAAGATTCTTGCTCGGCGTTGATGAAGAATTTCAATTTTTATAAATTAACCCTTCTGATAATAATTTGGATAAAATTACTCGTAAAAGTAAATATAAAAACCAAAATAACATCGATTGCTAAAAAATTGGATTTGCACTGCCTTCTCGAGCAAAGGGTTATACCTAATGAGTTCGGGGCAGTTTTTCATCATGTAGCGGTGTTCCAGAAATCGCAGTATGGTGCAACGAAGATGAAAAGGAAAACCTTGCAAATGAAAATTATTAAATTAAATTAAATTATTTGTATTTATTAAATAATAATACGAGGGCGGGTCAATAAGTCCGTGACTTTTTGAATTTCTGACCTCTTTACTGAAACAGCAACACTGCTCTTGTCAACAGGCATCTGTCAGTTGACTCCTGTCAAAATTTAAACTTGCTGTGTCAGTTAGTTTGTGTTTGACAGCTATTTTATCAGACTACTCACTAATTTGAGGAGAAAATGGAAAAAAGTGAATTTCGTGTGCTTATTAAGCATTATTTCTTGCGAAAAGAAACCATTACCGAGACCAAGGCTAAGCTTGAAAAATACTATGGGGACTCTGCACCATCGATTTCAATGATAAAAAAGTGATTTACTGAATTTCGTTGTGGCTGTACAAGCACTGAAGATGCCGAACGTCCTGGACGCCCAGTTGAGGTCTCTACACCCGAAACAATCGAAAAAATTCACGATATGGTGTTGGCCGACCGAAGATTGAAAGTGCGAGAGATTGTGGAAGCCGTAGGGATCTCGCATGGCTCAGTGGTTTCAATTTTGAATGAACACTTGGGCATGAGAAAGCTTTCCGCAAGATGGGTGCCGCGTTTGCTCACAGTCGACCACAAACGCAATCGTGTAACAACTTCACAGGAAGGTTTGGCGTTGTTTAATCGCAATATGGACGAAACATGGATCCATCACAACACACCAGAGACCAAGCAACAGTCAAAACAGTGGGTTTCTAAGGGTGAATCGGCGGCAAAGAAGGCCAAGGTGGGTTTGTCAGCCAATAAAGTTATGGCGACTGTTTTTTGGGATGCACGCGGGATAATCCACATTGACTACCTTCAAAAGGGAAGAACAATCAATGGGGAATATTATGCCAACTTATTGGACCGATTCAATGACGATTTGAAAAAAAACCGACCTCATTTGGCCAAGAAAAAAGTTCTTTTCCACCAAGACAATGCAAGGGTGCACACATGTGCAGTTGCCATGGCAAAAATCCATGAATTGGGATATGAATTGTTCTTGTTCCCAAACCTGAAGAAATGGCTTGGTGGAAAAAGATTTGACTCCAATGATGAAGTCATCTCGCAAACAAAGCCCTATTTTGAGGACCTCGACAAATCATTTTTTTTTGGAAGGGATAAAAAAATTTGAGAAGCGTTGGACAAAGTGTATAGAGCTCAAGGGAGACTACGTTGAAAAATAAAATTATTTTTTTATCAAAAAATCTGTTTTATTCCAAAAGTCACGGACTTATTGACCCGCCCTCATGTGAATGTAAGTTTGTTTGTTATGCTTTCACGCAAAAGCTACTAAGCCAATAATCATGAAACTTTGTATACATATTCTTGGAGGTATTAGAAGTAACATAGGCTACTTTTTATTTGAAAAAAAAAAAAAAAATATTTTTTTACGAAAAATAAAAAAATTGTTTGTCAAAAAATCTCAAAATCTAGCTACTTCAGCGCCATCTAGCATTCCAATAATGAAGTTCCAACCCCGAATACTATCATACCGCGGCAAGAGTACGATAACTTAGGCGCCAAGAAATTATAACGCTTTTTTGTAGAACAGTTCAATACAAGCATTTTTTACTATGGGAGGGGGGGGTCTCTCTCCCCCCGTTTGGGTGGGAGGGGCAATTTTATAAAAAAGGTTCTAAAATGGAAACAAAAATATTAAAAAATAACGGTAATACTTACAATTAAGTATTATACGAGTACCTTTTTTTAAAGCCAATACTCTGATCTATTAGATAATTTTTAAATCAGATAGAATCTGAATCTGAATGCACAGTTTTTGAAAAAAAACGAGTTTTAAACTAAAATTTTGGTGAAAAAAACATAAAAAAAAGTTTAAAGTTTAATTTTTCAAAACTGCAAAGTTATATCTTATTATTTTTCCTAAAATTCGTTGCTCTAATATATTCTTATTCAAAAACTGAAAACTAGATGATTTTATGTCGTCTAGTTTTTGAGAAAATTAAAAATAACTAAAACTACTTTTTTATGGGATATTTGCTTTTTTTGCTTGCTTACGCATTACGGCGTATCAACAGTGAGATATGTATGGGGGCATGCTGCCCCCCTGCAACCCCCCTGCCTGGGCACACCCTAGGATTTGGGGTAGGTGGGAGGTTGGGTGTATGCAAGGTTTCTTTTGCATTTACAGAATCTGGATTTAAAGAAACTTTGAATTTACCCTATGGTCTATATCCAATGTCTACTAAATATATGTATGTACGTAGCCCAAAGTAGCACATTTAAAATGTTCAGACATGAAAATTTAATACATTATGAAAAATTCACATTACCTAGGTACTACTGTACGAATGCACCAAATTTATATAATTCCTTAATTAATATGTATGTTTATTGTTTGTGTCTAACATTTTTAATGCTAATATGGTACAGGTTATTGTTTACCAAGGTCATTCGTTATTCAACCTTTGTAAGAGTGAAGTATTTTTTCTCTTTGAATAAAGAATGGCGACTAAGCATCCACTACTTCATCCTAAATTAAATAACTTTTCAATATTTCAAAAAAAATATTTCAAAAGCATCGCGTTCTTAGAAGAAATTGGTCTAATTCCAACTAAAGCGTCAACTCCCCTCAACTCCAACTCAAAAAGGTGACAAAAATTGTAAGAATACAATATTATTATTATTATTTATTCATCAACCAGAGCATATTATACTCTTACAGATAGATAGATAGATAGATATATTCTTTATTTTTTCATCAAATTTTACAATATTTTACTCTTAAGAATAGGACATGGCAATACTGCCGTCTGCCTGAGATAACATTAAATGATTTAAAAAAATAAAAGATAAATGCAAAAATCTTAAAAATAAGTATAATATAAAAATAAAAACAATCTATTAAAAGGTTAAATTTAATAATTTTTTATCCATAGGTTCGTAAATTGCAAACAAAAATGTTCAATTAATCGCAGCACTAATTATAAAACAATTTTAACTTGATTTGAAACACAAAATATTTAAATTGGTTGTTATTTTCATAACTGATTAACTATTTTTAACAAAAATTTTCAATTTTAAGGGTGATTTGAAACACAAAATATTTAACAAAATGTATTAATTATTTAATTCCTAACTGTTTTCAACTAGGATGTCAATTTTATCGTGATTTGAAACACAAAAGAAAAAGCATCAATTTTGAATAGGCTAGCAACACTGAGAAAACTGAATATGTAGCTTAAATATTTGCAGTAACTGGGAAATCGATCGCATATATTAAGAAAAACTATTACGGTAGGTAAGGGCATGTTGGCAATATTTATAGAGGCTGAGCCAGCCGGTTGCTCCGTTTAAAATTTCATAAAGTCTTTGTAATGTTAGATAACTTTCCTGAAAATATAACCGACGAATTTCTTGTAAAATTGGACACGCAGCCACGAGATGGTAGATATCTTCATTCTCTCTTCTGTTACACAGATTACAGATCAGGGGCAGGTCATCTCTGTGAGGTATGAAATTGAGGTTTAAAATTTCAACTCTTGTTCTAAAAATAATGCTTATGACAGATGCTGAATATTCATTGCGAAAGTAATTGGTATCCGATTGCAGTTGATGATTTAAATTTCTGTAGATAAATCTTGATTCAGAAGAAGTTGCTCTAGACAGATTATCTACAAATAATTTATGATCAACGTTAGAAATTAAATCAGAAAACTTGCCTTGCCACTCATCAACGTTATTTTCTGACAGATTCAGTGATGTGTCATGTCGAAAAGCTAGTTGATTCCAGTCTTTGAAAGGGGATGCATTTACTCTAAACAATTTTTTCAAAATGATTTTGTGAAGACATGAATCACCTCTTTTCATTACTTTAGTAATATAGTCCGCGCTGGCCTTTAGATTTTTAATGTATATAGGGGTTAAACCCGATTCTACGTAAATGGCATAATTTGGAGTTGAATTTGGCAAACGAAAAAGTCTCTTGAAGAAGTTCCTTTGCACGCTTTCGAAAACTTCGAAATGGGTATAACCAAACACTTGCACACCATATGTCATGCATACATTAACTGTCGCATTGAAAACTTTATATTTAGAAGTAAGATCAACATTTTGGTTTGAAAAAAACTTTGGCCACATTATATTTAGCGCAACTTTAGCTTGGTTACTTTTTTCTTTGCAGTGATTGGAAAAACTTAAATTGTAGGTCAGAAGGACTCCTAAATACTTAAACTCCTGCACAACGTCGATATGTGTATTAGTAATAGACCAGTTTTCTTCAGGCCGTCTTCTAGATAATCTCTTTTCAAATACTATAATCTTAGTTTTTTGGGTATTAATTTGGAGACCCCAAGATTTGCAAAATGAATTAAGTCGATTTAATTGCATTTGTAGTGTGATCGGATTGTCAGCGAGTATAACTAAATCGTCAGCGTATAACAAGACTTTGATTTTAATGTTGGCAAAATCAACTCCTCCAGGAAGAACATCACAGACATCATCAATAAATAGGGCAAACAGTAAAGGACTAAGAATACATCCTTGGGGGACACCAGCAGTTGTTTGAAATCCGTTCGAGAATACAAGACCATCCCATACCCTTGCACTTGTTGATGGCATAAAATTGGCATACATTTGCAGAAACTTTCGTGACAAACCTATACATGAAAGCTTATAAATTAAAGCTTGCCTATTGACTTTGTCAAATGCAGCCTTGAAGTCAACAAAGCACGCGTATAGCTTCTTTTTATTATCTATGAACTGTCTTGCAATACTCGAAATAGCGAAGATATGATCCATGGTCGAAAAACCTGGGCGGAAACCAGCTTGAAAAATACTTAGAATATTGCTATCCTCAACCCATTTTATGAGCCTTTCATTTAGAATTACAGTAAAGATTTTCCTAATTGTGTTTAGAATTGAAATACCTCTATAATTTTCGACAGCATTCGCATCACCTTTCTTAAAAATGGCAAAAATAACAGAAACATTAAAACTCGTGGGAACACATGAATCGTCATACAATCTATTAAAGAAAGCGACGAGATAATTTTTAAATTCGGGAGTAGAGTTTTTGTAAAACTCGACAGGTATTCCGTCCATGCCAGGAGCCTTATTATTTTTCATATTTTGGAGTATTACCTCTAATTCGGGTAGTGAAATAGCTATATCTAGTTTCACTCACTCTAGTACAGGGTGGCGCACCAATTGTGCTACAAAAATAAAACGTAATAACTTTTTTTCTGTGTGAGTAATCGGCTTATTTTTTTTTTTATTTTGTAGGTTACTATTTAGATTTATAAAAATGGATGCTTGGGATACGGAGAAAAGAATTTGGATAGTGCAACGGTACCATGCTTTGAAGTCCGTCATTTCCGTCCAAAGGGAATTTAGGCAGGAGTTTGGCGGTAATCCCCCGAGTAGATGGACCATTATGAGGTTTGTAAACATGTTTGCCGAATCTGGAAGCATCGCACGAAGGCCGTACCATCGAGATGCCAATGTTCGGGTTCAGGATACAATCGCAGCAGTAGCATCTGCAATACAGGCCAATCCGAGTGTTTCGACCCGAAACTTATCGGGGCAAATTGGAATTAGTAGACGGTCATTACAACGGATACTTCATGACGATTTAAACTTGTTTCCGTACAAAGTCCAAATTACTAGCAAGTTAAACCCTCAGGATTTGCCTGTTCGCCTGGAATTTTGCCAAAAAATGATATCAATGGCCGAAGAAGACAACACATTGATCAATTGTTTGTTCATGTCTGATGAGGCCCATTTTGATCTTAACGGCAATGTAAACAAGCAAAATTGCCGTATATGGAATGAGTCTAATCCAGAAATGCTCCATGAGACGGAACTGCACCCAGAACGAGTCACTGTGTGGTGCGCAGTTTCATCAAGGTGTATTGTCGGGCCGTACTTTTTTGAAGAAAACGGTGTAACCGTTACTGTCAATGGGGACCGTTATTTAAAGATGTTGAAGGAGTTTTTTTTACCCAGAACTGCGCCGAAGACGTATACCATTCAACAGCGTTTGGTTTCAGCAAGATGGAGCAACTGCACATATAGCCAGACCAGTTATGGCGGAGCTAAACAAAAAATTCGCAAACAAATTAATTTCTAGGAACTCCACTCTTCGCTGGCCCCCAAGGTCACCTGACCTGACTGCACCAGACTTCTTTTTATGGGGTTATGTCAAGCAAGAGGTGTATAAAACGAAGCCCAGGAATTTAACTGAACTAAAGCAGTCCATAACGACAATAATTGAGGCGATCCCAACTTCAACTCTTCAGGCCGCAATGAATAATTTTTTGACCAGGTGCCGCATATGCGTGGGACAGCGTGGAGGTCATTTGCGGTCAATAATCTTTAAAAACAACTAACTATTTAAAATAAAATTTAATTTTCTAACCAATAAAAAAAAATAAATGAAATACATCGATTAAAAAAAAAGTTATTTGAATTTCTTATTGTAGCACAATTGGTGCGCCACCCTGTATAAGGCATCGCATAATCAAAGGTATGAAGGTCTTCATCAGCTGAGAGTAGAGTTTTAAAATGAGCTGCTAACGTCTCAGCTTCTAAAGAATACTTCATACCCTGAATGCGCCCACCTAGTCCACGCACTATATCCCAAAATAATTTAGAGTTAGAACAGTTCTCCAATTTCTTAGCCATACCTTTTAAATAAATGGTTTTTTTACATGAACACATTTTTTTATAATCATTATTGATACGTAAGTAAATATTTTTAAAAAATTGTGAGTTTGTCCTTCTAAACAATTTAAGGTAAACAAATGAGAGTTTACGAAGATCTTTACAATCTTTGTCAAACCATATATTTTTCGGTGCAAATGTGTGTGAATTCTTCACAGCAAAAGGGGCTGAGGCCTTAATGACACGCTCAATACTTTCACATGTCTCCTCAACCGAGCATGTGGGTTGATGAAATAGAGAATGAGAGTGATTACTTAATAATCTTTTGTAAAGAATTACATTGTTTTCCGACCATTTCAGCTTGTTAAAGCTTGTCAGTGTAGTCTGTTGAATTACTTCCGTTAATTGTATTTTGATAACAATTGGAAAATGAGCAGAGTAGTTAACTAGACCTACTTCAAAGTCTTCAAGTATGTTTAGCCAGTTCCCTGATATCGCAGCAATGTCAATAACGGATTGGCCTTGCGTACTAACAAAAGTAAATTCCCCACAGACATCGCTTTTAGAAGACCCATTTAGAACCGATAGCCCAAAATCTTCGAAAAACTCAATTAGACTCCGACCGTTACGGTTTAAAACTTCGTCTTTGGAATTTCTACACTCAGATATTGTAACTCGCGGTCGTAAGATATTAAAAAAAAATTCTGATATCCACCAATCCTAGCATTTAAATCCCCGACGATTAAAACATTATCCAAGGAAGTGTTATTCATGAAATCCACTAAGTCACCGAATTCGTTTACCCAATTATTGCAATTTAAGTATATAGGAATAATATAAAAGTTTATGTTATTGCTAACCATATGAAAGATGATTTTTCTTTCAATAATCTTAAAATTAACTAAATTACCCAATAAAGATTTTTTTAATCCCATATACAGACTAAGATACATAAGTAAATTGTAAGAAAATGGGAAGTGGCAGTTATTGATTTTCAAATTACTGTCTCAAATTTGTTTATCGGAGAAAATGAACACCAGGATTGCATTTGTAGGGATTGAACAATTGGTTTAGGTCCAGAGAGTAGGTTTGAGTTTTTGCTAAGGTTTAGGTTTTGAAAGTCGAACCGGTTTTGATTTTAAATTCAGGGAGAGGGAACAGGGAAGTCTTTTAATTTCCCTGATAATGAATTAAGCAGTGCGATAACGATACATTAGAGAAATTTACTAGGAATGTACAGGGAAGTCATTCCAGGTCTTGCTACTAGTAGTTATTTTGATGCCAAGTAATGTAGAAAAGAAAAGAGTAAGATACCAAAAGGATTGACAAAAAAAAAAAAAATTCGCAATCGATTGGGAATCGAACCAAGAGCTATCTAAAAGTCTAGACAGCCAGCGATGCTACTGGTGCACGATAAGACTGAATAAGCAAAATAATACCTATTGATGCTGTGGAAATTCTTGAAGGGTAGTCGTTATGTCATATGTGAAAGTCAAGTAAGAGATAGAAATGTGGTATAATTCTTCGTTAACTAGCACCTATAACACCTAGGCATAAAGTGGTATTGGTAAATATTTTATTATGTAAAATCCTGGTTATATATAAGAAGAGAAAAAAAAAGGAAAGTTACCCAGATCCACCACAAGGTCCGAATTTTTACCTTGGTTCAACGTTTGTTGGAGTAACGCTCAGTAGAAATTAATAGTCAGTTGGTATCTGTTTTTGGTGAGCGATAGACGTGACGGTTTTGGCAAGTGAGTGTAAGCGTATAGTACAGTCAAAGATAATTTTGCACACAGTTTATTTTCTCAAAGTATACACATTCTTAAAAGCTTAAAATCTAAAATAAATACTCGTAACTAAAAACGCAGAGAAGATAAATGACGTTTGTTAATGAAAATCAAAACCATAAATAATAAAACAAAACTTAGAAGAACATAACAAACCAAAATAAAAAAAAAAGACTAGAACTCTATAAATCGTGCATGACTGTACCTATCGTCACTACTCTAAGCAGAAAGATTCGTTTCTCCTATGAACGCCGAACAAAACCAAACAACAGACTTACCGCGCTTAAGACCAACCAACACAAGAAAATACAAAAAAAAGAGGAGGAACGAGCAAATTTCCTTGGGATGTTCACATTTAAGTCCAGGACAAATTGCAGTAATCTCGGACCTAAATTACTCGAAGACAAAACACCTGATACAGCTACTTCTTGTCATAAGCCGCTTATCTGGTCTTAAACAGTTTTTACACGATCATACGACATGATCAACAGTAATATAAAAAAAAAAAACTCCCAATAGCTATATCAACTGAAACAGCAAAACGTACAGCCGCTACAAAAACCTACCCCAAGATACAACAGCACTAGACAGCAGAAGCTTACAACACAGCCGAATTTAAATTATCTATAAAAAAAAAAAAAAAAAACATCCACCCCAACAGAAAGCATCATCAACATATACCAGCAACAGCATCATTGATTCCTACATCCATCTTCAACATCAAATTAATTTTTTTTTGACAAAAGCTAAGTAGGTATTTGATACTTATTATCAAGTTTGAAATTTTAGAATTAAGAGAATTAATTAAAATTAAGAGAATTAAAATCTAACTATTTAGACTACCTAAATTTCTTGCTCTAGTTAAAATTATTAAATTACTTAAACTGAGAAATAGAAAATAGATTTTCATTATAAATAAATTAAATAAAATAGGTTTTTTTTTATATTGTACAGCAATAGTTCGACTTATCTGGTCTTAAACAGTTTTTACACGATCATACGACATGATCAACAGTAATATAAAAAAAAAAAAAAAAAACTCCCAATAGCTATATCAACTGTAACAGCAAAACGTACAGCCGCTACAAAAACCTACCCCAAGATACAACAGCACTAGACAGCAGAAGCTTACAACACAGCCGAATTTAAATTATCTATAAAAAAAAAAAAACATCCACCCCAACAGAAAGCATCATCAACATATACCAGCAACAGCATCATTGATTCCTACATCCATCTTCAACATCAAATTAATTTTTTTTTGACAAAAGCTAAGTAGGTATTTGATACTTATTATCAAGTTTGAAATTTTAGAATTAAGAGAATTAATTAAAATTAAGAGAATTAAAATCTAACTATTTAGACTACCTAAATTTCTTGCTCTAGTTAAAATTATTAAATTACTTAAACTGAGAAATAGAAAATAGATTTTCATTATAAATAAATTAAATAAAATAGGTTTTTTTTTATATTGTACAGCAATAGTTCGACTGTAATTTCTCTCAAATTAACTCTCATCAAATATAGGTAAACGATCGTTCATTTTACGCATTCACAAAAAAAAAGAGAAGTTTATCTCAAACAAGCCTATCCATCGAAGCGGTGCACCACCTCGACGGCTCATCAATTTGCATGTCATCGTTGAATTGTCCAGCAAGATAAGAAAGAACAAAACAAGAACAAGAACAAATATCAGTATTTAAAAAAAAAAAAAAGGGAAAGCTTTTGGTAAGTTATTCTTAATATATTTGATGGATTTTACTTTCGAAATTGCTACATACATACATACTTTTAGATTGATAATTAATTTTTTTATTCTTGTGAGATTAGTAATGAGATTATAAGTACATATGTACTAGTTGTATATCATTCCGTAAAGTAGACTTCCGAATTACGAAATAGTCTTGTATTAAGAAAGATCATTATTGAACTACATATAAATAAAAGTGATTACATAACGCTTGGAAGTGAAATGACTTCGTTTTCTTGTAAAGATTATTATAGAAGTTTTAGGATGAATTTTAAATAATACTTAAATGAAGTGCTAAAGACAATTTTAAAGGGTGGATATGGTAAGAATCAAGAACTTTTAGCAAGCGCTGACGAGCATGACAGGTTCTAAAGGATTGGTAAGCTTTTAAGGTTATCTCAGAACTTTAAGATAGGGGGCTGTCGCAAAGAAAATATTTTGTGGTCGCGGTAGTCATGGACGTGTCATGAAGCGATGCGTGGGGGGGTTAAGCCACTCTAGGACTAAAGACATCTTGTCCTATGCTCTCTCTCCAGGAGTGCCAACACTTGATTTTTTATTTTAATTTTCTGTTCAATATATTTTTCACTAATTCTGGTATTTAATTTCTTTTCAATTTGGTTAATCTGGTCTCAAATGTTATTTTGAACCTCACAAACATTTTATTTTACAACTTTTGATTTCGGCATGAATAATTTAAGACGTAACAAAGTTTGGTAATACACGGCGAAGAACCCATCCTAATCCGACGAGTAGAGCCTAGGCTTCCAGCTAGCATGCCGAGCCGTAGTATTACTGAGCGACATTCACTCCTGCTGCCAGGTCTGGCCTCAAGAGTCCTGTAAGCTTGTAGCCGTAATGGGAGGAAAAGAGGTGTAGGCTGGTGAGGGCCATAGGATTTGAAAAATTTCATTAAGTGTTTAGCCATTGAGCTAAGAGGGTTACAGCTCCTCCCGTTAGATAGATTAGAGGTTTCCCTATTTCGAAGGTCCTTGCTCAACCAGGCAGGTTCCGTTACAGGTGACGCCCAACGTGGGGCCGATTTGACTTGTTGGAAAGAAATTGGATTTTCCAAAGAAAGGAAAACAATATTTTTTCGAATTTTTTTGTTTGTCTTTTAAATAATTTCCTGAAAGGATCTCGCGTTTAATGAACCTTTAAGGGCAACAAGTTGACGTCCAGTGGATGAGTGCAGTATCCTTGTCCAGGCTGTTGCGTTCAGCGTGTACTCTTGACCGTTACATTTTGTTAACATTATTTTTAATTTAGAAGTCAAACCAAGTTTTGGATGGTTTTCATCCGACGATGTGTGCAGCTTATGAATTTTAAATTGAGTAAAGATAAAATGATAGTATCGTCCCAAACGCTTAGCCGTGTAGCCAGCATTTGGCTGCGATTACTTACAGAAATATCTCTTTAATATTGCGTGATTTTTAAATTCCTATCAGAAAATATTATGTTTTGGAAGAGCAGAATTCGAAGTTTCTTTTCGGAGGCGATTTACTTTTGTTTGACGATGTATTGAATAGGAGAGAAGGAAAGAGAGTAAAAACACCCTGGTAGAATGGAACTTTGTCGTGATCGCTTATTGAGGGTTTGGGTTCAAACTTGTCATATCCACCCTTAAGTTTTATGATAGATACATTTCCCGATAAAGAAATATTTTTTGATGTTTTTTTTTTCTGCCTTTTAAAGTTATTGAATACAAAAGAAATAAATAATATAGCCGACCCAGCTCTCGAAATTCGAGTGCCAATTTATTTATTATTTTATTATTGGCAGTGTTTTCAAGCAAATTTATTAAATTAAATTTTATTTTATGTAATATGCAAAGTGTTCGACAGTGCAAAAACAAAAATGACCCACAGTGTGTAAATGCGTGTCTCAAGTATATTCTGCACATCTCCGTAACTGTGGCTATCCAACCATATAAAATTTATCGAAATCGGTTAAATGCTTTTGGAGAAAAGTGTACCACAAAAAACATGTTTGCCGTTTTATTATATGATGATATAAAAAATAATAGTCTAATTGATTGAATGACCATTTACTTTTATATACATAGGAACATTTAATTTTTTTTAAATTGCTTAGTTTTTTTTTCTTTGGTACATTTTTTTTCTCACGAGAATTTCGCTAGTTTAATATTTTATTTAGGATTTAAACACACTTGAATCATTATTGTGTAATTTTTTTCTCTATTCATTTAATTTTCTTTTGGTTTTCGGTAGTAATAACTATCAGTATCTTCGGTAGTTGCCTTTATTAGTTTTTGATATCTATTTGGTTTATATTTTTTTTGATAGTATACAGAATAAAAATTATTGGACTAATTTGCATTCATTTTTACAATTTCATTTTATTGTATGGTTTATATTTTTCTTTCAAAGGCCTAAGATTCCTTTTTATATTTTCCTTTTGTTTGGATTTATTTATCTCTTAATTTAAATCCACTTTTTATTTCGATTGTGTTTACATTAATTGGATCCTTTTTCGCTCACAACTTTTCTTTGAAATATAAGTTCAAGTTTAGTTTTTTTTTTACGAAGGATTGGTCTAATTTTGAGGTTTAATTTTAAGAAATAGCTATAGTTTTGAACAACAAGATGCCGAAACGTAGATTATCTATAACGGAGTTTCGTAAGCGCGGAGGCTTGAGAAGCAATCAAAATGCGTTAACGGATGACACAGTCGTAACACAAGCCGCAGAAAGCCAAGTAGGGGAGGTTACGGATGCTATTAGAGAACAGGATGAAGAAGAAGGGGCAACGGCATTAGTACCACAAGTAGGTGAAGAATTGAATAGAATTTTAAGCAAGAAGGGCCTTGCTGTGGATGCTGCTGGTCAATCCGAGACAGTTAGGGTAGAGGCGGATGAGGATGAAATCTTAACCGATTATATTGAAGAAGTGGTAACGGCCGTGATAGGGTTAAATCATGCAAAAGAGATTGAGTTTCTCAGAGCTGAAGCCGAACGAAGTAGGGTTTTCTTGCAAGATCAAGTCGCAGACATTGTACGCCAGACTTTAGCTAGTATTACACCTAATGCAACTCCACGTCGGTTCCCGGAACAACGAGATCCTCCTGTCGAAACACGTTTTGACTCAGAACGGAGAGATCTTCCTGCTCACAGTAACACTTACACAATGCGCCAAAATCCGGTAGTAAATCCACGTCCTCAATACGAGTCGACAACTCATCCGCCGAACCAAAGGCAAACTTCCAATGCTGACGTGTTTCTACGTCAGCTCAATAACTTAACGTTAAGTGATCCTCTTGAAAATACATTCGATTCAGCCTCTTTACAAACATTGAGTAGATGTATGAGTATGTTTGTAGGAACATAGAAAAATACCTAAACAGCCACGATAATAGCTCCCAAAGGCCTAAGCTCCAGTTCCAACAACCAACTACAATGCGTAGAAATATATCCGAACTGGAAGTAGAACATCTTGCAGAAAGTGGTCCGAGCCTTGAAGCATTCAACGTGAACAGAGACGTTCGAAATTTAGCTTGTTTTAATTGTAAGGAGAAAGGACATACTTACTTCGAATGCCAAGTTCCTCAAAGGAACTTGTTTTGTTACAAGTGCGGCCTTGAAAATACAACCGTTCCTCAATGCCCACGCTGTTCGGGAAACGACCCGAGGAGCAGTCCTTTGTCCAGGGCAAACTGCTCGCAGACTCAAAAATCGGACAGACAATAGGTACTTTGACTGACTTAGTCAGCCCAAAACATACGGGCATATTTTCAACGACTATAGCAGAACACAACCCTTGGAAGATTAGGATTTTAAAACCAGAAACCAGACCTCAACGCCCATGAACTGACAAGAAAAGAATCAGAAACATTAAGGAAAACGATCAATATGTTTCCTTCCTCTGCTGCATTAGGCCTAGGAAAAACATCGCTGATTGAACATAGGATAGATACAGGAGACGCCGAACCGATTAAACAGCGTTTTTACCCAATTTCTCCAGCAGTGCAAAAACTAATGTATGGGGAATTGGATCGTATGCTTGAGCTTGGAGTTATAGAAGAGAGTTCTAGTGCGTGGAGCTCTCCCGTAGTCCTGGTACGAAAACCAGGAAAGAATCGGCTATGCCTTGATTATAGAAAGGTTAACTCCAAGACGAAGGGAAATGCGTATCCAATGACCCATATAGAGGGTTTGCTGTCGCGTCTTCCAGATACGCGCTACATTTCAAGCATAGATCTGAAAGACGCGTTCTGGCAGATCCCGCTGGAGAAATCGTCGAGAGAAAAGACGGCGTTTACGGTTCCTGGTAGACCCTTGATGCAGTTTAAGGTAATGCCATTTGGTCTAAAGAACGTGGTTCAAACCATGTGCGAAGTTATAGACAAAGTGGTACCTGTTTCGCTGCGAGAGAAAATATTTCCTTATGTAGATGATTTCTTGGTGATCTCAAGTTCTTTTGATGAACATATCCAACTTTTGGGCATATTGGCGGACAGACTTAGGCAAGCAGGACTAACCATAAACGTGCAGAAATCAAAATTCTGTTTCAAGGAATTGAAGTTTCTCGGTTATATGGTTGGGGATGGTTGTTTGAAAACAAACCCGGACAAAATTTCAGCTATAGTCGATTTCCCGATTCCTAAAACAGCAAGACAGGTTAGGCGTTTCCTTGGTATGGCTGGCTGGTACAGGAGATTTGTCAAAGATTTTTCGACATTAGCAATTCCTCTTACGGATTGCTTGAAAAAGGGCACAAAATTTGTTTTTGGGGAAGAGGCAGTTAAAGCCTTTGATAAACTGAAAGAAACTTTGACCTCGGCACCAGTTCTGTTACATCCAAATTTTGACAAGGAGTTCATTATCCTCTGTGATGCATCAAACACAGGTATTGGCTGTGTTTTATGCCAGCTAGATGACGAAAATAATGAACGCCCTATTTGCTATCATTCTCAGAAACTCAACAAGGCCCAGCGTAATTATAGTGTTACCGAACGCGAATGCCTGGCAGCGTTTGTCGGTGTAAAAAAGTTTTGAGCTTATGTAGAAGGGCAACCGTTCAAGATAGTTACAGATCATGCAAGCTTGAAGTGGTTGATGGGACAAAGAGATTTAAGTGGTCGATTGGCGAGATGGAGCTTAAAGCTTCAGGGTTTCGATTTCAGAATCGAACATCGGAAAGGTTCACAGCATGTGGTCCCGGATGCTCTATCTAGAGTATTTGAAGTAGTAGAGCTCTGAGCTCCAATGATTCGATTGTGGATGAAGCCTCTGACGTGCTGCATATAGATCTTGAAGATCCCAGTTTTAAATCTGAGGAATACTCCAAAATCATCGACACAGTCATAAATCAAAAGAACCAGCTACCGGACCTTCAAGTATCGAACAATTTCGTTTATAAAAAGGTCCAACATTGCACAGGTAATCCGTTAGAGGATGACCTTGTTTGGAAGCTTTGGGTTCCTGAAGCGTTGACTGATCGCTTGATAGCTTTGGCCCATCAGCCGCCTCGAGCTTCGCATGGTGGTATGTCGAAAACGTTGTACCGACTTCGTTCTCGGTTCTTTTGGCCAGGCATGGCATCTCAGGTCAAAGCGTACATAAGTATTTGTGACATCTGTAAGACTAGTAAGGCACCAAACAGTACCCTTAGACCATCAATGGGGAAGGCATTTAAGGCAGAAAGACCTTTTCAAATGGTCTACATAGATTTTCTTGGTCCTTATCCACGCTCCAAAAGCGGTAACACTTATATTATAATTGCGCTGGATCAGTTAACTAAGTTTGTGCTGATTAGACCACTCAGAAAGGCTACCTCAGAAACGGTCATCAAATTCCTTTTAGAAAATATTTTGTGTTTGTTTGGGGTGCCAGAGACCATACTTTCTGATAACGGAAAACAGTTTATTAGTAAGGAGTTTGGCAAGCTGATGTCCTCGTACGGTATAAGGCATGTAAGAACTGCTGCATATTCCCCTCAGGCGAACGCGAGCGAGAGGGTGAATCGATCGATTTTAGCCGCGATACGATCATACATCGACCCAGATCAGCGGAATTGGGATTTTCACCTCCCTTCGATTGGTAGCGCACTTTGCACGACAGTGCACTCTGCTATTGGAGTATCACCGTACGAGGCTCTGTTTGGTCAGACTATGGCAGAGCATGGGTCGGATTATAAACTACTTAGTGATCTGAATGCTCTTAATAATTCCGAGATCAAGGTTTTGTCGAAGTCATCCCAAATGAATATACTACACACCTACATTAAAGAATCTTTGGCTAATGCCCATTCCAAATATGAAAGCGTTTACAACACTCGGAGCAAAGACATAAAGTTTAATATAGGCGAGGTGGTATTCAGGAGGAATTTCGTTTTGAGTGACGCATCGAAGAAATTCAACGCCAAATTATCGTCAAAGTTCGTGAAAATGAGGATTAGGGGGGTAATAGGAAATAACTTGTATGAACTTGAGGATCTCAAGGGAAAACGTGTGGGTGTCTACCACGCTAAAGATATAAGGCGATAGAAACGGCTTATTGGTGCTTGGTCAGGTCAGTCTGTGCATGAGAGCTCCTTATTTTCCTGTTCCTTTATCTCTGGTCGTTCTTCGCATAAAGGAAGCAGGTTTGTAAGAAAATGGGAAGTGGCAGTTATTGATTTTCAAATTACTGTCTCAAATTTGTTTATCGGAGAAAATGAACACCAGGATTGCATTTGTAGGGATTGAACAATTGGTTTAGGTCCAGAGAGTAGGTTTGAGTTTTTGCTAAGGTTTAGGTTTTGAAAGTCGAACCGGTTTTGATTTTAAATTCAGGGAGAGGGAACAGGGAAGTCATTTAATTTCCCTAATAATGAATTAAGCAGTGCGATAACGATACGTTAGAGAAATTTACTAGGAATGTACAGGGGAGTCATTCCAGGTCTTGCTACTAGTAGTTATTGTGATGCCAAGTAATGTAGAAAAGAAAAGAGTAAGATACCAAAAGGATTGAAAAAAAAAAAAAAAAATTCGCAATCGATTGGGAATCGAACCAAGAGCTATCTAAAAGTCTAGACAGCCAGCGATGCTACTGGTGCACGATAAGACTGAATAAGCAAAATAATACCTACTGATGCTGTGGAAATTCTTGAAGGGTAGTCGTTATGTCATATGTGAAAGTCAAGTAAGAGATAGAAATGTGGTATAATTCTTCGTTAACTAGCACCTATAACACCTAGGCATAAAGTGGTATTGGTAAATATTTTATTATGTAAAATCCTGGTTATATATAAGAAGAGAAAAAAAAAGGAAAGTTACCCAGATCCACCACCAGGTCCGAATTTTTACCTTGGGTCAACGTTTGTTGGAGTAACGCTCAGTAGAAATTAATAGTCAGTTGGTATCTGTTTTTGGTGAGCGATAGACGTGACGGTTTTGGCAAGTGAGTGTAAGCGTATAGTACAGTCAAAGATAATTTTGCACACAGTTTATTTTCTCAAAGTATACACATTCTTAAAAGCTTAAAATCTAAAATAAATACTCGTAACTAAAAACGCAGAGAAGATAAATGACGTTTGTTAATGAAAATCAAAACCATAAATAATAAAACAAAACTTAGAAGAACATAACAAACCAAAATAAAAAAAAAGACTAGAACTCTATAAATCGTGCATGACTGTACCTATCGTCATTACTCTAAGCAGAAAGATTCGTTTCTCCTATGAACGCCGAACAAAACCAAACAACAGACTTACCGCGCTTAAGACCAACCAACACAAGAAAATACAAAAAAAAGAGGAGGAACGAGCAAATTTCCTTGGGATGTTCACATTTAAGTCCAGGACAAATTGCAGTAATCTCGGACCTAAATTACTCGAAGACAAAACACCTGATACAGCTACTTCTTGTCATAAGCCGCTTATCTGGTCTTAAACAGTTTTTACACGATCATACGACATGATCAACAGTAATATAAAAAAAAAAAAAAACTCCCAATAGCTATATCAACTGTAACAGCAAAACGTACAGCCGCTACAAAAACCTACCCCAAGATACAACAGCACTAGACAGCAGAAGCTTACAACACAGCCGAATTTAAATTATCTATAAAAAAAAAAAAAACATCCACCCCAACAGAAAGCATCATCAACATATACCAGCAACAGCATCATTGATTCCTACATCCATCTTCAACATCAAATTAATTTTTTTTTGACAAAAGCTAAGTATTTGATACTTATTATCAAGTTTGAAATTTTAGAATTAAGAGAATTAATTAAAATTAAGAGAATTAAAATCTAACTATTTAGACTACCTAAATTTCTTGCTCTAGTTAAAATTATTAAATTACTTAAACTGAGAAATAGAAAATAGATTTTCATTATAAATAAATTAAATAAAATAGGTAATTTCTCTCAAATTAACTCTCATCAAATATAGGTAAACGATCGTTCATTTTACGCATTCACAAAAAAAAAGAGAAGTTTATCTCAAACAAGCCTATCCATCGAAGCGGTGCACCACCTCGACGGCTCATCAATTTGCATGTCATCGTTGAATTGTCCAGCAAGATAAGAAAGAACAAAACAAGAACAAGAACAAATATCAGTATTTAAAAAAAAAAAAAAGGGAAAGCTTTTGGTAAGTTATTCTTAATATATTTGATGGATTTTACTTTCGAAATTGCTACATACATACATACTTTTAGATTGATAATTAATTTTTTTATTCTTGTGAGATTAGTAATGAGATTATAAGTACATATGTACTAGTTGTATATCATTCCGTAAAGTAGACTTCCGAATTACGAAATAGTCTTGTATTAAGAAAGATCATTATTGAACTACATATAAATAAAAGTGATTACATAACGCTTGGAAGTGAAATGACTTCGTTTTCTTGTAAAGATTATTATAGAAGTTTTAGGATGAATTTTAAATAATACTTAAATGAAGTGCTAAAGACAATTTTAAAGGGTGGATATGGTAAGAATCAAGAACTTTTAGCAAGCGCTGACGAGCATGACAGGTTCTAAAGGATTGGTAAGCTTTTAAGGTTATCTCAGAACTTTAAGATAGGGGGCTGTCGCAAAGAAAATATTTTGTGGTCGCGGTAGTCATGGACGTGTCATGAAGCGATGCGTGGGGGGGTTAAGCCACTCTAGGACTAAAGACATCTTGTCCTATGCTCTCTCTCCAGGAGTGCCAACACTTGATTTTTTATTTTAATTTTCTGTTCAATATATTTTTCACTAATTCTGGTATTTAATTTCTTTTCAATTTGGTTAATCTGGTCTCAAATGTTATTTTGAACCTCACAAACATTTTATTTTACAACTTTTGATTTCGGCATGAATAATTTAAGACGTAACAAAGTTTGGTAATACACGGCGAAGAACCCATCCTAATCCGACGAGTAGAGCCTAGGCTTCCAGCTAGCATGCCGAGCCGTAGTATTACTGAGCGACATTCACTCCTGCTGCCAGGTCTGGCCTCAAGAGTCCTGTAAGCTTGTAGCCGTAATGGGAGGAAAAGAGGTGTAGGCTGGTGAGGGCCATAGGATTTGAAAAATTTCATTAAGTGTTTAGCCATTGAGCTAAGAGGGTTACAGCTCCTCCCGTTAGATAGATAAGAGGTTTCCCTATTTCGAAGGTCCTTGCTCAACCAGACAGGTTCCGTTACAAAATATATAGTTACAAATTTGTAGGTGGGTATATAAAATTCAAATTACATTTAAATGATTTACATAGTTAATCTTTTATTTTAATAAATAACGTTACTTAAATTTTGCTTAAAACTAATGATTTAAAAATTTCTCTGGTGCAATCCATATAAAAGTTATTCTTAGAGCAATAAACCCATCTATCGGCACATTTTTCCATGGGCCTCAATTTTGGCTAGAGATTCGGGAGGTGCTTGCTATAATTTTTTTTTGTGATCAAAATGCCTGTAAACACGGTTTTAATACATTGAACATTGAAAAATTGACTTGACTATTTTTAAGTAACACCTGACTTACTCACAAACTGACTGACTGAGACGCGAAATGCCATGCAATTCTACCTCCTCTGGTGCATTCTTGGTAACCCTAGATGATTTGCTGTACTTTACCTACAAATGAACCACATTAACATTAATCCTCAAAATGAAATCACCGTAGTTAAATACCAAAAATCAAAAATTTCATAAAAAGTAGTTTTAGTAATTTTCGGTTTTCTCAAAAACTAGAAGGGACAAAACCATTCGGTTTTTTGTGTTCGATTTAGAATTAATAGTAGCATTGACCACAAAAGCCAATTAAGCACTTCATTTTACAATTTTGAAAAAAAATGGTCTAAACTTTTTTTTTTCTTTTTTTTTTAACAAAATTTTGAGTTTGCATGCAAATTTTTCAAAAACTATTGACATAAATAATTTAATTTAAATTTACGATTATATAACAGACTTCTGGCTTTCAAAACCGGTATAGTATTTTATTGTAAGTGTTGCCGTTGTTTTTTAATATTTTTTTTTTTCAATTTAAGTCATTTTTTCTAAAATCACCCCTACCTCCTAAACGGGGCGAGATAGACCCCCCCTCCCGTAGTAAAAAACGCTTGTATTTGACCCTTCTACAAAAATCTGTTATCAATTTTTGGCGCCTAAGTTATCGTACTCTCCCCCATACCGCCGCACTGTATTACCGACGGTGATGTCAGTATCCATTCCGATTGACTATAGTTTCAACTGTTTGAAATATTTGATCAAGCAAATTAATCCCTGGATCCCTTCGAGCTAGATGTTCTTGCAGTTTTGTTCCAGGTCCACAGTATTGATAACCAGGTAGATGTAGTTCGCGTGGTAGTTTGTTTATTAGAGTGTTTAATAAACCTTCCCCTTTCACAATGTTTCGCTGACTGTTACAATTTTTTAAATAATCAATCATTTTATATGATCATCTTTACCTTGTAAGAGTTGGAAACGATATGACGTTTTTGAATATAAACTTCGCATATAAAGGTAATTATTTAGTTTTTATCAATATGTTCATGTGTAAAATGAACAACAACCAACATCACAAAAAATAAACACAGTTAAAAATTTAATCAACAAAATTAACAATATAAGTGACGAACGATTTCAGAAAGAAAATATTAAAATCATAAGAAACATTTTACACATGAACAATTACCCAACACACATAACAAATAACTTAATAAAAACTATTATAGAAAAAGAAAACCAGAAACCATATTTTACTATAAATGCATATTTTATATTTTTAGAGTACCTACTTATATTGTTCAAAAACTAAACTAGACAGTAAGAAAATATTAATTTTATGTCAGTGCAAACGAACCTTAAGACTATTATCTATTTCTTTTATTCATTTCACAATCTTGAACCATACAAAATTAAGGCCGGTATTCACCGAGCGCTCATAACATAAGAAGCTCATAAACCTATTCACCAAGCAATATTAGTGAAGATCTACGAGCGCTCTTAAAAGTTAGGAGTGGTCCCGACCACTCCTAACTTATGAGCGCTCTCTTCGAAAGTTTGTTCGCTTGTGCGTGTGCCACGCACGCATTTGACTCGAATCCATGTGAGCAATGCCAAGTAGAAGAGTATCCATTTGCTGTCAAGTCCAACATGCCACAACATTTCACAGTTTGGGTATGCCTGAACAAGAGAGAGTGGCTCTCATTTTCGAACTTCGAAAAACACTTGCGAGTGGTTGGTGAATACCACACAGAAATTTCAAGTTAAGAGCCTCGTAAAGTTAAGAGCCGTTTAGGAGCGCTCGGTGAATACGAGCCTAAGTCTGTGTGTTTGAAACTGTATGAATGAGATCGAAATTTAAACGATCATCTATCAAAAACGAAAGTGTATGGGTATAATGTGGTAAAGCTTAAAGCGCGAAACAGATTGAACCAGCACCAGCAACAGCGGAAGCCATTGTTTTAGAACCAATGTATTTCAATCGTTCATCACAAAATACATAGACCTACACCAGCAACGTCAACAGCGTCGTTTGGTCAAAATCCAAAATTTGCTGTTGCTGGTTACCACTGATCTCTATAATACACTGGATAGCGCATTCATCCAAAAAAGTTGACTCCATTTGAACATTGTTATATTATGAAGCTGCCCACGGTGCCGTATAACTGTATAACATCTAAATTAGCGAAAGTGACAGAACGTAAAATATTTTTTTTTTATTTTGTTATTACTATTGCTAGTTGGTTTGTTAAGTTATTTTGTGAAAATTGTGAAATTTTGTCTCCAAAATGTAAAAATAATAAAAAACTATAATGAATAATTTAAGAAATATTGTAACTTACAACTTGTTGATGATTTTGTGTAAAAAACTCTTCTTCTATGCATAACCCAAGCAACACAATTACCTCTTAAAGATATCTTGAAAAGTTATTTTCCAAGTGTTTTCAACTCTTTGAACAATCTTAAAGAGGTCTGTAATACCCAAAAAGGCCTAAAGGGGAGGAGTCTATTGTATTGAACAAAGAGTTCTAAGTAAAGTATTTGTAAGACTTCATAAAGATCATTTTTTGATTAATCTATAAAGACACTTTCAAGTGGTTTTCAAGATGCTTATATTTTTGTGTAGAAAGATTGAACTGCGAAGAAGAAAAATGTATAAAAAATGTCTTTCTCTTTCACGCAAATACAAATTTAATGCAATTCAAATAAAATGGATTGACTAATATAAATACACAAACATGGCGAATTCTTTTCTTCAATAATTTATGACTGGATTTAAGATATTCATTGTATACCCTTTTTATGATCGTGTGTTTTGATTTGCGAGAGAAGATTTAATTTGAAACCGCATACTCTACCCTACTTGAAATTAACGCGCCTTCAAATAGAATAGTATTTACAAAGAAATATTCAGAAAAATAATGTTATAATAATAAAATGCCCTCAGAATAAAAAAAAGAAATGACGTTTAAGTATGCAATAGATATGGCCGATTCATGTATGTGTATGTATCGAAGATATTCCTACCTACAGGGTGCTTTATTTTATGAAAGGTCTTTTTTGTTCGATCTGAATAATTTTAAAATGTAAAATAATTTCAGCAAATAAATACAACTCAAAAGGTTTACAAACTGAGCGACATATTAGCACTTAGAATTTTGTATGAAATAAAATTAAATCAACTTTTTTATTGTATATGGCGATGTTCTAAGATCTCCTTTATACTACAAAACACGAAGAAACATAATAATTGTTTGAAGAATGATTCCGGATTTTTATTGCATTTTTTTTTCAAAATTTAAATGTAAGTTGACAGGTTTTAAACATCTTACAGAGAAAAGATACAAAAAGACATACTATATGAAAATAAGTAAAAATATATGTCATTCCTTAATTTTTATTTCACAAAGTGTTAAAATCCTTGGATTAAAAATCTGTTAGAAAGATATGCTTAGTTGACATTTAATTGTTGCGTCAACATTCTATCAAGATACAACATATTGAGTTCAACTGTCAACCGACTAAAGAATCACTGAAAATTCAGAAAATTTGATATTATACAATAATCAAAATAATACCTATTATCAATTTTATTTGAATTTGAATTTTATTTCAACATTTCTTTTATATTCTGCCAAAGTTCTTCAAATAACAACATTTCCTGCTTTCATTTACTTACATCCGTAGAAACTGATGACTTCGTATAGTAAATGATAAAACATAAAAATCTAGTAAATAATAATTTTATCTTCAATATACGTTTAACAATGTCACCCTTTACAAAATATATGTATTTTATACAGATGCGCCAACCATTTGTTAAGAACTCTTTAAAATATCTTAAGCACTTCACAATAAGATATCGAAACTGAAATTCAAAGCAAAGAGTGAAAAAAGTTTAAACAAAGAGTAAAGGAAGAATATAGCTGTTTACAATCAGTCAAATTCAAAGAAAAAAAGAGCAGACAAAGTGTAAGCAAAGAGTAAAAGAAAAAGATAACAAATTCACAACAATTAGGCTAGGCGCGCACATTCAATTTTTAGCTTTGCAACATTACGAGCAAATAAAAAGTTTGTGTTTTGACACAAACTAAACGATTGCCTGAAATGAGTTCGCTATTTTGTGTAACATATAATTATACGCACCTGCGCGAACATTCAACCAAATAGTTCATCTGTTTTCTATAAGCAACCAAACAGTTGTGCAGTTTTGCTTATTTTTTGTTAAACATAATTATATGCAATGGCGCGCACATTCAACTAAATAGTTGAGTTGTTTTCTTTAAACAGAAGAGAGAAAAAAAGATTCACAATTCACAATTGTTAGGCGAAACAAAACATTTTTTTTCAACCAAAGAGGAAAGTAGTAATTCTTGATGTTAAGCTTTCATAAATACGTTTTAGTGAAAACTTCCACAGAATATCTTCAAGATGTATTCGAAAGATTAAAATGAAAACCTCTTTCAGCATTTTAAAACTACTCCTTTTAAAGAGGTTTTATATAGGGTACATAGAGAGTCAATATGGTGACATTTGTCATGATTATCTCTAAGATGTTTTAAAGAGCATTTAATTATACTATAACAAAAAGAACATTTTAAAGAGCAAATTAGGAGGTCATAAAGTGAAATGGTATTAAGAAGATTGAACTAACAGCTTGTAAAGAGCTGATACATTTATTGAAGTACTCTCCAAGAGTTTATGTGTTGCTTGGGAACCTATTATCCGGGTGATAATTACTTCGATGGAGTGATTGATATCACAAAATTCTGATCGCTTAAATGACTAGAAGTACGAAAGGCTAATGTTAAACAAAATGTTGGTATTCAACCTTTACGGTCTCAACTACAGCACTTGGATTGTGTTCGTAGTCTCCAATCAGTTGTGGAAATAATTACCGGCTGTGGTGGCGACAATTCAAAGGGATTCGTATGGAATGAATTAAATAAAAACTGCTGACTTCAGCTACAATAACTTGCAATCAGTTGATAGTTCTTTAGAATTTTCACAATACCTTCAGCATTCGAATCTCCGTCACAACTAGTTAGTAAGCGTCGAACCAATTAAATGCTTACCAAATCTGGACACTAGATCTTGAGTTACAATCGATTGACTACGGTGCCTAATTTTCATGTGAAAACTACAAAGTGATTGCAGTTCTTAAATCTAAGAAATAATTCACTATATCCCCTTAGTGCTTCGGTGATCTTAAAATAACTTAATTTGTATGGAAACCCATTGTATTGCCATCTGAAACATCGATTAGCAACAGCTCAGTTCTTGCCCAAAGATACATCTACATTTAAATTCATTCAACAGCCGACCGACTCCTTCAGGAAACGTCTTCAAATCAAAGAAGAGCTTCAAGTGTAGGGTCAACGAATAGTTTTCACCAGAATACATGACATGACAACCACAGAAAAATCCAGACGCGTAAAAGTACGGCAGGTAGTGATTGAATGTGGTGACCAAATAGTGAGCGGAAAAGATACAAATGGAGAACCTATAAATCGAGAAGGAAATTTAAAAAGCAATAAAGATCACTTGGAGACAAAGAAGCAATTTAATATTCTTAGAAACAAATATGGTGCAGAGTGGCTTCAAAATGCTCATAAAGTGCATAATATGTTGGGATTAAGTACCGCATATCCGTCGACAGTAAAAAGTTCTGAAACAAAGATTACTGCGCAACAAATTTAATATGATTAACTGGATGAAATAAATTCAAACCTGAAAGTCTACAATAATGCTGACTTAAGAAATATGAAATCCGAACCAACGAATGAAACCCTATTAGAGGAACCCAATTTAGAGGAACATCAAACAAATGAGAGTCCCACCGGGCAAAGATCGTCTTCTAACAATATAACGAGCTATACAGAAAACGAAAAAAACTTTTTGTTTTACTACTAGAGATGAAAAGGAACAACTTGATAATACTCCTAATTTGGAAAACATTTATGTCAATACTGTGGATGAACTTGTATGTGAGTTTAATATGTTGACCGTTGCCATTATTTTTAGATGATTTTCTTTATTTATCAGTTTCTGATCCGGAAGCGGATGAAGAGGACTATATTGTTTATACTTTGGAAAAGAAAGAACCTGTGGTATTGACCGCTTCATCTGATTACATTGGGGAAAAGCATTCGAGTTTATACAACTGAAGAGAGAATATGTCAGGTATGAGACATTAAATAAAACATTTCAAGAATTAAATAATGTTTAAGATTAACTCATTCTTCTACTTAGCTAACTTACGCTTAGTTATAAAGCAACGAAAAGTATTCAGCCGTTATACTTTATACATCTCTTTTTTTCGACAATTGTCAGTTTCACTTAGCTGCAAAAGCTAACTTACCAAAGCCAAAGTAAAATCAAACTTTTCGAAAATTAAATATTCGCAGTTTTGGCGCATTATATGATTTGCTTGTATTTATCTTTGTTCCGTACGATGAAATGTTATCCCTATTTTCTTGTATATCAGCCAGGTTGCAAAAATCTAGTAAAATCGAAATGATAACGAAATTGCAAACGAATGAATTTTTTTCAGTGTTGTGCAACTACCCTTATGCCATTTGGTCCTTGCTGGTAATAAAGAACCCCAAGCTCAGCCGTGGGTGTGGTTCTTGGACCTTACTCTCTAAAAAAAAATGATTTGATTACCAGTCTTTAAACTGGTTATCCGGACCATATACTGGGAAAGTGTTGTGTACTCATGCAGCAAAGGTAAAACTATCTGGGGCAATACCAGGTAGAAGAGAGCAACCTATCCTCTCTGAAAGTGCCCCAAATACTAACATTTCTAAAAGCAATAGGTTTGGAGGTCGCAGTGCAATAAGTCCCATTCATTCAATCTGGTTATCCAGGGTGTTATTTAGATATTGCGGGATATTTTTCTTTAACCCTCCCTACCCGGTTGCTTTTATCGCCACAGCAGCCCCTAAACTTGGCTTTTAATACGGTTGCATATTGGGGCCTATCGTGAATAAAATTTCCCTGGGAATTGTTCCCAACTTTCAAAATTGTCATCTCGTATAATGTCGAAAGTTTCCCTTAGAATTTATTAATATTGGGAATTAAGTTTCATAGTGACTTTACTTCTCATTTAAAAATAGTCCAGTCAAAGCGTCATTTGACCTTGCGCGCAGAGGCATGGTCTATTTTTTTTTCGTGGATCGATAGGTGCTTATGAGAAAAGCTTAAAACCAAATTTGCACCACATGACAACTTTTTTTACCTTTTACCAAAGTTATTGGTAAAAATGTGTTTTGTGTCATTTTTTGGTCATTTGCGAATATCTCGGCTCCACTATCTCGCACAAACAAAAATTAAACATGATTTTATTCCTTATAACATTATCTATTATGTTCTAAAAAAAACATTTGTTTAAACAAATGAAAAAAAAAGTTATAGTAAGTTAAACAAATTTTTTGTTGTTTAAAAATCACTTTTTCGTGATTATTAAGAAAAAAGCTCATTTAACGATGAAATTTTTATTTTTTATTATTAAAGTTCTTGTAATTCCCTACAATTTAAAAAAAAATCAACACTCTACGATGAACGAAAACCGAGTAATAAATTATTGAACATGCGTAAGTCAGCGCACCCACGCATTTTATGATTTTATGTTTTAATTAATATCTCAGCCCCAGTATGTCGCAAAGTGAAAATAAAAAAACTGTATTGCTAATAACAATATTTTCTATCGACTTGCATTTAATTTAATATGTTTGAGCAAAAACATAAAAAGTTACCGTTGGTTTCAACGTTTTTTTTTCTTGTTTTTAATACCTTTTTTTCATAGTTATTGAGAAAAAAACAGTATTTCACGGTAAATACTTTTCAGTTTTGGATTTTTGTTTTATAGTCATTCTAATTTTCTTTAAATTAAAAAAAAAATTAGTCCATTACGACAAACGGGAGCCAAGATATTCATGATTTAAAAACTTAGGAAAGCTTACAATTTAGTATTTTAACCTTGTAGCTTGTAATTTTGGTGTCGCCAGCAACAAGATATATTGGTATCCTTCAAACACCCTACACATACTTACACATAAGCCGTGTTTTATTGGTTAGTGAATATACTACATCGCAAAATTTAACATGGAAAACAACAACAAACGATTAGTGAATAAAAATAAGCTAGTAATTGAAATGGATAATTTAGTGAAGATGGAGTTTCGGATGTTGAAATGTAGGAGGTGTTTAGGTGGTGTCCGAAAAAATATATGTGGCATACTTGAGGGTGTGTTCGTTGGTATTTATTTGTTATACTTTGCCTTTGATAATCCAAAGTGTGATCGCTCCGAAATTTATAGAACAAATATTTTTTCAAATGCAAAACTTTAATTCATACCATAATTCTGGCTTTACACTAATTTTGTCATAAAATATTGAATATTGAAATATTGAATTCGATTGATATGTTTTATCAGTTCACTGGCATTTGTTCAAAAATGTCGTATAACTGCGGCATTATGCTGAATTTATATAACAACTGAAAAAATTAAAGCTAAACTCTCAGAACACCTATTTTATTTATTTTTTATTTTATTTTTTTTAGTATCGTTATAACTTCATATGACTCTTTAACATTAAAAAACGTCAAAATAGGTCTGTTTACTTAGTTCTTTGCACGAACTACTATTGTTTTAAGGTTGCTCAGAATCAATTTATTAAAAGAAATTGCCTTAGGCTAGACTGTTTTGCAACTGTTTGGTTTAAGAAACTAAAAAGTTTGTGTTTTGACACAAACTTAACGATTGCCTAAAATAATTTCGCTATTTTGTGTAACATATAATTATATGCACCTGCGCGGACATTCAACCAAATAGTTCATCTGTTTTCTATAAGTATAAAAACAGTGTTGTGCAACTAAAAATTGAATGTGCGCTCCCAGCCTTAAGACGATATTAGTTAAAAAATGTTCAAAATTAGAAAACTACTTTAAAGTTAGGAAATATATAAGAAGTATAATACTACTACCTTAATAAGAGGCTGTTTAAAATTTTGCGCCAATGTCATTTTATTGAGTACTATGTTTTTTTTCTCCAACACTCAGTATACATATATATGCGATATATTTTCGCACTTTTGTAAGTTTTAAATCAAATTTAAGGCTAGGCGCGCACATTCAATTTTTAGTTTCGCAACTGTTTGGTTCCTAAAATGAAACATATGAGCTTATATGGGACACCGCACACTTAGAGCAACTCGATTCTCGAAACTAAAAAGTTTGTGTTTTGACACAAACTAAACGATTGCCTTCGCAACAGTTGAGCTGTTTTCTATAAGCGCAAGAGAGAAAAGAGTGTGAGCGTGAGTAAAGAGTTGCCAGTGCGCAGTTCTCTTTCAACTGGTGATTAAACTATTTGATTTCGATCACAGTTGCCAGTGCGCGACTAGCCTAACAGTGAGAAGAACTCTAAATCAACTCGATTTGCATTTTCATGAATATTTCAACTAAATCTGCATTTTCATGAATATTTCAACTCCAGCTTAAAAATGAGATACAGATCTTTCGAACACATCCGAGTCCGAGTAAGTTAATTCTTAATTCCACAAGTAGGAGGAACAAGCAAGAGTGAGTTAAAGAGTGAATAAAGCGTTTTTTTGGTACTTGTATTACTGCGCTAGATATAGATTACCAATAAAACGCGCCTATATTTGTTGCTTCTTGTTGCTGGCGACACCAAAATTACAAGCTACAAGGTTAAAATACTAAATTGTAAGCTTTCCTAAGTTTTTAAATCATGAATATCTTGGCTCCCGTTTGTCGTAATGGACTAATTTTTTTTTTAATTTAAAGAAAATTAGCATGACTATAAAACAAAAATCCAAAACTGAAAAGTATTTACCGTGAAATACTGTTTTTTTCTCAATAACTATGAAAAAAAGGTATTAAAAACAAGAAAAAAAAACGTTGAAACCAACGGTAACTTTTTATGTTTTTGCTCAAACATATTAAATTAAATGCAAGTCGATAGAAAATATTGTTATTAGCAATACAGTTTTTTTATTTTCACTTTGCGACATACTGGGGCTGAGATATTAATTAAAACATAAAATCATAAAATGCGTGGGTGCGCTGACTTACGCATGTTCAATAATTTATTACTCGGTTTTCGTTCATCGTAGAGTGTTGATTTTTTTTTAAATTGTAGGGAATTACAAGAACTTTAATAATAAAAAATAAAAATTTCATCGTTAAATGAGCTTTTTTCTTAATAATCACGAAAAAGTGATTTTTAAACAACAAAAAATTTGTTTAACTTACTATAACTTTTTTTTTCATTTGTTTAAACAAATGTTTTTTTTAGAACATAATAGATAATGTTATAAGGAATAAAATCATGTTTAATTTTTGTTTGTGCGAGATAGTGGAGCCGAGATATTCGCAAATGACCAAAAAATGACACAAAACACATTTTTACCAATAACTTTGGTAAAAAAAGTTGTCATGTGGTGCAAATTTGGTTTTAAGCTTTTCTCATAAGCACCTATCGATCCATGAAAAAAAAATTGACCATGCTTCTGCGCGCAAGGTCAGGCCCTTTTTCATGACGCTTTGACTGGACTAAAAGGCCTGTCGCCAGCTTACAATGAACAGTGCAGAAGTAGCAGTCGAAGGCAGTCATGGCTCAATAAACAGTGAATATTCTAACATGAATTAATTATATATTCTATTTATATATATACTACGAGGCGTTAATATCGGAACCCTTCCCTACGCTGTAGAATGATGTCATGTTGGTAGATTTTACGAAAACGAAAAATAAAAACAGGGAAAAATGTTAATTCAATAAAATAAATACAAACAAAGGGCGTTTTCTGAAATGCAGTGTTGCAGCGCATCGTGAATTTTGAAGCTTTTTTTATTCACTTCAATGAAATAACGTTATTAAATACGAATTCTAAATTTTAGTCTTTTTCAATGAATTGTAAAAGTAAACATTGAATTTCAGAATAAAGATAAACGTTGCGAGAGCATCAAAATCCACTGCATTTAGGAAAATGCCCAAAATAATTTAATAATTTCAATAATTTATTTTTTTTTTTTCATAAGGCAAACTGAACGATTAACAATACTGGCTAAAGAAATTTTTAAAATTAACTACATTCTCCTCATTCTTATTCTGTCGTTTATTGCTTTATAAAGTTAGTTGATATCATTTTGGAATCTGCTTTTGATTCTTAAGAGAGCTGCATAAAACTTTTTTTGTCCGAAGCAATAAATCAAAAAATGACTCTTCAGGTCAATTATAGGAATTTCGATAAAAACCACTTCCAATTCATAAACGTATTGGCGTTTATTTTTCGAACGGCTTGCTTTACAAAGATTCTTGATACCTTGTTGGAATCTCCTTTCTATTCTCAAAAAGGTTTAATCAAGCTTTTTTCGTTCGAATCACTAAATCAAAAAATGACTCTTCAGGTCAATTATAGGAATTTTGATAAAAACCACTTTCAATTCATAAACGTATTGGCGTTTATTTTTCGAACGGCTTGCTTTACAAAGATGCTTGATACCTTTTTGGAATCTGCTTTCTATTCTCAAAAAGGTTTAATCAAGCTTTTTTCGTTCGAAGCACTAAATCAAAAAATGACTTTTCAGGTCAATTATAGGAATTTCGATAAAAACCACTTCCAATTCATAAACGTATTGACGTTTATTTTTCGAACGGCTTGCTTTACAAAGATGCTTGATACCTTTTTTGAATCTGCTTTCTATTCTCAAAAAGGTTCAATCAAGCTTTTTTCGTTCGAATCACTAAATCAAAAAATTACTCTTCGGGTCAATTATAGGAATTTTGATAAAAACCACTTTCAATTCATAAACGTATTGGCGTTTATTTTTCGAACGGCTTGCTTTACAAAGATGCTTGATACCTTGTTGGAATCTCCTTTCGATTCTTCAAAGACCTGTGAAAATTTAATGCACTACTTACTTGTATTGAATGTCCACATTTTTCTTTTAAAATATTCAGTAAGGCTCCTTGACAATCGGCATATTTAGGGCTGATTTGTAGATTTAAAGATCTTTGTATATTTCTTTCACGTCGAAGGAGAAAACTATACAGCAAAGTACAATTTTACCCAAAATGTCTCTACTGACAGGAATTATTTATGTTTTTGAGATTATTGCTCGGAACAATATATGACTCAGTATGTTTTAAAGTAGTTAATCCGAAAAACAAATAATGTACCTATTTATAGTGCAAAATAATTATTGGGTGTATAAGCTTTTATAATCGAAATGATAGTAATATATGTGTCGCTCAATTTAATAGTGAACTATCTCCATACAAATGAATTTCGAGATAATAAGGTTTTTGCGAAATGATGCATAGACAAAAAAACAAAATCAATGCGCTTTAAGTTAATATTTTTTATTATTCGTAAAAAGTCCAAGATTATAATAACCTTTACAGATTTTATTAATTATTTTATTAAACGGATTTGTAACTTACTTAATTTTTATAGTTAAGTAATAAAATCACTTTAAGAACAAAAAACATTAACTATCGGAAATATAATTCGTATTTGGAGTAGATTCTCTTTTATATTGAAAGATATTAACAAATATAATACCATTAAGCAAAGAAATCCATTAAAAAAATGGATTAACACCACTTTTATAATGAGCGACACATATTAGTTATTGTACTTTTCATGTTATTGTTTTACATTTTCTTGAATGCAACGGAGTTAATATTTATATTTATAACTTTAAAAAGAATTTTTAAAATATAAAAAATAACAACTTTTTATTTTGCACTTATCAGCATATAAATATCAGCTTTACTTTAAGTAATAAAAAGCGTTTATCAAACGATAATAATTTATTTGTATTGATAAAATTATTTGTTTATTTTTCTTTGTATTTACCAACCATTTTTGCTATATGTCTGTTATTAAATCTTGTATATTTTTCAGACTCGACGAACATCTCCCAACAATCAACTGTTTTATAATTGAAAAGCAATTTTTCATCCTCAAACTATATTTTTTTCATTTGAAGTAAATAAAAACAATTATTCGAAAATAAATAGTAACATAAATTAATAAAAAAAAAATAAAAGAGTTCTATAAATCACAGTATAAAGTTCATTTTTTAAGAAATAAAGAAATAAAATATAAAGCATAACATAAAATCACAGAATAAGTTTTTAAATACAACATAACAATCGTTTGTACAAAAAGTGTGTAGGTAAGGTATTATACAACGTTGCTACAAAGAGAATACACACAAACACAAACCTACCTACGATCCTGTACAAAAACTACCCGAACTCCTCGTCGAAATCAGATGGAGACAAGCACCAACCGATTCGATTAACACAACACCAGAAAAAAACCCAGAACAGATGGCACATGACGATAGAACATGCAGCCGCCCAGAGGCCCAGAAACAAGACAAAAATGGCCAAAAAACTACAGCAAGGACACATAAACTACTATCACCAGCTTGGTGAGAACACGCACAAGTCACAAGTCACTGTGCACCCCCAGATCGTAGTACCTTATTCAGGCACTTTGATCAGGATGACCAAGCAAACATATTAGGCACCCCCAGCTCCAGACACTTCCTACCGCGGATCATGCCCCAATGCCACCAAGTCAAAGACTCGGGACAAAGGGCGCAATCACCGCAGCAATTTGCGCAGGGAGTGAGCCCATGATGAGCGATGAGTGAGTCAAGATGAGACCCGTGAAGGCCCCTGTCTCGCCCAAACACCACCAGCCATGGTTATAGGATAACAGCAAGTGAGTCAGGATGAGGCCTGATTGGCCTCAGTCCCGCACAACACTCGCCGGTCCCAGCCCAAGGGGTTGCGGACTTAGGTGCCCAACCTAACAGAATGCCAGGCTCCCTCGGAGGAACATAGCCGCGACCCACACTAGCCCCAGATTAACCTTCAGGCGATCAGCCTATCATCCAAGTCAACATGGACATACAGACATGTGCCTGCAATCCCTGCCGACAAGAAATCCAGTCCTGCCAACGAAGACCAATACTGGGTGAACCCCAAAATATGATAATACAGACGAACTTATACAAATAAATTTGATTTTACAATTTATTGACGTTGCCATATAATCTGTCGATTTAAATGGTTCCGTATCTTTTCGCCAACGACAGCTTCTGAAGCCAATTTAGTCGCTGAATACAACCTCAGCTTAATGTAAGCGCAAACAATGTTTTTTATGAGAGCGTAAACGTGGCTTGGTTCTTCTACTGCATTGTCAAAAACATGGTTATTTAAAGTAGGAAATATATCACATGGTGGTTGAAGTAAGTCTGTCATAACTTTTGAGCACAAAACTGCTGGAAAGTTTTTTTCGTTTGGCACAAGGCAATTTATTTTATTAAAACTATGTCTTAATAAATTTTCGGTCTGAACACAAATTTCTTCTTCTTGACATTGCTCGCATTTCACAATTGGTTTTTGTTTGTCTACCGGCTTTTTTACAACCCAGCCACTTATATTGCCAACGCAAGATCTTGAGAAACTTGAAAGGGATTCAGGCAGTCTGGTGAACGTTTCACAATTTTTTGAAACATTTTTAACGTCGTTTAATCCGTACTTTTCTGAAAACCTTTCATTTAACATTTTTTTTTTTTTTTTTTTATAATCTACCCGCGCTCAAGGGATTATGATTACCCTTTAAATGTTTCAACACAGCGCGGGCGTGAAGTTAATGAAGAGAAAGAAGGATAGGAAAGATATGTGGCACGATGTTCTGAGACTGTTGGTGGTTGTCTCAGATATTTTTATCTCCAGGGATGGCGGCTGAGCTAAAGCGGAGAAATGCCGTGTCTTATTTCTATGTCGCTTATAATTCACATTATTTTATTCGTGTTCATCCTTGTTGGGCCTACTAGTTTAACTCAATTACATGTTGTTAGTGTTATGCCTGAACAACATGTTATGAGTAGACCAGCAACCCATTGATGACAATTTTTAGAAGGTTTTTAATGGAATTAAAGCGACATAGACGACCGACGGCAGGGATCGAACCTGTCATCATGAGGTTGACAGGCGAGCACACATCCATCGCGCCACGGCCACCCGTAAATGGCTGGGTCGTAAAGGTCAACCTTAGCAGGACGCGAAGATGGAACAGAAAGGATATTTGTTGCGTCAAGTGCTATCACATTTCCGTTTGCAGACTTAACTTCATGGTGAATTAATAGTCTCTTGTATGCCGATATGAATTGTGCAGCAGTTGGATGGGCACCAACCACCGCAACTTCTCACCGCGCAAAAGAAAAGTTCCAAGTGGTCTTGGCTTAATTTGTAGGTCAGAAGGTAATTTAGTTGGGAGTTCCCGAGCTTAACATAACTATCAAAAATTTCCATTACTGACATGCATGCCGAGATGAGACCAACGAAAGCAACCTGTCTCCTAGTTTTAGTCATCAGCACGCCATCAGCATTGGAAATTTTTTTTAGGTAATCGATTTCGCTTAAGATTTGTGGACGGCAAAATAGTTCGTTGTTGCGTCTCAATGGTGCTTTATACCCCTTTCCGAAAGGATTTCTAGAATTAAGAAAGTCGAAAATCCGATCGACACACCTAATGAACTGACATGTTGCTTCACTTCCTTCGAACTCTTTTAATTTAAGAACTTTGTTGCAAAATTCGATGGAATCCGTCACACTGCTACTGAGAGTTTGAGCTGCTAAAAAGACCTTCATTTTAAGTTTGTGGTACTTTAAATGAGCCCATTTGAGTCTGTTTCCAGCTCTCAAACCCTCATGTTCCTGTAGCTTTACTAGCGTCTCGATAAATCCCCACTCAATTCTATTACCATCTCCATCCTTAAGGATCTTGTACTCCCCCAGACAATTTCGCATTAGCTTAAGCATATGGCAGGGATCGAAAACTACAAAGATGTTTCCCTGTGTAGATGGATGTGGGAAGTAGGGATGGCAATCGTCGATGTTCAGGTTAGCTCCTAGTAATTTCATGGTTGCAAAATGTTTAGACGGGCCATCTAGCGTCAGAGACACTATCTCAACACCAACCTCATGAAGCTTATGTAAGCTTATAATGATAAGCTCTGCGTTGGTGCTTGAATCTATGCCGTTTACCAAAAAATAGCCTATTGGCAACTTCCATGATCCGTCCAACGCTACAACCATTATCACAAGGGCATCTTTTGCTAGGGGCATCTCGTCAGAAATTTCTATTTCGGCACCGAAATCGACATAGCCTCTGACTTTGCCAATGGAAATGTTCTGAAGGCCGGATTTGATCGAAATTTCATCCAGCATTAAACTGCAAATTACTTTTTTGTTTCTTTTGCTAGCATCGGCTACTTTTATTTTGAGTGCTTCAAAACTTTCCGTTGTGAAGCCAGGTTCACCATCGACCGAGGAGTACCAAGATCTTAAGTTGCTAGGATGAGGCAAGGCACGACAAAACTTCTGTCGGACAAAATCGTAAGCTTTGGGAGAATAAAAGTGTAGAGTCATGGAAAAACACCGAAGAGCACGTGGATATTTTTCTCTACAAATTCCTAACCCTTTATTGGATTTAAAGTTCTTGAAAATTTTTTTACTTGCCATGCACACTTCGTCGCCTACATTTTCTTTGTTTTTTAAAAATCTTTTAAAGAGTTCTCCCACATCTGAATTCGCTATAGAATCCAAACACGTCAAACCCGACTCTGGTATGGAATTTCTCTTGCGAAGTTCTTTTAAAATTCCTTTTAAGGAAACGATTTTATTATTCATTCGATGAATGTGTCTCTTCTGAATTTTATTTGAAAGTTGACATTTCTTGAATTTTCGTCTAATAACTGACAGTTTTCTTTTTTCACTTCTCGGTGAGTATGCATATGAATGGTCATGACTAACAACTCTTCTTTTTTCTTCAATCCCAACTTGAGTATTTGGAGTCACTGTAATATATTTTGAAATGGTTTAATTTCTGTTTTTTTCATGGTTCGTAAATTCAATATAATATAAATTCAAAATAATAAAAGATCAAAAAATATATTCATTTTTTTTTTTCAAAAGATCTCTAAAATTTCCAATAATATACAGGCTAAGAAAACATCATACCCATTTCGTTAAACCAAATCAACCAGAGTACCAGAGCGTAGAATACAAATTTTATTATAAATCTCATGATTTTTAAATAAAATGTGTTACTGCATAATAGGGGCTATCGTGGAAAAAATTTCCCTCGGAATTTTTCGCATCATAGAAAATTGAAAACGACAATACTTCTGCACTGTTGATTGTAAACTGGCGGCTGGCCTTTTGGAATGAGTGGCAAATTCCCTATGAAACTCAATTCCCGACATCAATAAATTCCAAGGGGATCTTTCGATATTATTCCAGTTGACAATTTTAAAAGTTGGGAAAAATTCAGAGAGAAACTTTGTTCACGATAGCTCCCAATGTGTTTTCGAAAGTGAATAAGTACGTTTTAATTTTTACTCAAAAGTTGAAAAGGCTAGCTAGTTCAAAATACACGCTTATTTCATCTTGGGTAAGCAACCAAAAAATTCGGCAAAAAAATGTATGTAATCATAACAAAAGTAAAAAAACAACACAAATTCATTTGGCAAAAATCGTTTATATTTTGCATATATTTCACTAATTTTAATATTATAGAAAAATCAGTATTAATCAGTATGAACTTACAATAAAGAAATATACTAAACATAAGTTACCTGACGTAGGGAATGCTTCATATCCAGAACTATTCACTGTCTCGGCTATAGGTCTTTGCAAGTTTAGGTCCCCAGCAAGTTCCTCTAAAGATTCCTCTACAGTTTCCTCTTCAGATATATGTTCCTGTTGTTCTTTAAAAAAAAAAACAAATAGAAATATTGTTGAAGTTAATTTTTCAGAAAAATATTCTTTAATAGTATTTGCTTTTTATGGTTTTAAATATTATCTTTAAATATAAGTACCTCTGAAGAAAAATGATGGAACTGCATCCACTCTCAAGTTGAAGCTATTGCGGTTTTTGATTTCTTGAAAACAGGATCGCTTGAAGTGATCACTGCATATCAAGGTATCTTTGGATGGAAAGAAGTACTCGATATTGATTTCATTCAACCACTTCTTCAACAACTCAGGTCTATCCAAGGGAAATCTTTAAAAAAATTAGTTGTCGAAAATTATATTTCAATAAAAATTATGCTAGTGTGTCATACTTTCTAAGGGAAAGTCCAGGCTTGGAGTCCCTTGAGGAATTGCAAAAAAAGCAGGTGTCTTTCCGATCTAAAAAGAGTGAAGGTACACTTCCTGCATTTAAGACTCTTCGTTTTCTAACGATGCTAAGACATTCTCCTCGGAAATGGTCAGAACAAATCAAAGTATACTTGTTTGGGATGAAAGATGGATGAAATCTCATTTTCTGTTCCAAATTTCCACTAACGCAGCATCTTCTATTGGGAATATGTAATTTTTTTCATTATAATTTTGTTTTGATAAAATTAGGGTAACACGATTTAAGTTCGAAAAAATTTAAATAGATTAGATTAGATTAGATTAGATAGATGATTTTATTTTTCTTCATTATGATACAAACATTTTTTATTTTTATACATAAATCGTTAAAGCATGGCTTCTGCCGTCTGCCCGATTGACATTTAATAAAAAATAAAAAGAAATTTGTGTTTTAGTTACATCTTACATAATTTACAAAATAAATAGTAGCTTAATTGTTTTGAAATTAAAAATTTTCATTTATAATATTGTTGCGGTAAGTTATTGCTTGTTTATAATAGTTTTGAAGTAGCTTTACATCTGATTCACAGTTTAAAAGTGCTCTTACTTCAGATTCAGATTTAATATCGCTGCCTAGATACAATCTACGAATTTCCTTGAGAACAGGACATCTACCAATAAAGTGTACTACATCTTCTCGTTCCGCGAGGTTGCAAAGGCTGCAATAGATCGGTAAATCCGAACGATGTGGTATGTAGTTAAGCTTTATGAGTTCTCCCCTCATTTTAAAGATGGCAGATATTAGTTCTTGGCTGTTGTGGTTGCTAAAATAATTTTTTTCACACAAATTGTGGTTCAGAGTGCTGTACAACGATCGATGAAAGGAAGATGTAGCAATATTTATACAATCTAGCCTATATTGTTCATCCACTTTGGAAATGAGTTCATAGAGCATATCTTTTGGTAGACTTCCGTTTGATATCCTTAAATAATTGAAATCCATCCCACAGTAACTCGCAAGCTCCTCAAGTTTATTAAACCATACATTTCTTCTTTGAATAGCTTTCATGACAACAATTTTGGGAAGTCTTTCGTCTGGCATCTCAAGAACTTTCAGTATATAATCTACGTGGAGCTTCAAGGTTTTAACAAATAATGGTGAAAGGCCTGTTTCGATTATCAGCATATAATTGGGTGTTGTACTTGGTAATCCAAAGATTCTTTTAATATAGTATCTCAGGAGTTTCTCTACGGTTTCATGTTGACTGTGTCCCCAAGATTGTGCAGCATACAGCATCACCGATTCCACTACTCCAACGAAAACTTTGTATTTAACGGTATGGTCAACGAATTTATTTGAAAAACATCTTTTCCATGCAGCACATATTGCACTTTTTGCTTTTACAAGCTTATCCTTTAGATGTAACTCCATGTTAAGATTACTAGTAATCGTCATACCAAGGTATTTGTAGTTTTTTACAACTTCAATTGGTTCTCCATTGAAATGCCATTGCTCGTTTCTACATAGTCTACCACCTCCTTTTTTGAAAATCATCACCTTTGACTTTCCAAGGTTAACCGTTAAATTCCAAGTTCGACAGTACATATAAAGGCGGTTTATCATCAGCTGTAATGATTCGGGCGAGTACGCGAATAATACCACATCGTCTGCAAAAAGAAGTGCTTTAAATAACACCCCGGCAAACTCTATTCCTCCTGGTAGACAGTCTGTGAGGTCATTGATAAACAACGAAAACAGGTAAGGACTTAAGGAACAGCCTTGTCTTACTCCCATATTTGTTGCGAACCACTCCGAAGTTTCAGTTCCACACCATACCGCTGCTCGGTTTTCTTCATACATGTTTTCGAGTACTCTTCCAAACTTATTACTCATTCCAGTATTGTAGAGCTTATAGAACAGAGCTCTTCGATCGATGTTATCAAAGGCTGCCTTGAAATCAATGAAGAAGGCGAATAATTTCTTTTTTTGTTCTAGGAATGTGCCAGCAATGTTCTGAAGCACAAAAATGTTGTCTACGGTTGAGTAACCATTACGGAAACCAGCTTGATTTTCATGAATAAGTTTTTGACTCTCGATCCAATGTGCCATTCTATTATTCAAGAGTTTTGTAAAAATCTTATAGGATGCATTAAGAAGGGATATTCCTCTATAGTTAGCTGGCTCGGCTATATTTCCTTTTTTATGTATGGGGAATATTATTGCTTCTTTAAACTGTGGTGGTATAACTCCCGTATCCAGTATATTATTAAAAGCAGTTGTCATTTGTTCTTTCAGTTCATTTGTAGCGTATTTAAAAAGTTCAATGGGAATCCCATTTGGACCTGGTGACTTCTGATCTTTAAGATTTTTCAAAACTTGGTTTACTTCATCATAAGAAAAAGGTGAATCGAGTATTTCATTTGAATAAAAGGGTATAGCATAATGAATGGGTAATGTGTTTGTTATTGGGTTTAACAAAGCTTGAAAGTAGTCCATTAATAAACTCGCACTTATTTGAATACTTATTTTTGGTGCTTTACCATTAAATTTGTTTATTGCTAGCCAAAATTCTTTTGTATTTTTGCAGCATGTAAGCATAAGAGCCTCTTTTTCAAGAAAGCATTTCTTTTTTTCTTTGCATAGTCTTTTAAAGGCAGTGTTGGTTTTCGTATAAAGATCCTTGAAGAGAATAGTTCCAAATTTACGAAAGGCTTTGAGCCAACCAAAAGATTTTCGCCTTGCTACTTCACACTCCTTATCAAACCATTTATCCTTATAAACAAATGTCTTTTTATGAACCTGTGTGCACGATGGATACGATATTTTAGCTAAATTATCAATCTCACTTATATTGAGTTGTTCCTCTGTGTTTAAGTTGCGTTGGAGATTGTTCCTATACTCAATTGCCTTTGCATGTTTCCACGTCAACTTTGGTGGGAGTAACATGTTGGTTATAAATATAAATTTAAGTAATATTCGCAAAAAAATAATTGATAAAATATAACTTACTTATGAAAGGTTCTAGCTTGACTTGTGGGCTCACTGCTACCTTGTTTTTTGCAATATTTGCATCGTCGCACCATTTTAATTTGTAGTTTATATTTTTCTTGTTTAATTCCTTTAAAAATAAAACGTATTATACATAACCGTAAAAACAAATAAATAAAATAAAATATTTAAAGTTTGATGCAGCTTTCTTTTGAAAGCAGATTCCAAAAAGTTATTAAGCATCTTTGTAGAGCTAGGCGTTCAAAAAAGAAACGCCAATCCCTTTATGAATTGGAAAGAGTTTTTATCAAAAAACCTATAATTGACCCAAAGAGTAATTTTTTGATTTATTGCTTCGAACGAAAAAAGCTTGATTGAACCTTTTTGAGAATAGAAAGCAGATTCAAAAAAGGTATCAAGAATCTTTGTAAAGCAAGCCGTTCGAAAAATAAACGCCAATACGTTTATGAATTGGAAGTGTTTTTTATCGAAATTCCTATAATTGACCTGAAGAGTCATTTTTTGATTTAGTGCTTCGAACGAAAAAAGCTTGATTAAACCTTTTTGAGAATAGAAAGCAGAATCCAAAAAGGTATCAAGCATCTTTGTAAAGCAAGCCGTTCGAAAAATAAACGCCAATACGTTTATGAATTGAAAGTGGTTTTTATCAAAATTCCTACAATTGACCTGAAGAGTCATTTTTTGATTTAGTGATTCGAACGAAAAAAGCTTGATTAAACCTTTTTGAGAATAGAAAGCAGATTCCAAAAAGGTATCAAGCATCTTTGTAAAGCAAGCCGTTCGAAAAATAAACGCCAATACGTTTAAGTACTGGAAGTGGTTTTTATCGAAATTCTTATAATTGACCCGAAGAGTAATTTTTTGATTTATTGCTGCGAATGAAAAAAGCTTGATTTATTTTTTTTTGAGAATAGAAAGCAGATTCCAAAAAGTTATTAAGCATCTTTGTAGAGCTAGGCGTTCAAAAAAGAAACGCCAATCCCTTTATGAATTGGAAAGAGTTTTTATCAAAAAACCTATAATTGACCCAAAGAGTAATTTTTTGATTTATTGCTTCGAACGAAAAAAGCTTGATTGAACCTTTTTGAGAATAGAAAGCAGATTCAAAAAAGGTATCAAGAATCTTTGTAAAGCAAGCCGTTCGAAAAATAAACGCCAATACGTTTATGAATTGGAAGTGGTTTTTATCGAAATTCCTATAATTGACCTGAAGAGTAATTTTTTGATTTAGTGCTTCGAACGAAAAAAGCTTGATTAAACCTTTTTGAGAATAGAAAGCAGATTCCAAAAAGGTATCAAGCATCTTTGTAAAGCAAGCCGTTCGAGAAATAAACGCCAATACGTTTATGAATTGAAAGTGGTTTTTATCGAAATTCTTATAATTGACCCGAAGAGTAATTTTTTGATTTATTGCTTCGAATGAAAAAAGCTTGATTAATCTTTTTTGAGAATAGAAAGCAGATTCCAAAAAGGTATCAAGCATATCTGTTAAGCAAGCCGTTCGAAAAATAAACGCCAATACGTTTAAGAATTGGAAGTGGTTTTTATCCAAATACCTATGTGTAATTGACGAGTATTTTTTTTATTTATTGCTTCGGACGAGAAAAGTTTTATGCAGCTGTCTTAAGAATCGAAAGCAGATTCTAAAATGGTAAAAACCAACTTTGTACAACTAGCCATTCAAAAAAGACACGCCAATACCTTTATGAACTGTATATGGTTTTTATTAAAAAGCCTACAAGTGATCCAAAGAATAATTTTCGATGGCGTGTGTCAGAGCAAAATAGTTTGAAGCTGCAAACTAGAGAATATATGTATGTTTATGGCAAACAAATAGAGGGAAACTCTGGAAGAGCAATTTTGAAAGTATCTTGTATTACCAACTAATTTAAAGGATTCCAAAACACGATCAGGATTCTATGGCGATGACAATTCTTTGGGAACAAGGAAAAACGACATAGGTCAGTTTCTGCTACTTTTCAGGAGAGCGATTTGAATGTTTAGTTTGCGATACAAATCAGGTACAAGACATTTTTTCTTTTGTCTGTAATTCATTAACCGTTTGAGATAAAAAGACGGAATGGCTTATTGCGCTTCGGATGGTATCAAAAACTCATTTTCGACATAATTCGACTTATGCTGAATTGTGTTATCTTGAGAATTTGGAAGCATATCCGATATGCAGTGCAGGAATCTTGCTCAACAATATCGCAACCACAATGATTTTTTCGGTGGTATAATTGGAACCATTTTCATATCCAGTGCAGGCGGTATTTCAAGGAATTCCACACCAAGTGCATTTCAAGTAAAAGACCTTTTTTAAACACGATGGTAAAAGTAAAAACACACACTTGCACCATTTGGAAAAAAGGTTATTTCGCGACACAACATGGCTAAAGAATTTGCACCAAACGCAGAGCAAAATTGCGAAATTAAAACAAATATTTGGCTAAAGTATTTCACATTTTAAGAATATAAATAAATTCACTTGTGTTGAAAATCAAGCAATCTATTACTTATCAATATTAAGTTTTCATTGAAAATATTTTTCATTCCTATTCTAAGCTTTAAACGAATAACATCGTTTTATAATTTAGTTGTAATAAATTTTTATTCAGAAAAACAAAAGGTCTTTAAACTCAATAGGTTATGGGCGACGTTAAAGATATAATGCTTGGCATACCGCAATTTAACGGTTGTGGATATGATGATTGGCAATTCCGGGTAAAAATTTATATGGAATCTGTTGGAGTAATGCGAACTACATAACTACAACTGCAATTACTACAACCACTACCTTAAACCAACCCTGAACTTATGTTGGCTAGTCTGACTCTATCTGCAGCTGCATTCGCACTTCTGGTCACTTCTTTGTAACTTTTATCTTTGATAGTTTATTTAATAATTAGCAATAAAGCTTAACTTTTAATTATAAATTGCTTATAATTATTTATCTTGTATGTCACTCACGGACATAACAATTGGCGACGAGGATCTTTTGTTTAGAACATCCACGGTTAAATACAGATTTCATCTTGTAGCGTCTGTGTTAAAAAAAAAGAAAAAAACAAAATGGCTAACGATGCGAAGATTCTGGAACTTTTGGACATTCAGTCAAAGCTTCTTCAAGCAATCATAGAAGAAAAAAATACACCAAAAGAAAAAGACAAATCAAGGCCAGAACTTCTTATGGATTCATTATCAAATAGTCTATCTGAATTTTTTTATGATCCTGCAAATGGAATTACATTCGAAGGGTGGTTTTCTCGACACGAAGATATATTTTGCGTAGATGGAAAAGCCCTCGATGACGCATCGAAAGTGCGGTTGCTTATGCGCAAACTCAACCCGATTGCGCACGAGAAGTACGCATCATATATCCTTCCAAAGAATACACGAGATATCCAATTTAAAGAAACCACAGACATCCTCCGGAGTATGTTCGGTGCCCCAGAGTCTCTCTTCAGTACACGATATCGTTGCCTACAGACCGTCAAAAATAGACAAGAAGATTTCACAAGCTACGCAGCACGAGTTAATAAATTGTGCGAGGATTTTAAGCTAAGTGTGCTTACACCAAACCAATTTAAGTGCTTAGTGTTTGTCACAGGCTTGCAGTCATCAGCCGACACAGACATTCGCACGAAACTGCTTTCATCGTTGGAGGACGATGCGAATTTGGATTTATCGAAGCTGTTGTCGGGAGTCCAAAAATATATAAACCTTAAAAAAGATACAGCCCTAATCCAAAATGCATCAACTTCAAGCGTCTCGATCAATGCTGTAAGAAAAGAAAAGTTCATTCCATCAGGACCGAAGTCAAAGAATCAACAAAGTAGCAGGAGCAGCCTACAAAGCAATATTCAGTCATGCAGTCAACCAAAATCTCCCTGCTGGGGTTGCGGAGAAATGCACTTTTCTCGCAATTGTCCTTTTCGGGATCATAAATGCCAGCAATGCAAAAAAATTGGGCATCAAGAGGGTTACTGTAATTGCTTTTCCAAAACAAGTCAAAGAGATGATAAGGTCAATGGGAACAAACCACATCATTGCCGTAAAAAGTTGTCTCCAAAGAACAAGGCAATTCGGTTGAAGGTCAACTGTGTCAGCCATGCGAAGCGACGAAAATATGTGTCAGTCAACATTCGCCTCAGTAAAAACATGGTACAGCACACACTGAAGCTGCAAATTGACACAGGATCCGATATTAGTATAGTGGACATTCACACCTGGAAAAAATTGGGTCAACCTGGAACAAAACTTGAAGGACGCCAAGCGAAGAGTGCATCGCTGGACGATATCAAGTTGATAGCTGAATTTATATGCGATATTCAGCTCAACGGGGAAGTCAAATCCTGTAAACTTTTCGTTTCAAAGATTAAATCTTTAAACATTTTAGGTACTGATCTATGCGAAGCCTTTAATTTATGGGATCAGCCGATAAGGGCACTCTGCAGTCGAATAATTCAACCGACAGAAAATGACCGACGCTCCGCAGTTGATATTATTCAGAAGCGATATGCAAAGTTGTTTAAAGAAGATTCATCAGTATGCACCAAAACGGAAGTGCAACTTCATCTCAAAGAAAATTCAACACCAGTCTTCAGGGCTAAGCGGCCAGTGGCATACTCAGTCCTACCACTTATTGAAGATGAACTCCAGCGCCTTCAAGACCGTAATGTTATCTCTCCAGTTGATTATTCAGACTGGGCAGCACCTATTGTGGTCATTAGAAAAGCATCTGGAGGAGTTCGAATTTGCGGAGACTATTCATCTGGTCTGAATCAATCACTTGAGTCACATCAGTACCCACTTCCTCTGCCCGAAGATATATTTTCGAAAATTGCTAACAGCCCATACTAAACGCATATTGACTTGGCAGATGCGTATCTCCAGGTATCCGTAACACCTGCATCAAGGAAGCTACTCACCATCAACACCCACAAGGGGTTGTTCACTTTCAATAGACTTGCACCTGGATTCAAATCTGCACCAGGAGCTTTTCAACAGTTGATGGACGCAATGCTTTCTGGTATCAATGGAGTCGCAGCATACCTTGACGACATAGTCGTTAGCGGAAAAGATTGGGATGACCACATGCTTAATTTGAATAAAGTTCTTCAACGACTTTTGGATTATGACTTCCGAATCAAAATCGGTAAGTGTTCATTTTTTGTATCGAAAATTAAGTATTTGGGTCATATAGTCAATGCGAATGGATTACGGCCAGACCCTGACAAAATTTTACGAATAAATACACGGCTCTATTGAGGTAACCGTCGGAGCGGAACTTTCTCCGCAACGCATCCTTCGACGGAGATTCAATTTCAGTTCGAAGTAGCTTTCATCGGAAGAAATTTTACAGAAATCCAGCGACGCATTGCGATGGATATAAATTTCAGACAGAGATGTGCTAATTAACCGATATATAGAAAATGCGATATATTTTCGATAGTTTTTTATAAATCAAACACCATAAGCGTTTTAAACCATAAAAAACCGGTGAGAGAGTGTAGTTTATTGTTTATAAAAAGTATTTTTTTTTCAATTATAAAGCGCTAGCGTTTTTAAGAAATGTAATTAGATGCACCGATTTTTAAATCAAAACTATCGAATAAAGTCCCCTCCCTATTTCCAAACGTATGTTTTTTGTTTCCATTTGAAGTGTCAAAAAAAGAATAAATTGAAAAAAAAAAAACTTGAAAAACAATATTTTATATTTATTTGACAAATAGGTACTTTAATCACAATGGAAATAATTATATTAATGCACAAAACAAAAGACCACGAAACTTTTTTCCATTCAAACATCCATTTGTCTTGGTCCCAATTAATTTAACTGATTGGGCGAGATCTTCACAAACACAGCTATGTACATACAATTTCTGGTGTCCTTTTGGTGTTATCCGCTCATATTGTTGTAAACTTGTTTTTTCGTTCTGCCTAAGAAAAAAAGTCTATTATAAATAGGTAACACAAGTTAACGCAAATAAAGTTAATTTCTTAATTACTTACAGCCGTATCTATAAGATTTTCTTAAACTGCATCTTAGAGGTTATTTAGTTAAGCATACTTAAATATTTAATTTGGCTTTAAATGACGAAACTTCAATTCGTATCTATAATCGATTTTTCATTGGTACTTAACTAAACAATGGTTGTGTCACGTAACGTAAAAGAATGTGAAAATCTAGTACAGAAAAAAAACAAATGCTGCTTCATTTTATACAACACAGCTGTTTTGTGACACCTTCTTTCAGTAAATAATTGGAAGACATATTTTTTTATTTGTGAAATCAAAAAAAAAAAAAAAATGGCTATCGAACACACACCCACACCCGCCGCTACAAATAAAAGAAAAAGATCTGAAAATTGGGATGCCTCCTACAAGGAAATTTTTTTATTTTAGAATTTGCAATAATACACTACAAAACAGAATTATTTTATGCACAGATTGGGCGTTTTCCTTAATGCAGTGTTGTAGCTCATCTTGAATTTTGATGCTTTTTTTTATTCACCTGCTTCAATAAAATAACGTTATTAAACACGAATTCTAAATTTTAGAGTTTTTTTTTTAATGAATTGTAAAAGTAAATTTCAGAGTGAAGAAACACGTTGCAAGGGCATCAAAATCCACGATGCGCTGCAACACTGCATTTAGGAAAACGCCTATTCTCTTCCAACAACGAGGAAGAAAGTGTCGATACAAACACTTCAAAGGCTAAGAGGGAAGCGTGGACGAAATTTCTTTGCGCGTACACATACTTTAATCAATACAAATTTTATGTTTCTTAAATCGTTGCACTTTATAGTTCTAATATAATATTACAACAAACAATACCTACAAACTCACAATTTGAAACGTCAAAATTTCAAAGATGACAATTGATATGTCAAAATACATTTTAAAATGCCTCTAAGTGATCCTTAAACGCGGTTGATGGCGTTTAAGTTAAGAGGCCTTTAAGTAACGTTACTTAAATGTGAAAATTGATTATAGATACCGATTTCATACTTAAGAGCTGTTTAGAGGTATTTTAAAGTTAAGTAACCTTTAAGATTTGTTTATAGATTCGCCTGTTACATTTTAAATAACTATTTCTCTAAAAAGAAAACACTTTCCGCAACAAGAACTTGTCGGACGATTTCGGAGAAAATTTTGTTTGTATGTGTCAGAAATAAGACCATTAGAAGTGCTTCATCGCACACAAATGGCATGCGTTGAATTTCGTCGGACAGAATTTCCGATCAGCTGATCGGAGAAATACCATGAAGGAAAATGTCTCCGATTCGTAGGAAATCGGAGAGAATTCCGCTCCGACGGTTACCTCAATAGGGCCGACAATGCCTGCACCAACAAATATCACCGAGCTCAGATCATTTCTTGGAGCCGTGAATTACTACGGGAAATTTGTAAAACAAATGAGAGAAATTCGTGCACCATTGGATAATTTACTTCGAGAAAATGTTACATTCAAATGGTCTGAAGAGTGCCAACAGTCATTTTCTAAATTCAAATCCATACTCGCATCTGATCTTATGCTCACTCATTATAATCCAGCATTACCTATAAAAGTCGCAGCAGATGCATCAAATGTTGGTATGGGGGCATGCATTATGCACATTTTTCCAAATGGTGATGAGAAAGTCATCTCACATGCAGCCAGGTCCTTGACATCAGCGGAAACTAGCTATGGTCAAATAGAGAAAGAAGCCGCCGCACTTATTTTTGCCGTTAAAAAATTTCATCGAATGATTTTCGGACGTAAGTTTTTGCTTCTCACCGACCATAAGCCTCTCTTAGCAATATTTGGTAGTAAGAAAGCCATACCAATTTACACTGCCAACAGGCTACAGAGATGGGCGCTAACGTTGATGATGTACGATTTCGAGATCAAGTATATTTCGACAAAAGAATTTGGATTCGTCGACGTACTCTCACGTCTGATCAACACCAAAGCAAATTTAGACGAGGATTACGTTATTGCTTCGACCAGATTCGAACAAGATTTTAGAGTTAATCTGCTTGATACAATTAACACGCTTCCAGTTAATTTTAAAATGATACAGCAAGCAACATCAAATTGTAAAGCATTACAAGCTGTCATCGAGAAAATGAACTCAGGATGGAAGTCACCTATATCATCACAAATCTCCCCATATTGTGCCAGGAAAGAAGGCTTAGCTGTCGTCGATGGATGTATAATGTTTAAAGACCGCATAATCATACCAGTGTGTTTTCAAAAGAGAATCTTACAACAACTCCATCGAGGCCATCCGGGTATTGACAAAATGAAAACTGTTGCCAGATGTCATGTATATTGGCCGGGGATCGACGAAGACATAACATCGTTCGTCCGTCAATGTCATGCCTGTGCCAGTGCAGCGAAGGCTCCTGTTAAACCAACTCTTGAATCATGGCCAACTACAGCAGCACCAATGGATCGTATTCACATCGACATTGCAGGTCCTTGTGACGGAATTTACTATTTTGTTATTGTGGATTCATATTCAAAGTGGCTGGAAGTTCTACAAGTCACTAACATTACATCCAGCATGATAATAAGTAAATTGACAGAAATATTTTCTCGATATGGTGATTGCAAACAACTAGTTTCGGACAATGGAACTCAATTTACAAGTGCTGAATTCCAAAGCTTCATGAATTCACGTGGAATACAACATTTACGACAACATTATCGTTCTACACCGAATCGTAATGTTGTTAATTTTAAATCTCCTGCAGAAGCATTTCTTGGTCGAAAAATAACAACTTCGTTGGATTTACTGAAGAAGAAAGAATATAATTCCACAACTTGTAACGACAAACACAATCGCCAGTACAATAGACATCATGGTGCCAAGGAGCGACATTTTATTGCCGGCGATATTGTCTACGCCAAAATCTACCGCAATAATAAAGAATGCTGGGTGCCAGGAACCATTATTGAGCGCAAAGGAAACGTTAATTATAATGTCCTTATAAAAAACAAAAACAAAACAAAACTTATTAGATCTCATACGAATCAAATCAAGAATCGATATTCTCCAAATGTTGAAGAGAATTCATCGAATTTGTTTCTCGAGCTAATGGAAATAATCAAAACAAATAAGCAGCCTAATTTGGAACAAGATGTTTCACACGTGGTCCATGAGGATTCGGAGCCAGATGTCACAGCCGATTTTGAAGATGCTATTGAGGGATCAGCTTCAGAAGTATCTGAATTTTTGGGTTTTCCTTCAAGATCCCACACCCCTGAACCAAGACAAGTGACTTCATCAGGACGACTTGTACATGCAACTGCATGGATGAAGGACTACGATACCTCTTAAGTGGAGGAGGTGTTGGAGTAATGCGAACTACATAACTACAACTGCAATTACTACAACCACTACCTTAAACCAACCCTGAACTTATGTTGGCTAGTCTGACTCTATCTGCAGCTGCATTCGCATTCTGGTCACTTCTTTGTAACTTTTATCTTTGATAGTTTATTTAATAATTAGTAATAAAGCTAATGAATATGTAGTTGTGTATGGTTAAACTTTACTTTATAATGAAAAAGTGTATTATGTATTTATTTTTTTTCATGATTCTTTATCCAACATCTATAAAATGTTTAGAAACAAAAAAATGTAAAACGGTCATACTAATTCAAATAGAAATAGTAAATGTCAAACAGCTGACAATGAAAATGAATCTTTTTTGAAGTTCATTTTATGCTATCTTTCGCAAAAATAAATAACGAATTAAGTATGTAACAACAAAAAATTGTATAGTGCATATTTGCATGCGTTTCAACTGCCCCTAGTATGGGGAAGGTTGAAATAAATCGAATTTTTTTGTATTTGATCTTCTAATTAAAATAACACACTGGGTACTAAAATTAAACTGTCCATACATAGAAACAAACATACTCTTTCATTTAACATAATATATAAATATGTATTATTAACGATATAAGAAAAATTGTTTCAACCGTATGGATATTCATTAATCAGTTATTTTCAACAAATACATACGTTATATATTTCAGATACATGCTTGAAAATCGTTCGACAAACTAAATTTTAAGTGATCAGTTTACAAAAAAAAAAAAGTTCATATACGTGATGGGCAACTATCTCTCTATCTGACAATCTCTCGGAAACATGTACGATCATGGGGAAAATGATCCTTTTTCTGATAGATGCTGCAGACAGAGCTTACAGATGTTTTTAAATGTTTCACCTCCTTTTGTTTGAACTGTAATGGTTATATGAAGGAATAGAGCATAAAATAATTGTAATTTCTTTGGATCTTGAATAGGGAGATTATAATAGTTGTAAGTTGAAAGAAAATATTTTTTTTTTACAAATGTGTTGCTATTTTTATTGTTTATTCAAGTACAAATTAGTAAGCATGGTTTATGAAAACGTTTAAATATTTATGCTTATTGACGGTCCGTGGCGCGCAACTTTTCTTCAACGGCTTCCCTGGATGCTTCTGACAAATCTGTTGCTTGAATATATTTTTGTACACCGACAAGCGACTTTTTCAATGCATCGAAAGAACTGGAATACAACATCTTCTTCTTAACCTATAAGAAACAAAGTTAAGTTAATAATTCATATTTTGAAATCAGAATTGGTTTAAAAATACTTTGGCAGTATCGGGGCACCACGACATCAGAAACAGTTTCTGTTTCTTTGAACTTTCTGATGTACCTTGGCATTGATGCATATATTCAAAATCAAAGAGCCCATACCTAAAAATAAAATAAAAATTAGTTCCAAAATTTCTACCTTATACATTTTCTAAATATTACCGGCATTCCCCTGGTCCACATTTCTGAATATCTTCTAAAAATTGATCGTATTCAGCATTACGGTCTCCGACCGTTTCTACGTCAATTTGCTTTTCATCACGAATGAAGAAAATAACATAACGATGTTTCTTATCCTTTTTGATTTCTTCATAGGTGGTTTTACAAATATCCGAAACTGTTACACCAGAAGCCTGTAAAAAGATACATGCAATTATTATAAAACAATTTATGAAAGACCTTTAAGAAAAATTGCAAAACCTCAATTAAAGAAAATTTCTTGAAGAAAAAAAAAATCATCTGCAAAAATATTTTATTTATAATTAATTTATTTGAATCAAACTAATATCGCTTAACAAATGGTTCTTACGAGTAGAAATAAGTAGCGATATATTATACAAAAATTTTTAAGCCAGTTTTTGATTATGTATAAACAAAATTAATACATATATAATTTATTTTATCCAATTTACGTTATACAATTATACAATGAACCTCATAGCGGACGTGTTGTTTATCTAAATTGTAATTTTTTTATTATTTTTCAAACACCTAAGAGCGTGGCAACATACAGCTTCAAGCAACACACATATGTACATAGCCAAGGACAGGGTAAGAGGAAATGCCACCAATTAACTCCTCCCCTAAGCAAAGAAACCTAGGACGACGGCTACATCTTTGCGGGAGCACCGATAAGGTTAAACCCGTCGAACAAAGGCTCTCCTATGCGAGTGCGGCCTTGAGCGTTAGAATTGCTGTTCTTCCGAAGGGATTCCGTTGAGACAATAGTAAGAGCGAACCATCAGCTTCACTACAAAATCGGAAAAATAAATATTTATGGCCTCTGGAAAACAACCTCCAGCTTTGCCTTCGTACCCGAAGAAGAATCTTCCACCAGGCAGAATGAGAAATACCTGGAAGCGGAAGCAGTAGGAAGCACCCAACCTGGCAGACCTATCTCACCTCCCACTCCTACACCTTCATAGACCTCTCTCCAAGTCCAATGGACCAAACAGAACCCCTTCCCACCGAAGAGGAGGAAGACCACCTGCTAGCAGATGATGGGGCATTAGCCCCCATTCACCGACAAAAGTACAGAGGCTGGTAGATTACTGCAACCAAAAAAAGCTACCAATATTGACAGGATGCGACGCCAATGCTGACCATACAGTATGGGATAGCAGCCAACATAAGCCAAAGGGGCGAGTACCTTTTAGACTTTATGCTGGTAAAAAATCTAGAAATTTTTAATGTAGGGAATACCCCCACTTTGTTACTAGAACTAGAACATAACTTTCGGCACTCCGAACGTAGCTTGTCTAGTAAAGGATTGGAGAGTATCCAATGAACCATAAATGTATGATCACAGAATAAGTGTTTACCTTAGAAGGTAAACACTTATCCTAAGAAAACAAACTGGAACATATACCAAAAAGTTCTAAAAACAAACCTGGAACAATTAGATCCAGCAAGTACGACAAAAAGTCACCTTGAACTAGAATTCGTAGTTAATGAGTTTATTAAAGCATATGAACTCAGTTGCCCTCTTAAACCAATAACTAGGCAGAAGGATGCTCCATGGTGGAATAAACATCTTTCAAAACTAAGATCTAAGGTAAGAAAGCTCTTTAATGAAGCAAAAAGAACCAGGGAATGGTGTAGTTACTCAGAGTTACTCAGTTTTATTGACAACTTATGATAAAGAGATAAGAAAGCCAAAAAGAATGTGCGGCAAAAATTCACAAAGCTCTTGCGAAAGCAAACGATAACATCACACATAGTGATGGGAGTTTCGCTGAAAATGAAGAGCAGATGTACAACCTGCTGCTCAACACACTTTGCAGACAGTTTACCATTGGATGGTAACTTGGTAGAGAGAACACCTCTCATACCAAAATAGCTACAACTATTTGCCAAGTAGAAAGATAGATTGGGCAATTAATACCTTTCAACCCTACAGATCACCAGGTTTAGATGGTATCTTTCCAGCCCTCTTGCAGAAGGGAAAAGACTAACTTATGTTGTCTTTTGTTGAATGTTATGTTGTTGAACATTCACAAAGAAATCGAAGTTAAACCTGAAGATGTGGTGAATGCATTCGCAAATAAAAAAAAAAAAGAAGAATGGATCTAATTTTTTCACCAAATTATCATACTTAAATCTGTTATTTTCAAATGAAAAATATAAAAAAAAGTTTACAAAGAAATAAATGAATAAAATTCATTTCATACTCCTAACTTATTCATACATATACGGCTTTCATTTTTGATAGTTTTAGTGATACCTTGAAGGAAAATTTTTATTAATTTTTTTCACTAAGCAATTGGAATTGGAATTATTTTTTTTTAAACTGAAAAAATATTTGTTTCGAATATTTTTATATACAATGTTGTTCTAAATTCATAGGAGCTCCTGTACAAAAATGTTGGTCAAAATCGTTAGAGCCGTCAATGCGAAAATAAAAAATAATTTTTTTTTACCAAAATGTAGTACATGCCTATAATACCATTATAGTAGCCGTTTTCAAGATAAATAAGATTTTGCATAACGGCTGTAGGGCAGGCAGGTACTGTTAGTTTTGAATCTAAAAAAAATTCAATTTCTCTTCTAGGGAATCACTGAAGAACCTTAAATACCGAGTTCTAAGAAAATCTCTTTAGCGTGTTAGTTAGGCCGTATGTGAAAGTACAGACATACAGGCAGGCAGACAAAATTGTTTTTTTTTGTTTTGTTTTGTATAATTTATTAGTTTAAAAAAACTCAACATATCAGTTGATACTTATAACTACAAGTGTTATCATATTACATTATTTTTTAACAAAGGCTTTAATAAAGATTTAAATATATTTATATTGGTTTCATCTTTGATGTTTCTTGGTAGATTATTAAATAATTGCACTCCTTTATAAAGTAGGTTGTTCTGTGTGCCAGCTCTTCTTTATAGTGGTAATCTAAAATCTCCTGCATTCCTTAAATTATAAAAACGGTTTGCTATGAAACTTACATTATTTTGTAGGTATAAAGGATATAAGTTGTTTTTTATCTTAAATATCATGACGAGTGCATTAAATTTTAATCGCTGTTCAACATTTAACCAACCGAGATTTGTTAACATTTCTTGTATTGGAGTTCTATATTCACACTTGAGAACAGTTCTCATCGCCCTATTTTGCAAAATTTGTAATTTTCGAATATTTTCACTATTGTACATGTATATAATCGATGAGCAATAATCAAAATGTGGAAGAATCAAAGTATTATAAACTGTATGCGCACAGTTTTGAGTTATATGTCTACGAATTCTTTTAAAAAACCTATCTTTTTTGAAATCTTAGCGGCCAACTTATTCACGTGTTCATTTAATTTAAGATTATTCACCCCTATTACAGTATTCGGCGAATGAGCTAAAGTGACAGTTTCAATTCATTTCCAAACTTTTGCTATTACTAATTCCGACGAATGAAAGTTGAACGAATGTCGGTAACAATCCCTGCACCACTGACATTTTGTTCAACTTACAGTGATCCACAAAAGTCTGCGTACAAGGAAGAAATATTTTTAAAAACTGCTGTTATTCACAAATTTAAAGTGATTTGTTTAAAAAAAAAATATTTTTTAATAAAGAAATGTACAAGGTTTTTATTTTCAACAAAAAAAAAATTAAAACAATTATTCATAACAAGAAGAAATTAATAACAACAAAATAAACCTCTGAGATTCTTCCACAAAAGTCTGCGTACAGCTGTAACAGAAATTGAAAAAAGTTAGTTAATATAGACAAATAATTATTTTTGTGTACTACTTTCGCTGTTAATATTTGGTCGGATACCCTTTTAGCCTTATAACTTCTTTCAAACGGTTTTGCATTGACCCTACCAGTTTTTCTGTATATGAACTATTGATCTTACTCCATTCAAGCAACAAGGCTTCTTTTAACTGCGCCTTTTTGCGGATATCGTGGGTTCGGATCTTTTTTTCCAATTCATCCCAGCAGTGCTCGATAGGGTTAATATCTGGACTCTGTGGTGGGGTTTGTAGCAGGTGGGGAGTGTTATATGCCAGCCACATGCGCGATTATGGGCGGTATGTTTGGGGTCATTATCTTGCTAGAAGTAATAGTCATTGGATATACCTAGAATTTTAGCACTTGTTTTCAAATTTCTTTTGAGGATAACGATATACACATATTGATCCATTGATCCTTCTATTACTTCCAGCTTACTGACTTTTAAAGACGCCATACAGCCCCAAACCATAACACCTCCACCACCGTGCTTGGCAGTCTTAATTATGCATCTGGGATTAGGAGCATCGTCTGGTCGTCGCCACACCCTCAAACGACCGTCAGAACCAAAAATGTTGTATTTTGATTCGCTGGAGAATATAACCTTACGCCAGAAGTCCGGAGGCTTGTTAACATACTCTTTTGCAAATGCTAGCCGTTTCTTTCTCTTTATTTTACTGACCAATGTTTTTTTCCTGGGTGTGCGTGACTTAAACCCCTCTTGAACAATAGCTCTTCTTACCGTTTCTGGATGCACTGTATTGTTGTTATATATTTCGAGCCGTGTGCTTATCGTCTTAGCCGTTATAAAGTGATCTTGCTCCACCATTCGCTTGATCATACGCTTACCCCTTTCGAAGAGCTTCGAAGGTCGGCCTTATCTTGTCTCCGATTTAATCTGTCCTGCGTTTCTAAAGCGATCTACCGTTCTCTGTATCGTTGACCGAGCTCTTCAGGTTATTTTTGATATTTTACCATACGACTTTTTTTGTTTAACGTAAAGATTAATAAATCAACTGCCGCTCACTCAAACTTAACTCTTTATTTGCCATTTTTTGCTTTAAAATCAAAAAAAAAAAAACCAAAGACAATGATTTGCAATACGCGTTTAGAACGATTAAAAATAAACAAACAATCATATTATGCAAAAACAAATTTATCGATACTTAAAGAGAGTGTAATGCAAGAAATATTCACCTGTACGCAGACTTTTGTGGAAGAATTTCAGAGGTTTATTTTGTTTTTATTAATTTTTTGTGATACGAATATTTTTTTTTATTTTTTTTTTGTTGAAAATAAAAATGTGGTAAATTTCTTTTAATGAAAAATACCTTTTTTTAATATAATTCACTTTATATTTGTGAATAACAGCAATTATTAAAAAATATCTTCCTTGTACGCAGACTTTTGTGGATCACTGTATATGGTATTACAGAACTCGCATTCCATTCACACTCCATACAATTTCCATTGACATACTAGATATGGACTGCTAGTAGCTGATTACAGAATGGTCCAACGGATTACCAAACGACACTAGCCCTCGTGCCGACACTGACGGAAAATTTGAATACTATGAAATGGAACCAGTGCTAAAGGGGCTAATGTGCAAAAAGTCCAATTGCCAAATCTGAAAATTTCCCTTTTTAATTTTCCCTTTTTCATTTTTGTTTTCAACATATAAATATATACTGCAACACAGTTTTCGTTGCATTTACTTGTATTATCTATTAACAAATATTATTATTGTTTGTAAAAATACTTTTATTAAAGCAATTAGTTTCACTTTTACAAATAATTTTAATTTTTATACTAGAAATCAAGAGATAAGCTAAGATCTTTTTGGCTAGAGCGAAAATATTTGCAAAAAAATTAGTTATGCAAATAAATCCTAATTTTGATTTAAATTAACAACTCACTTTAGAGAAAAACCAATCCTACAATTTTTATCAAATTTACAAAAAACTTTCTTTAGGTGCTTTTTATTATTCACAAATCTATCTGGATCCGGATCTGGATCTTCCTTTGAAAATAAAACGATACGGGTCTTAGTGACAGCAGTGTTATAAGTCTGTCTCTTTTTATCCTTGGGTTTGTAAATTTTAAATTATGTCTTGTCTTTTTTCTTTACACTATAGCTTACACTACCTTGCCATAAAAAGCCATCTACTCGCCAGTGTAATAACTGATTTTTGGATCTTTGAAATAGATCCCGATAGAAAACAGGATCCCAAATTGTTTTTGTAATACATGGTAAAACTTAAGCCAGATCCGGATCCAGATAGATTTGTGAATAATAAAACGCACCTTATCTTAAACTAGAACTGTAAGGCTAGGCGCGCACATTCACAGCCGTATTTATAAGAATTTGATAAACGCGTGAATAGTTATGCAATGCATAAGGACTTATTCATCCACTATGCAAACTCATATTTATAAAACATTTGCCTACCCTGCATAGATATAATGAGCTTGTGTCAAATAGAGTACCAAAAAGTAAGAATCTATTACATTTAGCCTTAATAACACACTCAGCTGTTCGTCAAAAAAAAAAAAAAAAAAACATCTTGTCTGTCTATCGAATTTAATAAACAAAAAACGAAACTACCAAAAGCTAAAAGAATTCAAACAATTAACTTTGATTCATCAGATAAAGTATGTTATCTCTAGCACAATACTGGAAATCAAATTGTTAATCGTTTCATCCTAGCTGGAATACTCCTCAGACAAGTTCTTGAGGATAAAATTCAATAATGCAAAATAAAAATTACAACACTAACACACCGGATGAAGAAGGATGCGTGGAGAGAGATCACCAACAAGTATATTTATCTATTTTATTCTAAACAATTTTCAATTCAATTTGTTTTTAATATATTAGTATAACATTTTTGCTTCAATAAATAAAAATAACACAAAGTTTTAGTTTCAATATCAAGTCAAAGGCATTTTATTTTGTTGATAATCTTTATAATTCAATGTGATGTCAAAGTGAATGTGAAAGTCCAATGCTAAAATGTCCTTATGTAGGCACTATTCAACCTCCAAACGCGTTTAGCTTATAATGCCCCTATTCAACGTCATATTAGTTTTATAAATAACGATTTTGCGTTTAGAGGCATTATAAGGGTTGCATAGCCTTATGTACTCACTATATTGAGTTTATAAATATGGCTGTCAATTTTTAGTTTCTCAACTTCTTGTGTTTTGACACAAACTAAACGATTGCCTAAAATGAGTTCGCTATTTTGTGTAACATTTAATTATATGCACCTGCGCGGATATAAAATCATTAAGTAAACCAAAATGATTCATGAAATATTTTAAAGGGGATTTTTTTTTGAGATCCCTTATCACTATTCTCAGCCGATTATCTCTCTAACCATAGACTAGCACCGTTTCTTCAAAGCAATGTCAATAGATGTCCTTAGTTTCTATGAGTAAACATTTCTGTTGGCACTAGTACAACAAGAGATGGCGTTAAATATGTTGTTTATTTTTGCCACTAGTGTCGGCACGAGGGCTAGTTTCGATTGTATCCGTTGGACCATTTTGGTTGCAAATTTTGTATGAGAATTATACACAACTAGCAGTCCATATATAATAAGTCAATGCAATTTCTATCATTTTACATTCGCACCAATTTCAAGACGAATCTGAAGTGAATTTTTGATTAAACGAAAATAAACAATGGATAGTACAAAAATGTAAGTCAAAAGCTTATCATACTGAATGCTAAAGTGTTTGTTTAACACATTTTAATAGAAAACGCACAAATAGCAACGCAACCAGAGAGCAAGAAATTAAAAAAAAAAAAAAAAAAAAAAGAGCACACGGTTGGTTTTGAACCGTCCTCCATCTTCGTACTAACCACTCTCAACGATGCTTGATTTCGTTGATCGAAAGCGATACTATTATCACAGCCTAGGCCAGTTGAATAAATGTTTGTATCTGACAGTGTCGATCCGAAAGTTCATAAATGATAAGGTAATTTTAGGAATCGACAATGTAGTTCATCCGACGAATTTCATAATTGAGTTTTACAGCGGATGCGAATCAAGTCAACTCACCGGGAGTAAAATTCTGCGAATTCTGTAATAGACATGATTATCAATACACACTCCCAAATATTTAATTTCGCGTACACATTCTACTAGTTCACCATTTATGGAAATGTTGGCACTTACATATGTCTCTGTTGTTTAAACACATGCATTTATTTTTATTAACGTTTAGTTTAATAGGCTTTTCACACCGAATTAAAATCTCGGACTTCAGCAACAAGATTACGAAATCTCATTGAAGCGTTCGCACTGAACAGAATGAATGAATGAATGTTTTATTGAGTCTTTAAGTATCAATTACAAAGTCGTTTCATCTTATTCTAACTTTAACATAGGTACAAAAGTGGCTGTAGCGTCCCAGTAGGAAATTTCCAAAAATTCACTAATGAAGAAGTAGGTGTTTCATCATGGAAAAGGAGCTGCACCCATGATTTTCCTACGGAATCCTATGAGGAATTTAACACAGGCTTGTCATTGGAAGGAGGTACACACTTTCTCGATGCATATTTTGTTGTGAAATCACTATGCTCACTGCATCTTCGATTTCATGGGTAATTTTTGTGTATGAAACAACTGGTTCTATTGATGTGATGCTTTCCTCAATGGAAATAAATTAATGAAAAGTGAGTCGACATTTAATCAATTGCCTCAGGGAAAGAATCATTGAAGATACTAATTATTCACTACAGAATTGTGTACATATTTGAAGCTCGTTTTTCCAGTTTTGAAAGAAAGAATGCATTTAGGCGATGTTTTATTAAGAGAAGGAATATGAATGAAATCATTATCCATTTCTTTTCTTATTTCATCAATAGAAGAAGCGCTTGAAATGTATAGGCAAATTTATCGCTTGAATGAAAAAAAAAAACAAATTAAATTTGTGTTATGTACGTATTTATTTTATTAACTATTATAGTACATTTTAAAGAAGTTAGTAGATATATGTATATGTTTTACGTTGTCTTGTCTTGTTGTAAGACGTAACACAAACAGTTGGTCGAAAAACTCTCCTTTGACACTTGGTAGAATTTGGGGAGCAGCTTAGGGATTATTCATCTTCATTCTCCTGTTCATTTGAGATCTAAGAAAAAGAGGAATATTTACTCTTGGAAAATCATTCAAAAGAATATAGGGAATTTACCGTTGGTGAATTGTTTTCCTTCTCCATGGTTGTTATTTAATCTTGAGTAAATTGATTGAAAACACAGAAAACCCCGCACAACCGTTTTCTTTGATCACAAAATTGACACTAAATCATTCCAAAACAAAAGAAATAACTCATGACAAAAAAAGACCTATTGAGCCATAGAGCGTTGCCGACCCATCGCGGGAAAAACCAAAAAAAAAAAAGGGATTGTTTATTGCAGGTCAAAATCTCTCTCTCTCTTTTTCCTCTCAGCTCACATACTATTTTGCCCAGTAAACGAAGTTCATGAAAAAATACATTCCTTTTCCCTAGCGATATCACCTGATCACCATAGTTTTGGTCTATTGAAAGGTTGTTTACTGATTTTCAATTCCAAAGAAAAGAAAGGGTTGTTTTCTCTTTCACATCGCAGGCATTAAACACTCAATTGTGGATTACAATAACCACTGAAAAGATGCAGGAATAATTACAACGTGTTCAGCATTGTATTCATTAACATTAGGGATGTGTAAGAAGGATATTGCTTTGTTTCATTTTTTCTGTACCTTCTTTCGAGAACAAAGCACAAGATGCAACTGGGATTGCAAACTACTGACTCATTGCATGACTTTCGATGAATGAAACCAATGCAGACCTTCTACTCAATGAAAGTGCCACGTGATTTCTACGAGGAATTCAACTTTATTTTTCCTTGAGGAGCAAATTTCCTACTGGGGTATGGCCTTCTTTAACAATTACTTTATTTAAGGTTAAGCCTCGTGGCATGTCAATTTTTATATAATAATATAGTTTTGTTCTGCTCGTGCTCAAGAGCGTTATACATTTGCGTGAAACGGAAGTTTCGTTGACTATATACATATTTACAATTTAATAAACTAATACTAACTTAAAAACTAAAGAACTAAAAACGCGCAGTGCGCAATATCTTTTTTTTTAACATATAATGTTGATATTTCTTGTCTTTTTTTTTTTTTTTGAAAATGAGAGCGCTCTTTATGTTTGAATATGCAATTAGTTCACTAGAGGAGAGATAGAGTAAAAAAGATAGTCAGATATGAGCGATAGCTCTATACTGCTTATATTTATACATTTAGAATGAGTGAGAAGATTATACGGTTACACTAATATCACATGACAGAGATAATAAGTTGAGAGCGATGGCTCTATACTTATACATATATAATATAAATATACGATTATTAGGAGTTGTTTAACACTGGAATCAAATCCGTAACTTGTTGCGTTTGGTGGTGGTTTTGTAAGCCCCAGTTGTTGGCTATCGCCGTGAGATCCTCAGTTCCAGACCCAAGTGAGATTTAGTTGTTGTTCGGCGGACTGTTGCCCGCAGAATTGCAGTTGCGGATTTTTTTTTTAATGTGCAGGTTCGCTTCCTGCTAGGAATTAGCCATATGTCGGCGTCATCGATTGTTGTTCGGCGGACTGTTGCCCGCAGAACTGCAGTTGCGGATTTTTATTTATGTGCAGGTTCGCTTCCTGCTGGGAATTAGCCACATGGCGTCATCGATTGTTGATCGGCGGACTGTTGCCCGCAGAACTGCAGTTGCGGATTTTTATTAATGTGCAGGTTCGCTTCCTGCTGGTAGTGAGCCATGTATCGGCATCGTCGATTTTTGTGTAGTGTTTTACACTGTTGCTTAATCCACTTGTTAGGTTAATGCCTCATTTTGAGGTTCTACTTTTTCTTATCTCGCTGGGGAGAACTAATGGGCACTTTGTGTTAAAAAAGTGATCCAGTTTTTTCGTTGTAATCACAGCACCATCCGGCGTTGAATTTAATTTAGGATGTTTAGAAAGTTCGGTTTTAGTAAAAGCGAATAAAATTTAGTCAAAAAAGACATTAAAAACGGAAAAAAAATTAATTTAAACCGTAACACGTTTTTACAAGAATTATGTTAATTTTATTTTTTGGAGAGTGCAGACGCAGAAACACGTCGGCACTCTCGGACACTCCAATCCAACCTCGCACTGAACAGAACCAGGATTTCATTTGACGTTTCTGTCCATTTATCCTGCTTTCTCGGATATAATTTATCTTCTCTCCTTCTCTCCCCACAATTCAAATTTCAAATAGTCACTCGAGACTCGACTCCATTATCTGCTTTTTATCTACCTCTTCTCTTGCTGATAATTTGCTGACAAAGCAGAATATTTCTAAAGGTTTGTTTGTTTTGACAATCTTGTGTTTGAAAGTAGATTTTGAGGAGATTTTGTCGTAATCTAGTAGATTTGGAAATCTGAAAATGTATGAGAAATCTAGTAGATTTGGATGAGATTTTGAGAATTTTGTAATAAGTCTCCTTCACTTTGACCCTTTGTGACCTTCCCGAAAGATAACTTTCAAACCAATTGAGTTCAACTTCTCGAATATCATATTTTTTAAGTTTTTCAAGTAATATTTTTCTATCTATAGTTTCAAACGCCCGTTTAAGATCTAGAAAAACTGCAATAGATTTCCCCTTATCAATTTCTATCTTCCACTCATTTGTAAGCCAACATAAAGAGGTTTCGCACGAGTGCCCTTTCCTAAAGCCTGATTGTTGTACACACAATGGCGCAAAATTTTAAACATTTAAAACCTACTCTAAATCAACTTTAGAGTGGGAGTCGACTCTAAATATTGAGTATAAAACGAGAACCGACTTTTTGTTAATTTTAAAGGACATAGATATCTTCATTCTCTCTTCTGTTACATAGATTAGAGCTGGGGCAGGTATGAAATTGAGGTTTACAATTTCAACTCTCGTTCTAAAAATAATGCTTATAACAGATGCTGAATATTCTTTACGAAAGTAATTGTCATCATGTCATGGGGGTGGCCGTGGCGCGATGGATGTGTACTCGCCTGTGAACCTCATGATCACAGGTTCGATCCCAGCCGTCGTCTATGTCGTTTTAATTCCATTAAAAACCTTCTAAAATTGTCATCAATGGGTTGCTGGTTTACTCATTACATGTTGTTCAGGCATAACACTAACAACATGTAATTGAGTTAAACTAGTATGCCCAACAAGGATGAATACGAATAAAATAATCACCCGTATTCTGAAACTCGTATTTATGAGTCGTATTCGACTATAGTCGTATGTTGGTATTCCAGAAGTCGTATATTCGACTTCACTTGTACTAATATCGGGAAACGCAAAACATCGCATACGACTATTCGTATTTTATCGTTATTCCGAATCTCGTATTCGATTTACTTGAAGTCGTATTTGTGTACTTTTTTACTCGTATTAAAATTTCTAGACGAGACTTTGTAAGTACATTGGTACCTCTTGGCAAAATGGTTAAGCGTTAAACTGTCATGCGGAAGGTCTGGAGTTCGATTCTCAGCCGCAGCAAAAAGTTTTTCACGAGTGTAATGCCTCTTGCAACGAATTGACAAATCCTCTAAGAGTATATCTCTTGTCTTGGAAAGTGCTGCACATTTGACGTTCGGAATCGGCAGAAAATTGTAGGACCCCTCCGTTCCTGGTAACACCACACAGGAATGGTTGAGAATTGTAAGTCACTATAAGTCCTGGTTCACTTCGAGGTGTTGCACCACCAAATTTTGTAAAGCACATTTTTTATTGCTTTATTATTTGGACTCAACATTATTAACGCGTTCATGTTTAGTAAAATAATAAACCGTTCTCAATTTGAGGCATTGGTTTGTGCATTGGAAGAAAATTTAGAGATAGCAAGGGGTCATAAAAAGAGTGGAAAACTAAAAGCAAATAATTAAAAAATAAATAGCCTTGGGCCACCCATCCGAAATGGTCCAGCTTGTCTTAAAGTAAGAAATATTTAACAAATTGTAATTCATGATTCTGTAGGTCTGCAATGATCAAAAGTATTTAGTTAAAACAGAAACTGCATTACAATAAACAGCAATTTAAAGGCACAGGGGTGGTGAAATTACAACCATATGCTAGAGCAAATTTGAGGAGTGCATTGCTAACATTTTAAATTGTTAATCCCCAAGGATCAAACATTGGAGTTTTTCAGCCTCCTCATGTAATCGACACGATAAATACTGAAGATGAAACTGACATAGTCCAAGAATATAACGAGTATTCATAAGCTAGTAACACCACTTAGACCGAGAGCCCAAAGCAATTTTTGGGTGTGATTGATAACAAAAAATAATTAGCATAATTAGATAGGCCTTTTATAGATAGTTATTTACAAATGTGAAAGTCTTGCATACTCTAGTGAGCGCAATAGTGCATTATAGTGCATTAAGTATGCAGTTCTTTCCAAAGTCTAAAAAAATTGGGATACAAAATTTGGCATAACTTCAAAATGAAGAGCTAAGTGCCCTGATTGCAAATATCGAGGTCCAAGACGTTTTGAAGGTGGCCTTCTTAGTGCAAGAAGGAGCCTATTCTTATCGCGTCTGGCAGGCAGAAGGCTGTCTGTAAAACGTGTTGGACCTCGATATTTTCAATCGGGGGCTTAACTCTACATTTTGGCAAGGTTCTTATCACAATTATTTGGACTTGGAAAGAACTGCATACTTGATGCACTATTGCTCCTACTAGAGTATACAAGACTTTCACATTTAAAAAAAACTTCGAAATGGATATAACCGAACACTTGCACACCATATGTCATGCATGCATTAACTGTCGCATTGAAAACTTCGTATTTAGAAGTTAGATCAACATTTTGGTTTGAGAAAAACTTTGGCCACGTTATATTTAGCGCAACTTTAGCTTCGTTACTTTTTTCTTTGCAGTGATTGAGGAAACTTAAATTGTGGGTCAGAAGGACTCACAAATACTTAAACTTCTGCACAAGGTCGATATTGTGTATTAATAATAGACCAGTTTTCTTCAGGCCGTCTTCTAGATATTCTCTTTTCAAATACGACAATCTTATGTAACGATGATCAATGAGGAAAAAGGATGAATATACATCTTAAGAAGGAGAAGTAAATTCCTCCCAACACAATAAGCGTATATGAAAACATTATTGTTAAGATCGCTGTAGAACTCAGACGTATTGCTAACGAGTCTAAGATTAAACTTTTAAAATAGATATATTAATATAAACCATTGGTTATTGAATTCTCTTGTATATTTTCTTTAAATAATTATTCACAACGTTAAACTTAGTTTTTTTATTATTAATTTGGAGACCCCAAGATTCGCAAAATGAATTAAGCCGGTTTAATTGCATTTGTATTGTGAACGATTGTCAGCGAGTATAACTAAATCGTCAGCGTATAACAGGACTTTGATTTTAATGTTGGCAAAATCAACTCCTCCAGAAAGAACATCACAGACATCATCAATAAATAGGACACTGCGAACTTAGAAGACACCTAAGTTTATTTGGTATGGTAAGCAGTGCCACATGCAGATTCTGCAATATGAGGAAATACTGAACCACATACTAGCAAGATGTTGTCCACTCATGCACCAAAGGAAAAACCATCTGGGACAATACGAGGTAGAAGAGAGCAACCTATCCTCTCTGAAGGTGCTCTGCAGGTAGGATGAGCAAGCTCACCATTTTTAAGCGGGGGCACAATAGGTCTCATGAGGCAACTCGATTGGGGAGGTACCTACTGATCCTGTTAAAAATAAAAAAAAAACGTTGAAACCAACGGTAACTTTTTATGTTTTTGCTCAAACATATTAAATTAAATGCAAGTTGATAGAAAATATTGTTATTAGCAATACAGTTTTTTATTTTTACTTTGCGACATACTGAGGCTGAGATATTAATTAAAACATAAAATCATAAAATGCGTGGGTGCGCTGACTTACCTATGTTCAATAATTTTTTGATTTTTAAACAACAAAAAATTATTTAAACTAACTATAACTTTCTTTTCATTTGTTTAAACAAGTGTGTTTTTTAATAACATAATAGGTAATGTTATTAGGAATAAATATATCTTTAATTTTTGTTTGTAGGAGATAGTAGAGCCGAGATATTCGCAAATGACCAAAAAATGACACAAAACACATTTTTACCAATAACTTTGGTAAAAAAAGTTGTCATGTGGTGCAAATTTGGTTTTAAGCTTTTCTCATAAGCACCTATCGATCCATAAAAAAAATAGACCATGCCCCTGCGCGCAAGGTCAGGCCCTTTTTCATGACGCTTTGACTGGACTATATGGTTGCCGCCTTCGAAAAGTAATTTTTTTTTTTTTTTTTTTTTTTTTTTTTTTTATTAACGATTTTTGAAAAAAAATGTTTTTCTAGTAATTTTCATTAAAACAAGCTAGTATGTATATAAAATAAACAAGATATACAAATTAATTTTAACAGAAGATGTCGGTGACACAGAGGCCACAGAGCTATTGAAAATAAAAAAAAATAACTAATCAAGAAAACAATCCTTCAAATAAAAATTCATTGTGGTTTCAAACAAAAAAAGATTTTTTCTAAAAAAAAATAATTTTCATTTTTACTTATAATGGAAGAAAAATTTATGAATTTTGTTTGGTTAATTTATAATTACCTTTAACCACTAATTCAGAAAAAAATAATTTCTGCTAAAATAATTAACATGGCGATTTTTAAATGTGGCAACTATGTCTTATTTTTTCATAGTTCAACCTTTTTGTAGAGGCATACAAATATTTTTGTTGGTAAAAAAAGTTATTTGATTTTTTTTAATACGTGTGTACCAATAAGTTTGTAAGATTGGCTTACCATTTTTTTTTAATTTTTCAAAAATTGCCTTTTTTATGTTATTTAATTTTTTCTAAATATTTTTTTTTTTAAATTGGTACACATAAACCATTCAAATTTCTTTTTATTTTCACTTGCAATATATGTATGTAGGTACTGTATTGCATGTCTCGCATTTGAAAAAAAAATAACTCGAGATTTTGATCAAAGTTGACTTTACGGTGATAGAGAGAACGCGAACAAATATTTTTTTTTTATCTAAAAACATTGTTTTTGAAAAATCAATCTTTGAGCGATTAATTTTGAAAATATTTCCTAGAATCTCTATTATTAAATACTTAGAATTGACATCCCAAATTTTTGTCTAGAACAATTTCAAAGAAAATTCTTATATTCAAGATTAGTTCAATAATAAAAGGCTTTTTAAACTTTATTTTCATAAATTCGTATTTATAATAACAAAATATAGTTTAAGAATTTTTATTTTATTTTATAAGTTAAAAAAGGAGTGAAAAACCTCATAACTTTTTAAAATTAATATTTGCTCGATTTTAGAACAAATATCAATTTTATAAATAAAAAAGTTCACTTTGAAAGAAAGCAGTTATTACTTTTTTTATTTTAGTGAATTAATAATTTCCAAATTTCATAAAAATTCGTAAACAAACATTAAAAGAAATATTTGTTTGTTCAAAATTGGCACGCCAAATATCTTATTTTTTATTTTTTTACAAAATATATGGATAAAAACTATTTTTTGTGAAAAAGTTTATTTTTATTGAAAACAAATTTTTCAAATTGATTAACCAAATTTCCTTTTCTATTTAATTTTTCTAAAATTGTTTATAGGCGGGTACATACAGATGTTATATACATACAAAATATTTTTTCCAAAAAAAGGTATCTGAGTTTTTTCAAATATTATCTCAATAATAATTTTATTCTATTTATTCTAATTTTTTTTTAATTAATTTAAATTTTCTAAACGAGTGAAAATAATTTTTTCTCGAAAAACTTATTCGATTTTTTTTTAAATAGTTTTATGTGAATATTTATAAATTTCTGAAATTGATTTATATACACATAAAAACTATTAAAAATTGTCTATGTCCGGTAATTCACGTGCCATACTTTGAGATGTGATTCTTGGTCATATTCTAAGAAAAAAATTGTTCTACAGTAAAGTCGGATTTTCAACTTTGACATCACTTTTTGACAATTTAAAACCCTAACTTCGGTGTACCCTGACCCATGTTAAGGTCAATTTCTCTGTCAGTACTAATGGCAGGGACCTCATTTTAGACTTTTTTTTTAGTAGAAATATTAACTACGTTTAAATTGAGCGGATAGGGTAAGCTGCCCAATTGTTGGCACCCCTCCAACGATTGGCACTTACAATTTAAATACCGCGTAATAGCATTTAAAAGTTTTTTAATAATTTTTTTTTAAATATTAGCCTTAACCTATTTCTTGATGATTTTTCGTTATTTCTTTTGGCCTCTAAAGTTAGTAGCAATCAAAAAACGCTGTTAAAATTCAGTATCAAGTTCGCGCCAAATTTGATGCGAAACTTGTGAAAACCGTAAGGAAAGTGGTGACATAGTATTGTTATTTAATAATAAATTTAAGAGGAAAACCATTGTCATGTGCAGTTGTTATAAAAGAATTAACTATAACAAAGAGGTAAGTTCTATTTATTTTAATATTTTATTAAAAATATAATATTTTTAGGGGGTGTCATCTATAGGAATGTAAATCTATCAAATTTCTATTTATTGGCATATGCCAATCATTGGATGAGGTGCCAATCACTGGGTTTGATTGGCACTATGCTAATCTTTGTATGCCATGCCAATCATTAGAAAAAGTGTCAATTATTGGCTTGATTGGCACTGTGCCAATCATTGGTAAATGAAAAAGTTAAAGGTTTTCATAATTTTGTATCAATTTTCCTTAGGTTGATAATACACTTTTTTATCAATCAATAAAAATCTAAACTAATCTCGAACTTAATATAAACATAATGTAATTTAAAAGACTTAAATATAATTATAAAAATAGATTACCTTTTGTTTATTAAATTTTATAATAGAGTTATAATATTTGTTTATTTTGTTTTTATTGGTTTTAATAAACTTTAAAAGTTAAAAAAATCATTGTGCCAATCATTGGTTTGTTCAGTGCCAATGATTGGAAAATGGTGCCAATCATTGGTAAAAGGACATTGTTTTACTTTTTATTAATTACTTATTAATTTTAATAAAAAATAGGGTATTTAATGTTTTTCACTAAACAAAAATATAATTAAAAATAAAAAAAAAAACTGTCGTTTCTTAATTCCCATAAGTTATATAAGCTGAATAAGTGTTGAGTAACCTTAAGGTGCCAATGATTGGTTGGTTTACTTTATGTTTTTATGGTTGCCAGATATTCAATTTTAAATGGTGTTCAATGTTGCCCGAGCAAAATTTTGACTTTGAGGGCATTTTTTTTTTTTTTTTTAAATGCGTAATAAACATGAAGTTTTCTTATTTTTACCTGATGAACAAAACAATTATAAAAAAAACTCATTAATAAGTGCACCCAAAACCCATACATTTTATGATACTTGGGAAAATCTAAAACAGGTAAAAAATCGAATTTTGGGTTTTTTAACTACTTTTATTGCAGCACTTGGCAATTGGAGTGGTTTTCCAAGAATTGATAGTTTTTATGTAATTTTAAAGACTGTGCACTCATGAAAAAGGGTTAAAAGTGTATTTATGCCTTGATATGCTGTCAAAACCCTAATTACCTTACCTCTTCTCGAGAGTTAAATTTGGGGTATGAGTGTTTAATGGGTAATAAATTAACTAAATAAGTCGTATAAAAGAATAGAAAAACAAATTCATTCGTCAGATTATCAAGTTAAGTCACGATTACATTTGGATATGAGCGCTTTTTGAAATGCCTTCATTTACGAGAGAAGAATACGCAGACATTTTATTCGTTTATGGGTTGTGTAATAGAAATTCAAGAAGAGCACAACGAAGATACCACGAACTTTATCCTAACAGACGACTTCCTTATCGAAATGTTTTTATAAATACCTTTCGAAGGCTTCGAGAAACTGATCAGTTTCAACTGCAAGACCTAAAGCGGGAGCTGCAAGCACAAGAAGAGTTTCGGTCGATGAAAGAATAATGACAACTGTTGAAATCGATCCTTCCATCAGCATAAGACGATTTGGCTCTACAGTTTAATGTTTCCAAACACAGAATTTCCAGTATACTGCATGGAGAAAATATGTATCTATATGACCACATACCTGTGCAAGAACTGCTGCCAGATGATTTTGAAAAGAGACTCGAATTTTGTAACTGGTTGCTAGAGAGAAGCTTGGATGACAACCAGTTTATAAACAGAATTCTTTGGACAGACGAATCTCAATTCACAAGAGATGATAGTACGAATTTACATAATCTATATACATGGTCTTCGAGCAATCTACATTCAAAACGGCAAAGATCATTTCAGCACAGATTCAGTGTCAATATGTGGGTAGGTGTAATTGGAAATAAATAAATTGGGAATTTCAAATTACCACCCCTACTTAATTCTACCAACTATCTGGAGTTTTTACAAAATAATCTACCAGACCTATTGGAGGATGTTCCACTGCTTCATCATATTTCCAACAAGATGGTGCTCCGGCTCACTATGGTCGTGAAGTTAAGGATTGGCTAGATTAAAAATACGGTGATCGATGGATAGGCAGAAATGGACCAATTCACTGGCCTGCAAGATCTCCCGATCTCAGTTTACTGGATTTTTTGTATGAGGACCAATAAAATAAAATGCACTACTGGGTCGCACGGACTTGCTCTTATGTAAACGACTAAGAATTTCAAAAATGAATGTTATTAGAGAAAAACTGTTCATAAGCATAAAATTATTTTTTTAATAGACTATAAAACCATTCCTTTAGTAGTTGGAGCTAAAAACAGGATGCCATGCGATTCAAGCAAATATTAGTTTATGCAAGAACAAAAATTATAAGTCTGTACTGGTTTCTTAAAAAAAATAAGATTTTATATAAAAAATTTTTAAATGTTTTTAAGAAAAAATGCTGGTACGCCAATTTAAAGTTTTTATAATTGTTCGAATAAAAATTAAATTTACAAAAAAAAAATTTTAAGCCGTTTCTGAGATATCGATTTTTCCAAAAAAAAAAATAGATTTTTTTTTCAAAAACAAAAATTATTTTTTTTTGAAGTTTTGAAATGCAATGTTTTTTAAACTTTTTAGAAGCTTTTGTCGATAATGATGAATTCTAAATTTGAAAAAAATGGTTCTATGGTAGGTACAGTCAGTAATATCTTGATTTCAATTTTTTTTATTTGATTATAGATCGTAAAAATTAATAAAAAGAAAAAAAATTTAAGCGAAATTCTCGGAACCGTTTTCGAGAAAAATACGATTTTCGAAAACCATTTTTTAACATTTGTATGGAGGGTACCGTTATTTTTAGGAAAAATAATTTTTTTTCTTGCATCTTATAATTTTTATTAAAACACTTTTATTTATCAAGTTTTCAAAAAATCGAGCATGGGGTTTTCAAAAAAAAATTTTGAAATTTTTTTTAAAAATCCAAAAAAGAATTTTTTTGAAAATTTTAATACACAATAATCTTGAAACTGCTGGGGAGCTTTAACATAAAAAAAAATGATCAAAATCGGTGGTACCGTTTTTGAGAAAATAAAAAAAAAAAAAAAAAAAAAAAATGGTTCCAAGGGGGATACCAAAAATAACCATTTTTTGTAAAATTTTTTTTAACCATTACCTAGCTTTAAGAAAATGAAATTTTTCAATTTTTTTTTTAAATCTGTGGGACAGTTTGAGAAAAAAAAATATTTATAAAATTTCGAAAAAAAATTCGTATGGCAGGTACCCTTATTTTTGGTATTAAAAAAAAAAAGAAAAAACCTGTGGGGGGAACAAAATCAAAACCCATATCTACCAAGTTTGAAGAAAATCGGCCGAGCCGTTTAGGCTGTAGTCAAACCGACAGACAAACAGACAAAATTGCGAGACCCACTTTTTTGGTCTTGGCTATCATCGTAATGTCAACTTTGATCAAAATCTCGAGTTCGATTTTTTTCCGAATGCATAACATAACGTATTTCCGAAGGATCACTAAAAGTAAGGCAAGAATTATAGAGAATAAACATTTAAAATGAAATCCAAAAACGGGCTATAGCATACATTCAAAACGCAGGAGGGCACTTTGAGCACTTGATATTACTGTATTTGTGTGTACATAAAATAAAAAATTACTTAAAACTACACAAATTATTGTTTTATTCAAACCCTTTATACCTCAGTGCAAAAGATCATTTTTTTTTTATTTTACCTGTTTTAGATTTTTCCAAGTATCATAAAACGTTTGGGATTGACTGCTAACTGTCAAAAAGTAAACAGAAAAACGCGGCTCTTTAATTTTTATTTATAATTTAAAGTTAAATTAATTCGAAAACCCATAAATAGCACTCAAACAAGCAGCAAGTGGTTTTAAATTGATTTAGACGATAAAAGACACCTTTTATTTGCTAAAATATTCATTTATTTACACAAAAACGTAAAATATACATATATATATATGTATATATATATAAAACAAAACTTTGGCACACCGTAATCCACAAATGCCCAGCTCAAACAAACGAAGCTTAACCGACACCTCTCCAGAAACATCAGGAACACCGAACAAAAATTATTCCCAAAAGATATCGGTTCCTTCTATATCCGTTGCTCAACTGAAAGAAATAAGAGATAGATTGCTAAATCGAAAAATATGCGAGCTTGCAAAAAAACTGACACGGATCGTATACTATTACAGGGGGAAAGTCTAAATACACAAAATGATATGATAACAAATGAACTACAACAGGTAAAAACAAAGAACGAAATACTTGAGCCACGAATTAAACATCTTGAAAAACAATCGAAAGCAAAAAACATAATCTTCGCGATTCCCAACAACAAATGTGAAAACATAGAAGAAGCTACAAAACATTACATAGACCGTCTCATAGGCCAGAATAATATTTCTCCTGATGATATTTCCAAACTACCGTCAAAAGGAAATCAAAAGATTATTCTGGTAGAGACAAGTAGCAAAAACATAACCTCCAAAATATTGAAATACTCAAGCAAGTTGAAAGGTACTGGAGTCAACCCGAATTACAAAAAAGAGGAGCAACAAAAACGACAAAAAATGCTACAGATACGACACGCAATCAAACAGAAACACCCGTCCGCAAAACCATTGATTCGAAGATTACAACTTCACATAAACAACAAAATCTTCAACATCAAAAGAAGGAAAAGTCTCTTGCGCCGACGGACGCGATGGGATGGAATTACTCCAGGAAATGTTTCGGGAACTGCAAGTACAACAAATCAAAATAAAACAAATTTATAAGACCATAAGACGTCTTCAACGCCAAAATCATCAACCACGAGTTCATCAGCAGCTACTTATGTCAACATATCAACACCAACAATGCCATCTGGTAGTCAACATCAAAACCACCAAACAAGATGAAACAGTGCTGCCGTCTGCCAAAATGCAAGTACTAAATATAATACCAACTATAATACTTTTACAAAACAAAAGATTAAAGAAAATGAATTTAAAAATATAAGTTTATTATCATCTTATAACATTTCGGGGTTAGGCAATAAATTATTATTTTCAGTTTTTTTTGAATTTGTCAAGAAACATGACATATTTTTTCTTTTCGAAACATTTGTTATAACGTGAATCATTTGATATTTACAGCAAATACTTTAGCGAATTTAGATTACTCTGGGGCTCTGCTACTCGTTCGGCTAATTTCGGAAGAGCCAGTGGGGGTTTTCTGTACGGATTTAAAGAATCCAACATAAAAGCAAATTACATAGAATTTAACGAAATGGTTTATGTTAAAATAAATGTTTGCAATATAAGTTACCACATTTTCCCAGTTTATATTAATTGTAACAATTGGAATAAAAACTTTGAAGAAGTAAATGAATTAATGAACAATGCTAATTTAGAAAATGTAATGCTAATAGGGGATATAAACGCTCGCACAGGCACGACACAAATAAAAACTGTACTTACCGAACCATTAACGACCGAATCGATAATCTTAGAAAAAAGATCCTCCATGGACACAACAACCAATAGAAATGGACACGATTTCTTAGAAATGTGTCAAATCAATGAACTTTTTATCCTAAACGGATGCAGTAAACAGGATAGTCAAGGTGCATACACGGCCCAGGTAAATCACTGGTAGACTATTGCGCAGTATCTCCAGGGTGGAGAAAACTAATTAAATCATTCAAAGTAGATTCGCAAACATTTTCAGATCGTATGCCACTGGTCGTAAGGTTCAACACCATAAAAGATAATGACATTTTTGCATATAACTTACCACCAAAACTAAAATGGAAAGAAAGCAGAAAAGAAGCATACCAAAATAAAATTATACACACTTTGCAAAATTTAGATCTCTCTTCTCCAAGCCCAGTTAATGCTGAAGGAAAAATATCTTTATTAAATAGCTGTATAATGAAAGCAAACCCCAAGACGCACAATTCAAAAACACACAGCTACAAACAGCAATGGTTCGACAACGAATGTTACCATATCATTTGCATTATTAAGGGAAATGAGCTCCTCGTCTGATTTAAATGAAACCCTCACCAAAAAGTACATTATGGCCAACAAAAACTACAAACAGATGTGTAAATCAAAAAAAGAAGATTTCTTTCGATCAATAGCAATAGGTCTTTTAAACACTTACAATAGCAAAAACTTTTGGTACAAAATAAGCCAACTTAAAAGGTCAAAACATGATATGTGGGATTCGACTCAACGTCAACGATCTTGCAAACCATTTTAAACTTCTTCTGAATCCTCAGCCAGAACCTAATAATTTCTTGTACGCAGAGCCATATATTTGTAGTGATCTATTGGATCGAGAGATATCAATGATCGAACTGCAAACTGCGTTCTTCAAAGCTGCAAATAATAAAGCACCAGGTCCAGATAGAATTTCAAACTGAAGCGTGAGAGCTTCTTCTTCTTCTTGCTTCTCTTCTTCCTTTTCTTCTTCTTCTTGAAAAAAATTATCTACCATCAATGACTTAAGCCAGCCTGTTCAGCCTGTCTACTGTAAGCGTGGGAGCTTCTTCTTCTTTAAAAATTTATCTACCAACGATTACCTAGGAAATCAGAGCCAGGCGACCAAATTATTATTTGTTCAACTTTTCTACTGCTAATGCTTACTAATACAATCTTTCAAATAAAAACAAATGCTCCAATTTAAGTTGTTTGCTATCATCGGAATATAGAAAACTGATAATATCGGAATACACATAAATCTAAAATTTCGCAAATTATATCCAATAATTTATAGTATGTCATGTTTCACTCTACGATCCTTATGATTTATAGCACTTATGAAAATGTTTTTGTTTTAGCTAAACTAAAAGCCCAAACTGTCGTATAATAATACAGATGTATCTTGTTTTTGTTTTGACTAAACTAAAAGTCCCTCTAATTTCGTTTTCGCTAAACTAAAGGCCCATATTATGTATTAATAATTTGAAGATTCTTTTCATTTAAATGCTTTATAAATACTGATTATGATGTAAAACTAAAATTTTATAACTTTTATTTTAATATTTAAATATAATATTGTTTTTCTACATATTTATCCAACCTCGTTAAACGATTGTATTATTTTACTCTAGAAAATAACTTGAATTTATGTATAAAGAAACAAAAAAAATGATTATAAATACTAATTATAACTATGTATAAACAAAGAACAGTTTTTAAAGTCAATCAGGCAGACGGTAACACCATAGCCTATTATTTTATTTTTTATTCTTTTATTTTATATATTAAAAACCAAAATTGTAACTAATTTGAAGAAAAATAAAAATCTAATCTAAAACGTTTGGGTTTTCGGGTGCATTTATTAATGAATTTTTTTTATTATTGTTTTGTTCATCAGGTAAAAATAAGAAAACTTCATGTTTATTACGCATTTCCTTTATCTATTTATTTATTTATTTATCAATTTATTTATACCCATATGAAATTTTTTCTCATTTACAATTAATAAATGATTATGTTAATTATTATTTAATAATACATATACATATGTATATATTTTATCCCACAGGCTGGCTATTCCTTTACACCCATATTAATAAAGATGGTTTAGTGGAGGTTTATCGTTAAGTCCTGGACTTGTGCGAAATTTCATTAATAAAACAAATTTCCTGTTAAGTGACGTTTACTAATTATGATTAAGTTAAACCACCGAAGTAGGTGATTTAGCGAAGGAATAAGAAATAGAAATGTCCACAGTCAGACACAAGCAATTGACAATCAATTTAGGTAGCCACAGAATATAAAAATGAGATTGCTTACTTTTGTAGAAGATTTTCTTAAAAGGATTTTTGATAAACGTCATTTTACTATTCCGGGAACATTGTTTTTATTAATGTAAATATTTAAGCCATGGCTTAACTCCTATTCCATGGTTTAGCAAAACCATGGAATATAGGTGGAATAAGCGTTTTTTTATTAATACGGCTGTTAGATTTTAAGTTTTATTAGTATTTAGTCATTTTGTTTTCTTCTTTTATATAAAAAATATATAAAAATCATATTAAATTGAAGGTTTTTAATCATTGTTTTCCTTCAAATGTAATGTTCAAATTCAAAATAATTTTTAAATGTTCATAAAATTTTCCAGTTGTTAGATATAGTTTAAATATCAAATCTCTGAGCAAGCTGCGTACTAAAAAATATTTGTAAAAGCCATTATCTATGAAAATAAAAAATATCTATCTAAAATATCGGATTCGTTTTAATTTCGCACAGAGCACACAAAAGGCTATGCAGTCCTACTAACATTAAAACAAAGTTGTGAAACGGCAATATTCCGCGTTAGCATTAAATTTCCGATGAGAAAAGATAGATATTTTTCCCTCTTAAAATTTTCAATATTCTGGAAAGAAGTTCCAGGTACCGATTTCTAGAAAACGGAAAAAAAATTGACATTGGTATATTTTGACATAAATTGATTTGAATTGAAATCCATGTGCAATTGTTACCCTGAAGAAGAAATACATGAAACAGTTCTTTTTCAAGTATCGATTTGGGAGAATTTGCCTGCATGAAACAACTAGTTACATTCAATAATAATACTAGACGTATTTGTAGATTACAGAAGAATTTCACTCAGTCTCTAGAGACAATGCGGCGGATGTGAAATCTTTAATTTAAGTTATGCAGAAATATTTTGAAATCAAACATTTACATATTTATAATGTTTCTATTTTGAAACAAATTAAGTCTTACTATTGCAGTTGATCCCATAACATTCGCGCATTTATCTTTGTCGGGTTTAACCTTTAATTTGGTAAAAAGGCATGCCATGTTTGGTTGGATTTAAACGCTAACCGAATATTTTTAACTTTAGTTCTCAGTTAAGTTAGGAATATTTACAACACTTTTGAAGAAGCCATCAGGATTTGGGTTGCGTTCTTGGCGCGGGGTCTTATTTTGATTGTATTTTAAGAACAAATTGCTAATGACCAATTAGAATACTAGTAACTTTTTGACGATTTTTATTTATTAAGCTTGTTAGAACGGAAGTTGACGAGTTGCCCCGAAACTGTATTTATCTGATACCAAACAAACGGAAGATGTTTTTCTTCTCTGAAGATTTTGACATCGAGAAAAGCTAACACTATTTTTAATATTTTAAATGTGTAAGTCTAACTTTCATCGTTTCGTTGTATAAATTTTTTAATAAAATATTTATATTCTTTTGTATGTAATAAAAAGTTCCCCCTGAAGAAGACAGCATTCCTGTCGAAACGTCGGGAAAAGTATGTATAACAAATTTTGTTTCATTGCTAAAATTACTGTGACCAAAACAGCAGAAGGAAAAGCTTTTCCAATTAACATACAACCAACCTACCTACATATACCCAAATTTGTCAATAATTTAATTTCTTTTAAATTTGGGTAGTCAATTGCGAATATGCAATCAGGAATGCGTTTTGATATATTAAAAAACCGATAATTCTTAAACAGATTTAAAAATATAACAAAAGAACAATCAGCTACGGAATCTTGTAAAACAAAGATGAAGATCATTGTGTATACGGTACAAAAGTTCGCGTCCCTCTTAATAACCCAGTCCTTATTTGTACTGGCATCTATTTATTTATTTCATCATCAATTGAGTTAATCTCTTACAGACTATGATATTTACAAAATTTTTTATATAATATATTTATTAAAAAAATATAAATCTAACTTTAAAATTATCTCTACTATAATGAAAATTAAAATCAAAATCATGATGAACTTCGGTTCCTAAGAAAACAACTTGGTGCATAAAATTTGATCAAACTGAAGACATCTTGCGTCGGTTTTCAAGAATATGCAAGCCAATAAGCTGACATGTTGTATTGTAATAAGGCATATTAGTCTCTTCACAATAAATCGAGTAAATTTTCTTTGGACCCTCTCAATTCTTTCTGAATAAGTTATATAACATGGATTCCACACCACACTACAATAATCAAGAAGTGATCTGACGTGACGTATGCAACATATAATGATTTGAATGTACAGAATGTACACGGATCTTTTAAACCCTTTGAATCGCGAATTACAAATCCTAACAAGGAATTAGTTTATTAACTATATAATCAATATGATTGTTAAACTTTAAACAAGAGTCAAAAATAACTCCAAGATCTTTCTTAACACAAACTCTTTCCAAAACAATATTATCGATAGAATAATTAGACAATAATGGAGATAAATGACGAGTGAAACAAAAACATTGACATTTAGAAATTTTAAGAAGCAGTTTGTTTTTATTGCACCATTCTGAAAGCCTATTAAAGTCTTCTTGTAACAGATAACAATCCACAGTATTTTTTATACATGAAAACATTTTTAAATCATCTGCAAACAAAAGACATGACGAGGTAGAAAAAACACTAGGTAGATCATTAATAGACAAGAAAAAGAAGAGGGCCAAGATGGGTTGTTAAATCAATTTTAACATATTGAATGCGATTTCTTAGATATGAACTAAACCAATCAAGCAATTTCGAATGAAAATCTATTTTTTTAAGTTTTTGTATTAAAATTGTATGATCTACTCGGTCGAAAGCTTTCGCAAAATCAGTAAAGATAACATCTACTTGATAACCCTTTTCAATATTATTTAAAATAAAGTTAGTAAATAGTGTTAAATTTGTATAAGTTGACCTACCAGGTACAAAACCATGTTGATATGGAGAAATAATTTCTTTTAACAGAAAAGATAATCGATCACAAATTATTTTTTCAAACAATTTTGGAATCACAGATAATTTACTAACTGGTTTATATGTAGTTTGAAATGACTTGTTTTGGGCCACTTTTGTAGACTGGAGTTATAAAGGAAGTTTTCCAGTCACAAAGATATTCACCATATTCAAGAGATTTATTAAATATAAAACACGAAAACCTAGCAAACGAAGAAGCACATTTTTTAAAACAATAGCAGGTACTTCATCAGGACCAGCTGAAATGTTTTCGCTTAGACCAGATAAAAAAAAGACCAGATTTAAATCAAAGAAATTTGAACGTTGGCAATATGTATTTATAAAATTATTATTATTATAACAACACTATGAGGTTAGGTTAGGTTAAAGTGGCTGCTGACCGGTAAAGGTCAACAAACTTAGACCAATATTTGGTCCCTTGTGATACCACAAGGATTTCAAAAATCACCCTTACTCGTTAAACCATTTTGAGCTAGTAATGAAGCGTTTGAGACAGTGAATGTCGGAATTATTTAGATCACTAGGATCGTTATAGTAGTAGTCTCCCAAGTGGAGTCTACGTCTTTGCGCTTGGGCAGGACAAGATCATAGAAGGTGAGGAACTGACTCCTCTTCTTCTTCATCCATGCAGTTTCTGCAAAAATCATTTGCAGGAACTCCAAGACGGAAAGCATGTCCTCCTATTAGGCAGTGTCCAGTAAGGACACCTATAACCGAGCTAATATGCAATCTACCAATAGAAATTAGTTGTTTTGAGCGTTAAGCATCAAACAATGGCCAAATCAGTTTAGTAGACCGGCAAGTTGGTGTGCTGGTCCATCTGTGGTTAGATTTCTTCATGGTATCATGCTTTAGCATAAGTTTACAAGTAGCTAGGGGTATGCCGATGTTAGATTTGCTATTAAAAAAAAGTAGGATTGTTCCGTTTTTTGCAATTTCGTCGGCTTTACAATTTCCTGGAATGTCTCTATGCCCCGGCACCCATATAAGGTGAATGTTAAACTGTTTTGACATCTCCACCAGAGATGATCGACAATTTTGGGCTGTTAGTTAGTGAGAGAGACACAGAGTCCAGTGACTTTATGGCAGCTTGACTGTCTGAGAAAATACGTATATCAGTAATCGATATAACGTTTTCTTTGAGCCAAGAGAGGACTTCTTTTATTGCTAGAAGCTCTGCCTGGAACACGCTACAGTGATTGGGAAGACGAAAAGATAGACAAAGATTTAATCTTTCGGAGTATACGCCTCCACCGACCCCGTCATCGGTTTTAGATCCATCTGTGTAGAAATGAATCGCTTCGTCTACTAACAGTGACTCATTTTCCCAGGTAGACCTGGGTGGGATGGATACTATTAAATTTTGGATTAGGGGTGGTGTAATCGACGTTACTAGGTAGGGATCTGAACAAGTTCAGTATAGTGGAGTATATTGTTATTGATCCACTGCGAGGAGGCTTTAAGCCGAATGACTGTACTGGCGGCCGATTGTTTGCTAAAAGATATCTAGCTATGAACACTATTGTAACTACAATGACCTGAATGTAACTCGATTGAAAAAAATCCGCAAAACCATTACAAATGTCAGATAAGTTTGTGTATTTTGAACCCAAATACTCCATATTATTTGGAATTCCACTATTATTATTTTTTGTCTTAATGGAAGTCCAAAAGTACTTACTATTTGTTTTCAATTTAGACTCAATTATAATAATAAAGAAAATTGTTTAAAAAATTAAGACATTTTTCAAGGGAAAGATATTTTGTCCGCAAATTTTTATTGCGCTCAGAGACAGCGATTTTAATTCATTCGAGTTAACGGAAGACATCTAAATCAATGAAGGAATTGGTTTCTTTGGTACTGATTGACTAGTTAGTACCAAGCAAAATTAGGGACAGTACAACGTAAGGCATACAGAGTGGTAAGCAAATTCATGTTAGGTATCATATGCTTCATGATATTGAAATTGTTGAACGCTTATACATATTAACGTTTTGTTAAAATAAGTACTGTAGTTTTACTATGTGATTTAGTTTGTTAAGATTCATTTTGTGACAACATTATGAAGATGATATTTTTTTTTTAAGCCCCATTAAGATGATCATTTCAGTTACAGTTGAGCTATCAGTTAAGCTTTCAGTTAAACTGATATCTTAATGCAAAAACTGAGGTGTTTAACTGAAACTGATGAAATTCCCATAAGTTTTCAGTTCAGTTATCGGTTAAACTGATGTGTAAATACGTTTCAGTTCAGTTGTCGGTTCGTCTTTTTAAGTACCAATCTTGGCTCCATTTCTTTATTCTTTTTTTCGATTTATTAAGCGACAAAAATATAGCTATTGTAATAAGGCTTTCATCGCCCATTACGCAATGATTGCAATAAGGCTTTCATCGTCCATTACGCAATGTATTTTTTCTGACTTTCGACTGGGCACAAGTTCGTCAAAGCTCAACTGAACACCGGACTGATGTCTAAATACACTGGCGGAAAATTTTATTCGAATAAGTAGGATGTTAAAGTTGTTTTTAATCGAATATAGCATTATACTTCCTTTTATTAAAGTTAAAATCATTGAATACCTATTTTAATTTTTAGTATCGTGCTAACTTCATATGACGAACTGTCATTGTTTTAGGTGTTCAGAAGCAATTTATTAAGAAAATTACTTTAGTACGATACTAGTTAGAAAATGATTAAAACTAAGAATGAATTAGTAAACTACTTTAAACTGAACTCTGAACTGAACAGATAACTGAATTGACAACCGATCGGCTAAAAGGTGCTTTATTGATTCAAGACATAATTTTAATCACAAAAAAAAAACAATATTTAATTCCTACAAATTCGTTCTTTATTTTTTGTTTGAGGACATCAGCATTTGAGGCAATTTATTTACTCAATTATACCTAATTATAACAACGTGTTAAATCATAGTGTTTTAATTTTCGCAGCAGACGAAAAGTTAACAATGAATACATATGTTGTAGGTATCTGCTAGGGTAAGCCTACCAGTATCTGTTCAAAACAAATAAAATAAAAAATAAAATCGGATGTTTGTACGCCCAAAAAAAGGCGATTAGGGTTTAAGCAATGAACTAAAAACAATGGCGCAAAATTTTAAACAGCCTATTATTAAGCTATTAGTATGATACTACTTAACAATTTGCTAACTTTATAGTAGTTTACTAACTCATTCTTAATTTTAAACATTTTCTCACTAGTATCGTACTAAAAGAATTTCCTTAATAAATTGCTTCTGAACACACCTAAAACAACGACATTTCGTGTTAAAAAGTAAGTACACGAACCTTTTTTGATGTTTGCAAATGTCAAAGAGTCATATGTAGCTAGCACGATACTAAAAAAATAAAGTAGGTGTTCGATGATTTTAACTTTAATAAAAGGGTAGAGAAAGTATGATGCTATATCCGATTAAAATTTGCAAATTCGTTGTTTCAACCTAGTACTCGTATCATACTAAAACAGCTTTAGCATCGTACTCGTATCATACTAAAACAGCTTTAGCATCGTACTAATTCAATTAAAATTTTGCGCCAATAGTTTTGGGTTTATTAACAGTGAATCGAACTGTTTTATGTATATATTTTTGCGTAAAACAGTAGTGTATATTAAAAAATACAATTTGTATTTGATATCATAAAAGTGTAATCCTTAAATATAAAAAAATAAAGTTTGTATCACAGTTGAGGAATAAACGATATAGCATTTTGTTCCTCACTTCAAATCCAATATCCAGCAACCGGGCCGGTTACAAACACACAGGCTTTTATTTAGATTCCAGTAGCCGGCCTTCATTAGATACCAATATTTCACATACAATTTAGATACAGTGCATCACAAGTCATGGGACAAGAGCAATTGCATTATGTATCTAGCAATCTAAGGACAAATTAAGACAAAAGCAAACACTATAGGTAATCGATTTACTGCTAAGTATTAGCTAAGAAAGTCAAACAAAGAAAAATAGCAATTTTTAACTAACGAGAAAGTTATAGCACATAATATAAACAAGTAAAAAATCTTATCTCACAAAAGTCATTACATAATTACATATTAGATTCTTCTTCTCTTTGTAAGCTATCAGTTTTCTCTGATTTAGGAGTTATTCTTGACAGTAAATTAATGTTCATTGACCATTATAACTTTATAGTTAAAAAAGCTAATAAAATTCTCGGTTTTATTAAACGATTCTCTCGCGATTTTCGTGATCCCTACGTCCTCAAGCTCCTTTACATATCTTTTGTCCGACCAATACTTGAATACGGCTGCGTAATATGGGCACCTTACTATTCTGTTCATATAAACAGACTTGAAGGTATCCAAAAAAGGTTTTTGCGATTTTGTCTTCGTTTTTTTCCGTGGTCCCAGAGATCCACACTACCTCCATATTCTCACAGACTCTTGCTTATAAACCTCCCATCACTTTCACAACATAGACAGTATCTCCAGCTTTGTTTTATTGTAAAATTAATAAATGGTTCAATAATATCTCCATCAGCTCTGCATCGTCTAAATTTTAGCTATAGTCAAACTAGCATAAGAAGGCAGTTGCCTTTATGTCCGATTTTCAGCAGAACAAACTATGGTGCGAACAGCCCTCTAAATCAATTGATTTCAGTTTTCAATAAATATTATTTTTTAATTACTTCTATAAACGACAATGTCAAAAGTAAAAAATTTAAAGAAAACTTTTTTAACACTCTAATATTGTAGTTATATATACATATTTATTTATTTGTAGATAAATTATTTTTTAAATTAAAATATATGTAATTAGCTATAAGTTTTTTTTAACGTTAGACCATTAACGAATTAAATAAATAAATAAATAAATAAATAAATAAATAAATAAAGTCATGGGACAAGACTAGAAATAGCGACATTTTTTTGTTTGTCTTAGATTGTTCATTATGATTAATGCATTTCGCTACTACCATATTGGCTAGCTAGTCGTAAAAAAAATTCGGTGTTCAAAAGTCGATTTAATAGGGCAGTAGTTGCCGACCAAAACTGTAGATGTTCGCGATAAGATAAAGATTCTAAGAGAAATTAGGCAAAACCCAAGGAATACTGCACCAAAACTGGCAGCGAACATAGGTGAAACAACGGGGAAAATAGTGAATCCGGAAAGAATAAGGAGAACTATACGAAAGGCAGGTTACAACGGAATAGCGGCAAGAAGGAAATTTTATGTCAGCGAAATAAACAGGAAGAAAAGATTGCAATTCGCACAAATGTAGGTATACAAATTTCGATTTTACTTATTGGCAAAAAGTCATATACAGTGTTGGGCAAAACTAAAGCACGAAAAAATATCACATTGGAAACATAGGAATAAAAAGTGAAAACACTCGTGATACTTTTATATTTTTTATTTTTTCTTAATCACAACATATTATTCTATATTTTACAGCTTTTAATTTGATTTTAAATCTTAACATATTTCTAAAAAATAAAAATAGTTCAAAACTCATTAAAAAGTAGCGCGACAAAACTAAAGCACATGTACCATATTTCTGTTTACAGTTATCGAATTTTACCGCTTACTTCTTAAATGCTACTACCTTCACTTGTTATTTTGTCAATCATGTTCTAGGCAAAACAAAAAAAGTTAATCGCGGATCTTTGCACCATGCTAACGGTCAAAGCTAATGAACAATTTAAAATTTAAATAAAAATTGTTAAAATGGCGCGGAATAAATATTCCAATAAATTAAAAGAAACAATAGTGTCCGACTTTCAAAGCGGTGAATCAATTTCATTTATTAGCAATAAATATGGTATAAGCCATACGATTATTTCTCGGATAATAGCTCGATTTCGTGCTCGGGGTAGTGTTCAAACAGTGCAAAATAATGGTAGACCTCGAAAAGCCACGTCGCATTGCGATAAAAGAATAATGAGGTTTAATCAAAAAGGACCCTTATATTACCCTAAAAAAATTAAAAAAAAAGAACTAGACTTATAAATCTCTTGTAGAACGATCTGGCGAAGAGCGGTTGATAGTAGCTGGAAAGCTCGTCGTGCTGTAAAAAAGGCAATTTATTTTCCCTTAAAAAACAGACGTGCAAGACTAAACGCACCTTAGCTGGACTAGGGAAAAATGGAAGACGGTTCTATTCTCCGATGAATCGAAATTTAATTTAAAAGGATCGGACAGATTTCGTACGGCACGAAGCCCGAAAGGTGAACGCCTCAATCCTCGATTCACCAAGGCAACTTTGAAGCACTGTGGGGGGAACATTATTGTCTGGGGGTGTTTTTCCAGTCAAGGGATCGGGCCACTTCATAAGATAAGTTGTATAATGGATCGTTTCATGTACCAGGAAAGCCTTCAAAACGTCATGCTTCCGTATGCGGAGGAGAATATGCCGTTGCGATGGATCTTCCAACATGACAACGATCCGAAACATACCGCTAAATTGGTGAAAGATTGGCTTAATGAAGATAATATTACAGTTATAAAGTGGCCAGCGCAATACCCTGATCTCAACCCCACGGAGAATCTATGGGAAATGGTAGATCAGAGGATTGATCGAACAAAATGTAACAATTTTAACTCGCTACATGACAACAAGTACAAACTGCCTCAGAAAACATCCCCATATAAATAATTGACAATCTCACTGCATTCATGCCTCTTCGATGTGATGCAATTATCAAAAATAATGCTTACGCCACCAAATATTAACATTAAACTTTTTTTTTATTTATTTTGTATATGAAATCAAAAATGTGCTTTAGTTTTGTCGCACTACATTTTAAAAAATTAACCAGTCGGTACGTGAAAAATTTTTCCGGACACTAATAACAAACTTTTTTTAATGTTTTCAAATCCTTTTACTCTTTAATTATAACTTTTATTTTTAATATTAAAAAAAGATCGAAACAATGGAAAATAACCCCTGTGATTCCGTCGGTTGCTTTCTCCCAGCGAATTACGTGCCGTGGCTTGTGCGGTAAATCATTTCATCCTCTTTGTATTGGACTGAGTAAAAAATCATGTGGTCATCTCAAAGAATACCTAAATAATTTCGTTTATCTCTGTGACGAATGTAAAAGCATATCACTTTCCCACGTTCTTCTCGCTATTAAATGTGTGAGTGACTCTACTACTTCGTTCATTGCTGACAACAATCGTTTTCATAAGAACGTTCTCGCACAATTTCATCACTTTGATGACTTCACTAAAAGCATCGAAACGCTTGAAAGTTCCATCGAAACTCTCGCCAAACGCTTTTTCTCCAACCAATCTATTTTAGAAAATCATCTTTCGTCCATAGTGAAGACGCTCAACTCGCGGGTTTCTGAACATACACATTGCCGTTTCGAAAATATAAATAGTGAAATACGCTCTTCGCTCACTTCTGTCTTAAAATCGTTACCTTTTGAAAACATTTTCGATCAAATTAAGAGCATCCGGTCCGTCCTTGATACTTCTTTACAATCCACGTCGAATTCCGTATCTTCGGCATCCTGTCAACTCAACGCAATTCTTCTTCATCTTGTCTCCAAAATTAATGACATTAACTCTGAAATAACAGTATCACGCTCCTCATTTAATGATTTTATCGACGAATTAAAAATAACTTCGAGCAAAATTGATGGAATTCCTATGAACATTCAACCAATCGAAGCTAATAACATGTCAATTTTAGCATAAATAACTGAGTCCCTCAGCGCCCCAATATCTCGACCATTACCTCCCCCATCAGCCAGAGAAAATGCTTTACCGATCTCACTTACGGAAAATAATCAGCCTATTTCTTCTCCTAACAATAATGGCTCTTCTACTCCGCCGGAGCCTACTATTATTCGTCTTGGCAACGTCTGGACTATAAATGACTGGAATTCAAGGCTCAATAAATTAAAAAATCTCAACGAATTTGACCCATATTATGTAACAAATATTCCTGCCAAATGCCAATAGTTCCTGGATTCAAAATCTCTTCATGAGCAAACTGAAGATCGTCATCGGAGAATGCTACAAGATCAATACTTTAGCCATAAAGTATTTATTCCTTCTAAATATCGATGGCTGTTTTGTTCCACTAAAAAACCAATTTACCTTCAGAATAATGTAAAGATTTCAAAATTTTTTCATAATAAACAAATTAGAACACATCCTAAAACATCAATCTCAAATGTTTCTAAATATATAAAATCAATTCACCCGTGATACCCGCTTCGCTAGGAATGCTCATCAGTTCACCCTTGAGCCTAACTTTGCTCGTACCGTCAAATATAGAGATTCGTGTTTTAGTCGCACAACACGATTATGGAATAACTTACCCGGCACAGTTTTCCCCTGCCATTTCAATTTGCAAACATTCAAAACCAATGTTCATCGACACCTCCCTTCTCTCCCCTCCTAATTTCCCCCTCGCCCGTGCTGTGTTTATATCATTATAAGGGTCTCGTAACATACCCTTGAGCGCGAGTGAATTATAAAAAAAAAAAAAAATGTAAATAGATCTAAGAATAAAGTACCCCCTCCTAAACCTTTGCCTACTCCGAACGCAACAAAAACTTCCAAAAATTCCTTCTCTTCACGTAGAAACCAGATCTTCTATAACTTGCATTCAAATAATTCTGTAACACCTAAATCTACTGGCAATATAAATAATAAATCTTCTAGCAAACCCTATTCTAATTTTATCCATCCCCCTCCTAAACCTTTGCCTCCTCCGAACGCAACAAAAACTTAAAAAAAATCCTTCTCTGCACGTAGAAACCAGATCTTCTATAACTTGCATTCAAATATTTCTGTATCACCTAAATCTACTGGCAATGTAAATAATAAATCTTCTAGCAAACCCTATTCTAATTTTATCCATTCCCATACCATAAATAATTCTCCTAAATCTTCTAACAACCACCTTCCTCCTTCCCCAGTTTTCGACCCAATGTTTTCACCTGTCGTTAAACTAACTTCTAATTTTGCTCGACTAAACATCGTTTGTTTCAAATGTGGTAAAAAAGGTCACATTAAATCCAGGTGCAGAGCCAAATCCAAAATTTGGAAGGGAGCTTCATCGAAGAATGAATTAAGTGCTAACTGTGCTACAAAGAGTAATTCGAATGAACATTTAATTTTATCTGCGATACAAGGTGTTCAAAGAAATAATATGCTCGCAACAAACACAAGAAATGAACAAAAGGAAGTGTTGTCAGCGAAACGCAATGACGCATTGAAAATCACGTTTACGTTAGATTCTGGAGCAACGGACGATTTGTGTAAGGACAAACAATTTTTTAATGATTTGTTTGACATTGAAGAAATAAATATTTCTGTTGTTAAGAAGAATGAGAAAATCACAGCAACTCAACAAGGGAATATTTTGATAAGAACTTTCTACAAGGGTGACTCTTCAACAAGAAAAATTCCAAATGTGTTGTATATTCCGGATTTAAAATGCAATCTTCTGTCGATCCGAAAACTAACGAAGAGAGGTTACAAAATTGTATTTGATGGTGATTATGCGTATGCATCGAAAAATGGCATTACACAATTTGTTGCACATGCAAGTGGACAGCTTTATGAGGTAACGTTTTACTTGGAACCCAATATATTTGCTGGTATCGCAGGTGAGGACAATTTAAAATCAGTTTCTCAGGATTTATGGCATTATCGATTGAGCCATTTGAATGTATTTGACATACAAAAATTAATTAAGCACACCATGGTTGACGGCATCGACAAAATCAATGTTAATACAGATAACAAGTTCTGTGAATCGTGCGTTTTGAGCAAGCAAACAAGATTACCGTTCGACAAAAGGGGTACCATACGATCGACACGAGTATTGCAATTAATACACACTGACGTTTGTGGGCCTTTTTCAAAACCTGCATACGATGGATCTTTGTATTTTGTAACATTCACTGATGATTTTACCCGAGCATCGATGGTTTATTTCATGAAGAATAAGAGTGAAGTCTTCAGCAAATTTAAAGAATATATCAACATGGTGGAAACAATGCACAATAGTAAAGTTTCAAAAATTCGTGCTGATAATGGTGGTGAGTATATTGCCAAAGAGTTTAAAGATTTCTGTAGGTCGAAGGGGATTCAAATTTCGTACACTGTTGCGTACAATCCTGAAATGAATGGTATTGCCGAGCGGTTAAATCGAAATCTTCAAGAGAAGGCACTGGCAATGTTGACGGCAAGTGGTTTAGAACGCAAATTTTGGAATGAAGCTGTTCTAGCGGCGAATTACATCAAGAATCGATGTCCGACGAGCGCATATGGGAAGCAATTCATAAACAAGACACCAGCTGAACTCTGGTATGGTCAACGGCCAAATATTTCCAACATACGCATTTTTGGTTCAATTTGCTACAATCATATTCCATCCGAAAAGCGAAAGAAGTTAGAACCAAAGGCAAAGAAATGTTTTTTGGTTGGCTATGCTTCCAACAATTCTTACCGACTATGGGATATTGACAACGATAATCTGATCATTGGACGAAATGTTACATTTGATGAGAAATCAATCTTAAATCGGACAAAAATCAACGATTTTTCAAATTCAGAGGCGGTTATTAATTTTAACAACGATAGCAGTGATCACAATTTATTCAATGACGGGACATCATCGGAAAATAGCATAGAACTTGGGGATGATGATAAGAAGAAAGATAAAATCCACGAAGTTGAAACGGATTGCATTGGTTACATCGAGAACCCAGAAACACAGATTCGAAAAAGTGAACGAGAGCGTAAAAAACCAAATAGACTAAATTTACTGGCGGATTCAATGGACATTGTTGAAAAATTTGCATTGTCTGCACAAGATTACGTTGAAAATGATCCAAAATCAATTGAAGAAGCAAAAACACGTGATGATTGGCAGGAATGGAAATTGGCAATAGAAAATGAATATGAATCACTACTTAAAAACAAAACATGGACATTATGTGAATTACCGAAAGACCGCAAAGCAATTCCGAACAAGTGAGTCTTTAAACTCAAGCGTAAATCTAATGGAGAAGTTGACAAATACAAGGCCAGATTGGTTGCCAAGGGATGTTCTCAGAAAGAAGGTTTTGATTATAATGAAACATACGCACCAGTAGCTAAATTGCCAACGTTACGCATTTTGTTTGCAATGGCTGTACAGTTTAATATGCATATTCACCAAATGGATGTAAAGGGAGCATTTCTCAACGGCGAATTGAACGAAGAAATTTACATGAAACAGCCAGATGGTTTCGCAAAGGACTCAAAAGTGTGCAAATTAAATAAATCAATTTACGGTCTCAAACAAGCATCGCGCATGTGGAACGAGAAATTCAATAAGTTTATTACACGCATCGGATTCAAGCGTTGCTCATCGGACTATTGTCTGTTTACAAAATTCGATAAAGGTATTCGTTGTTGCATACTTTTATACGTGGATGACTTGTTGGTTATTTGTGAAAGCATTGATATGATTGAAATTGTAAAGCGTTTACTTGCTAAAGAATTCGAAATGACAGATATTGGAAAGGTTGATTCGTTTCTTGGAATGCACATGGAACATGATCAAGAAAATGGAATCATTAAATTAAGTCAAGAACAATATTTGAAAAACATCGTGCGGAAATTTGGTATGAACAAGTGCAAAGCAGTATCAACTCCCATTGAAAAGGGCTTACAATTGGAGGGAGGTAAAGAAATCAGTGATTCAAATATACCATACCGTGAATTAATTGCTTGTTTAACATACGCAACATTAAAGACAAGACCGGATTTATGTGCTGCAACAAATTACTTCAGTAGATTCCAAAGTTGCTTTACACATGAACATTTTACACACGCAAAGCGGATTTTACGTTACATTCAAGGCACATTGAATTTGAAATTGGAGTATCGCAAAAATGAAAACGCTGATACCTTAATCGGATATGCTGATTCCGATTGGGCCGGAGACAAAAATGATTGTAAATCAACTTCAGGATTTGTTTTCAATCTGTTTGGTAATACAGTGACTTGGTCGACACATAAACAAGGTACAATTAGTCAATCATCAACAGAAGCCGAATATGCAGCAGTTGTTGAAGCAATGAATGAAGCAGAATGGATCAAAGGACTACTTCGTGAATTGAGTATCGAACCAAATGAATTATTAACGAAGATAACCAATCATGCATCAATGCAGCCGAAAAACCAAAGAATCATAAACGATTGAAGCATGTCGCAATAAAGTATCATGTTGTTCGAGATACCATCGAAAAGGGGGTTGTTAAATTAAAATATATACCCACTGGTGAACAAGCTGCTGATACAATGACGAAAGGACTAGGTCGAATTCAATTCAAAAAGCTACGACCGTATTTAAGTTTAATTTGATTTTTTTTTGGTTCAATGTTATTGGAAAATGTTAAAAATTACTTAAGAGGCGGTGTTAGTTAGAGTAATTTAATTAGAATCAATAAGCAACCTAGAAATTTATTGTTTGATACTTGTCTCAATTTATAATTATTCTTTTAAGAGTTTCCGTTCAGAACACATCATTGTGATTCATTATCCATTTTTATTAAAAATTATTTTTCCATACTATTTGTTGGTGTTTATATATCTTTTCTGAAGACCTCAAATTCTCAATCATACCTAGTGAACCGAACATATAGAGTTGTTTTTAGAAACGCGGTGTCTGATCTAATCTTCACATCCTCAGGTATTCCTCAAGGCAGCCATCTCGGCCCAATCCTATTTGTTCTTGCCATCAATGAAGTGAGAACATCATTTCCTTCTGATATCTCCATCTATGCTGACGACATTAAAATAATCAAAACAATCGCGTCTTCTCAAGACTCTTCGCTTCACCAACATGACCTAAACACTTTTTTTACTTGGTGCAATAAAAACTTTCTTGAACTCAATATAAAAAAATGTCAGTTTATGACTTTCTCCCGTAAACGTTTACCTTCAATTCCTCGTACCTGTCATTTCCGTAATGTACCTGTCCCTTTTGTTTCCTCAATTACAGACCTTGGGGTAATATGTTATAAAGAGCTAAATTTTCGCTCTCATATTGATCATATACTTGCGAAAGCTAATTCTTCTCTTGGCCTTATCAAGCGTTGGTCTAAGGAATTTAACGATCCATTTGTTACTAGATCTTTATATGTCACATTTGTCAGACCCATCCTTGAATATGCTAGTCAGATTTGGTCACCCTTCCTCATCACTCACTCACATTGAATTGAAGCAGTACAACGAAGATTTCTTCGTTTTGCTTTGCGCAATTTGCCTTGGTCCGATCCCTTTATCTTACCCCCGTATGAAGACCGTCTACAATTGATCAACCTACATACCCTTGCTCAACGTCTTCATATCGCCGATATAGTATTCGTCCACCAACTTATCACTGGTTTCATTGACTCTCCGGCCTTGCTTGAATTAATAATTATCAATACAAATCCGCGTCATTTACGTTCCGTTCCCTTTTTCCACCTCCCTACACACCGCACCAACTACGAACACTTCAACCCAATCTCCAGATAGTTACGTTCAGCCAACTCTCTTCAAGATATTTATGATTTTTCCCTCAATTCTGCATCCCTTAGAAGAATTCTGTCCCAAATCCCTCACTAAACCTTCTTCCCGTTTTAGTTTTAATCTATTATTAAGCCTAAATTATATGATAATTAATAAATGCTAATTCTTTCGACCGACGTTAACCTCAGTTTTGTAACTAGCCAAATAAAATAAATTAGCAATATATTTAACTCCCTTTATTATGTTTAAGTATAGATTTAAGAATATTATGTCTAGTTTTAAGTTCTGCTTTTATTAAGCCTATAATAAAAATTAAAGTTTAAGTTTCATAGTGACTTTGGCTCTCATTTAAAAAAGGCCAGTCGCCAGCTTACAATGAACAGTGCAGAAGTATTGACCTTTCCAATTTTCGAAGATGGGGAAAATTCCGTGGGAAATTTCGTTCACAATAGCCCCCAATAAATTAGCTAATAGGTACTTAGCAATAAATCGATTGCCTAGTGTTTGCTTTTGTCCTAATTTTGCCTTAGATTTCTAGATACATAATGCAATTACTCTTGTCCCATGACTTTTGTGATGCGCTGTATGTATTTTATTTATATTTACAGTATACTATGTACTTCTAGTAAAAATGTAAAAAAAAATCAATTTACCCTATGTAACACTTTTAGGGCGATTTTCTTCACTTAAAGTTGAACTCAACTTGAGGATTTTTATTTTCCACTTGTGATTTTGTTTTTCTTCACTCAAAGTTGACAGTTTCAACTTCTGATTTGCAACTCTAGAGTTTATCAACTATCGATTTTCTCAACTCCCGAAACAATTAGAAGTAGGCCGATCAAACTTGAGGTTTTCCACTAGGATTTAGATTTTGTTTAATAAAAAGTTGTTTTCGCCTTCAATATCCAGAATAAATTAATTTGAAACTATAGTATTTGGAGGAAAATGAGGAAACTTGGGAAAGACGGCTGCTTGGAAAAGGAAGATGAAGAATTTTTGACTCCAGAAATAAGACAATGTAAGACTCTACTTGTTGGAGACGAGAAATGGGACGACCGTGACTTTGTTTATAGTTTTCGTCTTTCAAAGCCCACGACAAGAATAGTGTTTCAGATAATAGAGGATTCTTTGAGAGATGGTATTGGCAGCTCTCTCACGCTCTAGCTTATACCTCTCCCTTTCACCGTCCAGAATTTCCAATTCGATTTTATGCTTAGGGCCTTATTGTGTGTCGTTAACGTTCGATTCGATAAAAGTCGATAGTGCCAAAACGTTTTATGCGTTAAAATTTGTATCCAAAACTATTTAGATAACTTAATGTTGTTGTAAACATGCATAAAAACACAGCTTATGGTATCTTATACAAGAATAATTTCAGATATCTTAATTTTTCGATGATCGATTTTCGACAAGTCGTCGATCGATTAACAAACGACACTCATAATAAGGGCCTTAGTTGCCAAATGTTGCTGTATTTCCTCTGACAATTTGGGAATCCTATTGGGTTTTATTTGTTTTTTTCCATAATTACTTATTTTTTTTAATTTTAATTGCCGATAAAAATTATACCGAACCTAAAATTCTAACTTATAAACGCAAATAAATTCAAATCTACAACTAGAAAACAACAACATATGACATATCTGTTACAAATATCCCAGGGATATTCTGAAAAACTCAAGTAGGGCAACTTTAAAATTTTAACTTTCGGGTTGAGAATTAAGGTAGTGAAGAAAAGCAATTTTCAACTTGCCACTCAACTCTACATTTTGTATCAACTCTAGAGTTGGCCAACTTTAGAGTTTCAGGCAAGTTGAACAGTAGTGAAGAAAACCGACCTTAGTTCACTTCTTCCGCTCATAATCCAAAACTCTTTTATATCACGTAGTTGCTGCGGAAATCAAGGTAATTTTCGTTTTGACAAATCTGAGACGATAAGATTCTTCAAATTTTGATAAAAGGTAGAACAGGCCTGCAGTAATTTATTTTTTTTATTTGAACATGACGTGTTCTTTTTTTTTGTCAGGCTGCCCGGATACTGGTACACCCACACTGCAATGCATTTTCCCTACCTACTTACTTAAAATTATAAATGCTATCAACTAATTGCGCTCTAGAGTTGGAAACTTCACATTTCACAGTACTCGCAACTTAATTGTTCTTCCTGTTTTTGTTCATCGGTTGTATTAGACATGCACATATATATAATAAAATACACAATTTTTTTCCATTAATACCGGCAAATTCGTTTCATGTATTAATTTTTCTTAAAACCTAACTTGAGTCTAAATCAAAATTTTTGTTCTCCTTTAATTCAATCCTAATAAATCTTTTTTTTTTTGTAAACTGTATAATTTAGATATCCGACTGCAGCCCAAATGTATATGAAATAATCAGATGTATATATATTTCAAAGAAAAAATTTGTCACTTTTTCGAGTGAAATAGGCTTACTATTTCTACTGCTCGTCATATTCAAAATAAAATCTCTCAATGTTAAAGTTGATCTTTTATTAAACAGTTCTTTAGATGTAGCTATTTTATAGATTTCATTTATTTTTAGGTGTTTTCTTGGATAATGATATTTTCATAACAATTTTTTTCATGCAAACCACTCATATCAAGTTAGGTATACATATATCCACGATATCCACCCATACAAAGCGAATAATGGACGCACACGCAAAAGATCACACAACACTTTCATCGTTTGACATATACGGATACGGATCCGACGTTTACACGGTGGAAATGACTAATTTCATATAGTATTAGTGTACACAAAAATTTAAAGGAATATACAAAAAAAAGTACTCATCAGTGGCTATGTACATATTTTTACCAAATAAGGCATCTCTTTGGGCATTCATCAGTTTCCCGCATATATGTATATATATATATAAATATATATATATATAATTTTTTCCGGATATAACAGGCAACTTCATTTTTGTGAAGAATAACACAACATTTATTTTAGCTTAAATTAGACATTCAACATTTTCAGTAACTTATAAGTATATAATAAGATGATACATATACAAGGCGTGTTAGAGGATATAGATATTTGGAGTAATTTTGTGCACATGTGTTTTCATACGGACATGTTCGAATCAATACTTATAACTTTTATATTTAGAATTTAAATTAAATAAAGTTTAAAGAAATCTCAAAACGACTCGAAAACAAAGAATATAGGTAAAAATGTATATACGTAGGTATCAATGAGAAACATTTTTTAGTGACGAATTCAAGTAACATACCATTTTTAGAAATTATGTCCTTTTTCGGTGATTTTTTATTTTATTTTGTATGAGGGGATGCTGTTGAAGACCAACAAGAATTTTAAATTTAATCAATGTTTTTTTTATACAAAAATATAAAGTATTTTTTATTTAAAATCCCCGCTTTTAGACCGACCGAACTTACGCACCAGTCTGAGCTATATTATTCAAACGCTTGTCTCGGTCTCCTATGCCTAGTCTTAGCTGTCTACACTCTACTAGCCCCCTACAGAGTACAGAATATACTTATCTTACTATATTATATATGTATTGGATGGGAATTTTTTGTTTCAATTTCGCTGCAGCACCAAACCATATAAGATTGCATGAGCACATATTGGAAAAAAAGTTACATGAGCTTCTTTTAAGCACCATTTACTACGTTTATATGCAGTATCGAAAGATCGAGTTGGATTAGGGTCGGATTTTCGATCCAAGTTTTTCGTCATATGAGTTAAGAGTTCGATTTGGAGTTGAGTTGAAATGATGTTGAGCAGTTGAGCGGTTCCATTGCATATAATAATATATTTTCGGTAAAAGCAAACCGAAGGTGCAGAACAAAGCGACAACAAGAAAGCTATTTTTTCTTTTCTTTTTATTAATTTTCTAAAAAAGTATGATTTGGCATTTTTTGCTTCACGCATAGATACTACGTTTATATGAGGTATTGAAGCGAGCTTGAAGCTCGCTTCGTACCTTTGTAAACGGGTATTGAGTTGAAATAGGCTTCGTTCGACTCGATCTCACTCGCTCAGCGGTGTCGAGTCGAAATATGAGACGAAAAACCTGGGTCGAGGTTGGCTTAACAAAATGTTTCAGAATCGCTCAACACCATTTCAACTCAACTCCAAAACGAGCTCTCAACTCAAATGACGAAAAACCTGGGTCGAAAATCCGACCCTAATCCAACTCGATCTTTCGATACTGCATATAAACGTAGTAAGGTGCCAGTTATAGCATTGTATATATAAACTATAGTACTCTCATGGAACAGAAAAAAGTGTTATGGAATCTTTGAGTATATATAATATGGAGGGCTCGTTCCTATCCCTAATGCATTGTAGTACTTGAAGTTGTGATAGGGGTCGCTGTCTCACTTTCTGTAAGTTTAGGATACAGCCGTATCCTCCGATTTGTGCTTACCTTCTCCTCACATATATACTACGTTTATATGAGGTATTGAAGCGAGCTTGAAGCTCGCTTCGACCCTTTGTAAACGGGTATTGAGTTGAAATGAGCTTCGTTCGACTCGATCTCACTCGCTCAGCGGTGTCGAGTCGAAATATGAGACGAAAAACCTGGGTCGAGGAGTTGGCTTAACAAAATGTTACAGAATCGCTCAACACCATTTCAACTCATCTCCAAATCGAGCTCTCAACTCAAATGACGAAAAACCTGGGTCGAAAATCCGACCCTAATCCAACTCGATCTTTCGATACTGCATATAAACGTAGTAAATAACTTTGTCTTACACAAGTTTGAGTAGCGCCCCCTATGATAGTCACGCATTTGGAATAGAAACGAGCCCTCCATATTATATATACTCAAAGTATAGAATACAATCTACCGAGGGCGCTGTCGTAGGAAAATATTGTCGTGGAGACTTTTGATTTAGGGTGGGGTGGTAATTGAGGAAGAGCGAGAAAATTTTATCAGCTCTGGCAATGAGAAAGACGAGAAAGAGAAAATAAAATTTGTTTTGTATCATTTTCCTTTTGAGGGATCTTCTTTGTGTTTTGTTGTTATATTTTTTTGTCAAGAATATTTGTTTTGTTTTTGCTATTTCATACGCAACAAAGCAACGTTGTTCAATTTCGGCATATCTAACCAAAATACAACGTTGCTTTTTATTTGTATGAACACACATACCTATTTGAATAGATTTAAGTAGGAATAATTTTGAAAATTGATTCTTGATAGGATTAGGCTTTTTTAAATTTTAGTATATCTACATAGGAACTTTATCTAAATATATTAGGTAACTTACCTATGTTGATTGCAATTATTATTATTTTTGTTATTCAAAAGTATAATAATTGATGTAATTTTGAAGAACAAAAATAATAATTGCAATCAACTAGGTTAACTGCCTAAATTAGATACAGTGGGTGGTTAGGTAGTGGAAATTGTTTTTGTTTGCAATTAATATAATTATGTACATATATAGGTACAAAACTATTTCTTTAAGAAAATCTAATAGGTACGTATACCTACATATATTTTTACTAAAGAAAATAGCTTTTTCATATGTACATACCTATATAAAATATGATATGGTAGAAAATAATTTTGATTACAAAAAAAATATTTGTATTCGTTGATAGGTATTTATATAATTAAAAAAAAAATTGATATATGTAGGTATTGAACAGTTTTTAAAATTTATTCATACCTATAAATTTTGTTTGCAAAAAATATAGAAAATTTTTAATACTTTTTATTTGTATATAAACAATTTCAGAAATGTATAAATATTCACATAAAGCAATTGTAAAAAAAAATCAAATAAGTTTTTCGAGAAAAAAATAACTTAAGAAAACTTAAATCAATCAAAAAAAATTAGATTAATAGAATAAAATTATTATTGACATAATATTTTTAAAAAATCAGATACCTTTTTTGGAAAAAATATTTTGTATGCATTGTAAATGCTTACAAACAATTTTAGAAAAATAAAAAAAAAAAAAAGAAATTTGGTGTCAATTTTAAAAAATTATTGATGCACCCCACATGAACATTTTTTAAAATAAAAATAAAAAATTTTTTACCAAAATAGTTCTTATCCATATATTTTATAAAAAAATAAGATATTTGCCCTGCGAATTTCGAACAAACAAATATTTCTTTTAATGTTTGTCTACGAATTTTCATCAAATTTGGAAATTATTAATTCATTAAAATAAAAATTTTGTTTTTTTTTTTGTAATTTGTTAATATAAATATAAAAAGTACGAATTTATGCAAACAAAGTTTTAAAAACCTTTTATTATTAAACTAATTTTAAATATAAGAAATTTCTTTAAAATTGTTCTAGAAACAAATTTGGGATATTAATTTTAAGTATTTAAAAATAAAGATTCTAGGAAATATTTTCAAAAATTAATCGCTCAAAATTTTTCAAGACATTGATTTTTCAAAAACAATTTTTTTAGATAAAAAAAATTTTTTTTCGTTTTCTCTATCATCGTAAAGTCAACTTTGATCAAAATCTCGAGTTAAATTTTTTCCACATAAAAATATTGAGCCGTTTTTGAGATATCGAATTTTCCAAGAAAAAAAATACTTTTTTTCCAAAAATTAAAAAAATATTTTTTCAAAGCTTTGAGACGCAATGTTTTTAAACTTTTTGGAAGCATCTCTATACAAAATTTCGCTAATGAGAAAATTATCAAATGTTAAAATTTGAAAAAATGGTTCTATGGTAGAGGTACAAGCTGTAATATCTTAATTTCAAAATTTAAATTAAAGATCATACAAAGAAAAAAAAAATGTATCAAAATTCCAGGCGCCGTTTTCGAGAAAAATACGATTTTTGAAAACCATTTTTTAATTTTTTTTTACATTTGTATGGTGGGTATTGATTAGATTATATTGATAAACTTTTACTTATCAAGTTTAAAAAAAATCTAGCATGGGGTTTTCGAAATATTGAGTTTTGAAAAGTTTATTTTAAAAATTCAATTTTTTTTTTGAAAATTTTAATACACAATTCTAAAAAATGATCAGAAACAATCAAAATCGGTTGTACCGTTTTTGATACAATGAAAAACAAAAAAAATGGTTCCATGGGGGGTACAAAAAATACCCATTTTTTGAAAATTTTACCTTAAAATAAATAACCACTGCCAATCGCACAGACAATGATTATGAGAAAAAAACGCGAAAATTTATTGGCAATTAATGTATAATGCTGCTCAAACACCTATACATATCCATTTGCCTCTAAAAAACGGCTGAAATATGAACAAATAAGACATGGTTGCCACATTTAAAAATCGCCATGTTAATTATTTTAGCAGAAATTGTTTTTTCTGATTTAGTAGTTGAAGTTTACCTATTACAAATTAACCAAAAAAAAAACACACATTTAATACATACATATATTTTTCTTCCATTAGAAGTAAAAAATGTGAAAATATTTTTTTTTTCGAAAAACAAATGTTTATCTTTAAATGCGATTTGCGGCTAAACGGAGCTCTGTAGACCCCCCAAAGTTGACATTTTTAAACGTGATTTCCGGGCCCTCATCGCGTAATTTTTAAGACGATCGTCGTGCAAACGATTGTCGAACACGACGTCGTCAAAAGTTTGCTTCGTGTAAAGTTTCAATCGCATCGTTCGGTCGTGTCGTCTATCGTTCACAGTTTGAGAACATCAAGAAAGAACAAATGTCATTTGGGCTGTCTAGCTGTAATCAAACTTAAGTTTTGCTCTTTGTTTTTCAAAATGTAAGTTCAAACAGTAATTTAATTTTAGTGAAATTATATATTGATCTCGTAGGTCAGCAACGCCGAAGCAACTAGAAGTTTTAATTGGTTTTATGGAGGAGCACCCTGACATGGCAAAGAACTACATCCCCAAAACAACTCAAGGTAGGCAGTTGAAAAATAAGCTGTGGGCCGATATAGCTTCAAAGCTCAATGCAATTGGATTACCCAACAAATCTGTGGTTGCTTGGAGGAAGGTACCTAATCAAGGAATTGATTTCTGATTTAGTAACATAATTAATTTGTTTGTTTAAGGTTTGGACTGATTTCAAATACCGAGCCAAAAAAAAATGTAGCGACAATTTACTCTCCATACAAAAAACGGGAGGTGGGCCATCCGAAGAAACACCTATTTCGGATCTGGAAGAAAAGGCAATTCAGATGGCAACCCTCCGTACATCTGTTACAGGGAGCAGCTCCAGTTGCTTTGGTGCTGGCGCTGGCACTGTGCTGTCGAGATGCTTATCTCGGAGTCAGAATGTGACTATGTGGTGGATGAGGTTGTTTTTGAAAGCCCAGTAATGGAGAGCCCACGAAACAAAATTGATGTCGAGCCTGAGCTGCGTAAGAGGTAATTTTTTTTTACAACTAAAATATTCGAATATGATTCTAATGTTTTTTTTTAGAAAGATGCAAACTTCCACTCCAGCAACCAAACCAAAACGGTTGCGAAGAAACAACAAAGTTGACCCAAGGGTAGAATTGTTGAAAGCCCAGGTGGAAGCTGATAGAGAGTTTCAACGAGGAATTTTAGCTCTACTCGAGAAACGTAACGAGGAAGATGCTAGGTTTCATGCAAAAATAATAATGCTGCTCGAGGAGCGCAACGAAATTGCGGCACATAAATTAGAAAGGCAAATAAGTGAAGACTAAAATGATATTTATGTTTTATGTTATTTTTTTGTGATTAATATAATTTGTTTGTTTTTAATACTATTTATTTCAATGAAGAAAAGAAGACTTAATTTGTTAAATACCTTTTTATTTTATTTACTTATTTATTTATTAAAGTTAAACAAAAAAATCTATGAAATAAAAATTTTTGTTTAAAAATTATCCAAAAAGCGATTCTTTTATTCCGTTTCGAATTCTTTCTGCCAGCTCTTTCATATTTCTGTTCGAAACCTCATTGCTAACAGTTGCATGTTCCAATAATGCATAGTCACCACTGGATTCGATGTCAACTCTTACAATATCGTTGTCCATTTTGTAATAAATACAAATGTTGTGTAACGCAGCGCAAACATTGGCAAAAATAGCAACTTTGTTGGGGTGGTATTTACTTTTTCTCTCCTCCATTAGAATTCTCCATCGACTTATGATAAGAAACATTAATATTTTACACTTTACGGAAAAATGGAAAAAACGTTTCACAAACTATCCTCTCCTGGCTAAACCAAAAGTTTTACAGGAGTGTTTAATACGTTCCTAGGTTCTAATTTTGTTCTACTAAAACTTACCATTTCCCTTTTTTCATTTAAGTTAACATTTCAAAAGTTGACTTTACCTAAAAGTTAAAAAAAAAAAAAAACATTTTTTTAACTGCTTAACATATTTTTCGGTACAGTGTGCGATATTGATTTCAAGTCAACTTTTGAACTTTAATTTTATTTGAAAATTGGTAAATGGAGAGTTTCAGTAGATTGAAATTAGAACCTTAGGGACGTATTGACCAATTCTGTGAGACATTTAGTCCAACAACGAGGGGATGGTTTGTAAACCGTGCTTTTTTTAATTTTGTTTGTTTATACCTTTATAAACACCAATGCATCTTTCTATCAGGTTCCTAGCCTTAGAATGGATTTCGTTAAAATTATTTTTAGCTGGGTCATTAGAAGTTCTATAGGGCGTGAGCAACCAAGACTCAAGAGGATATCCACTGTCACCTACAATATTAACATTTGTAAAGGATAACTTTATCAATATGCTTTTTATTCCGAACTTACCCAAAAGCCAACTGTCATGGTTACGCTCTACGAAGTTGTTGACAAAAAAGGCTCTTTCGTTGGAATGTTTCCAAACCAAAGAGTCATGCGCGGACCCAGGGTATCTGCCGTTTATTGCTATTATTCTCATTTTGTGGTCGCAAGCCTTAAATACACATTTTTTTTATATATAACGTAAACAAAAAGCATTAACATACTATCATAACATTTAAGCTGTGTCTGCCCTTTCTATTGAAATAAATTTCCTCATTTTCTGTTGGTCTTTGAAAATAAATGTGGGTACCATCTACACATCCGATGACTGAAAATGATTTTTAAATTAAACCGACAAGGTGATGATTATTTATTCATACTTCCTGGTATCGCATGTTTTTGGTAAAACCATTGTTTTATTTCCAGTTTTCTAGTTTCACTGTCCATGTCCCATTTAATCCACATTGGACATAACTCTTGTTCTAATAATTTTGTAGTCTCAGAAACTATCTCTGAAAGGGTACTTTGTCCAAAAGAAATACCAAAATCGTTACCAGTCAACCATTGGTAGCCACCACCAGCTAGAACCTCCAATGTAGCACAAAGTCTAAGAATGGGAGGAATATATGTTGACCGCGAACCGCTCCTCAGATTAACTGTTTCTAAGACTAAAACCAATGCTTCTTTGGATAAACGAAAACGTTGAATAAAACTGCAATGAACCAAAACAAATGATTTGTAACTTAATATTATTTTGTATATTGTTTTTACTTTTTTGCTGGAAGTGAGAGGGGATCCGATGTATCCCTTAATGTCCTTCGCATTCGCATTAATTCGGTACTTGATTCGTTTTCATTATCATCGAAAAATAAAACATTGTCATGTCGTAACATTTTTTTTCAATAAATTTAAAATAAAAAGAAAACTTTCAAAAATTCAAAAACTCCACTAAATGTATGAGACGATTGTAAAATAGCAATCGTTCAATCGCAATCGTTCAGTCGACGATATTTGACAGTTCAACAAGTTACATGAAGCTAAAGTTCAATCGTTTTAACGACATCGTCCAGACGATTCAAGTTTTTATGTGTTATACGAAGCAATTCAATCGTCCAGACGACGTCGTCACACCATCGTCGTCTTACGCGATGAAGGCCCTGGCTAAACTAGGTATCTTAGAGGATTAAAAATTGCATATTCGTGGTCTAGAGAAAGCCACCTTTCAATCCACGTATCGCATGTAACGAAAAACAAATGTTTATCTTGAAATGCGATTTGCGGCTAAACGGAGCTTCGTAGACCCCCAAAGTTGACATTTTCAAACGTGATTTCTGGCTAAACTAGGCATCTTAGCGAGTTAAAAATTGCATACTCGTGATGTAGGGAGTGATGTATCACATGATTTTTTTTGTTATTTTGCATTTCAAAATTCTACATTTTGAAATTCTACTTCTGAAAATTTTGAATTTCTAATTTTACTTATTAAGTTTTCTGCATTTAAGAATTCTACTTCTCAAAGTTAATTTTTCAAGATTATATTTCCCAAAATTTTGCATTTCAAAATTCTACTTCTCAAAATTCTGCTTTTCAAATTGTACCTATTAAATTTTCTGCATTTCAGAATTCTACTTTTCAAAATTTTACTTTTTAAGTTTTCTGCATTTCAAAATTTTATTTCCTAAGATTCTGCATTTCAAAATTTGCCTTTTCAAAATTTTACTTACTAAGCTTTCTGCATTTCAAAATTCCTTTTTCAAACTTCCGCTGTTCAAAATTTACTTAGGTATTAAGCTTTCTGCAGACGGGGTCGGTGGAGGCGTATACTCCGAAAAATTAAATCTTTGTCTATCTTTTCGTCTTCCCAATCACTGTAGCGTGTTCCAGGCAGAGCTTTTAGCAATAAAAGAAGTCCTCTCTTGGCTAAAAGAAAACGTTATATCGACAACCGATATACGTATCTTCTCAGACAGTCAAGCTGCCTTAAAGTCACTGGACTCTGTCTCCATTAACTCACAAACAGCCCAAAATTGTCGATCATCTCTGGTGGAGATGTCAAAACAGTTTAACATTCACCTTACATGGGTGCCAGGGCATAGAGACATTCCAGGAAATTGTAAAGCTGACGAACTTGCAAAAAACGGAACAATATTACCTTTGTTGGATAGCAAATCTAACATCGGTATACCCCTAGCTACTTGTAAACTTATGCTAAAGCAAGATACCATAAAGAAAGCCAACCACAGGTGGACCAGCACCCCAACTTGCCGGTCTACTAAACTGATTTGGCCATTGTTTGATGCCAAACGCTCAAAACAACTAATTTCTATTGGTAGATTGCATATTAGCTCCATTATAGGTGTCCTTACTGGGCACTGCCTAATAGGAAGACATGCTTCTCGTCTTGGAGTTCCTGCAAATGACTTTTGCAGAAGCTGCATGGATGAAGAAGAAGAGGAGTCAATTCCCCACCTTCTATGCTCTTGTCCTGCCCTAGCGCAAAGACGTAGACTCCACTTGGGAGACTACTACTATAACGATCCTAGTGATCTAAATAATTCCGACATTCACTGTCTCAAACGCTTCATTATTAGCTCAAAATGGTTTAACGAGTAAGGGGGATTTTTGAAATCCTTGTGGTATCACAACGGACCAAATATTGGTCTAAGTGTGCTGTCCTTTTCCGGTCAGCAGCCACTTTAACCTAACCTAACCTAAGCTTTCTGCATTTCAAAATTCCTTTTTCAAACTTCTGCTTTTCAAAATTTTACTTATTAATTTTTATGCCTTTCAAAATTTAATTTCCCAAAATTCTACTCTTCAAAATTTTAGCTTTCAATATACCTAATTGTTCTGTATTTCAGAATAATACTCAAAACTCCAATTCTCAAAATTCTGCATTTGAAAAATCTGCCTACAAAAATAATTATCTATCTACACAAAATAATTGTTCTGAGTGGTAATCGTTTAAGAATTCGTGTATTTGAATAAAAATCCTTCATTTGCTCCAATATAAATATACAACGAAAAAAATCAAACCTAGCAATATACCGTTTTTTCTCTATGCGCGAAGCAAAAAATGCCAACTCATACTTATTTGTATAGAAAATTGATAAAAAGAAAACAGAAAATAGCTTTCTTGTCGTCGCTTTGTTCTGCACCTTCGGTTTGCTTTTACCGAAAATATTATCACCCCTTCCTGATTATCGTCTGTCCTTACTCTCCACAACTCTACGTAAAAAGTTATGGAATACGCTCGTATGGCGCCACATCGTTCGTTCCTCTTCATGAGAGTACTATAGTTTTTATATTATATTTTTACGAAATGTATGGATAAGAACTATTTTTTGTAAAAAAATGTTTATTTTTATTTTAAAAATTTTTCATGTGGCGTGCATCAATAATTTTTTAAAATTGACACCAAATTTCTTTTTTTTATTTTTCTAAAATTGCTTATAAGCATTTACAATGCATAAAAAATATTTTTTCCAAAAAAGGTATCTGATTTTTTAAAAATATTATGTCAATAATAATTTTATTCTATTTATTCTAATTTTTTTTAAATTAATTTAAGTTTTCTAAAATTATTTTTTTCTCGAAAAACTTATTTGATTTTTTTTTCACAATTGCTTTATGTGAATATATATACATTTCTGAAATTGTTTATATACAAATAAAAAGTATTAAAAAATTTCTATATTTTTTGCAAACAAAGTTTATAGGTATGAATAAATTTTAAAAACTGTTCTATACCTATATCAAATTTCTTTTTTTATTTATATAAATACCTATCAACGAATACAAATATTTTTTTTGTAATCAAAATTATTTTCTACCATATCATATTTTATATAGGTATGTACATATGAAAAAGCTATTTTCTTTAGTAAAAATATAGGTATACGTACCTATTAGATTTTCCTAAAGAAATAGTTTTGTGTCTATATATGTACATAATTATATTAATTGCAAACAAAAACAATTTCCACTACCTAACCACCCACTGCATCTAATGTAGGCAGTTAACCTAGTTGATTGCAATTATTATTTTTGTTCTTCAAAATTAAACCAATTATTATACTTTTGAATAACAAAAATAATAATAATTGCAATCAACATAGATAAGTTACCTAATATATTAAGATAAAGTACCTATGTAGGTATACTAAAATTAAAAAAAGCCTAATCCTATCAAGAATCAAATTTCAAAATTATTCCTACTTAAATCTATTCAAATAGGTATGTGTGTCCATACCTTTGAGTATATATAATATGGTGGGCTCGTTCCTATCCCTAACACCCCGACTCCACAGGAGATAAATTCTCTCAGGATGCTCATCATAATATGAAATCTCCAATGGAGACGCGATATTTCCTCTTATGATGGGATGTCAGCGATCTATGTCAGCGGTTTTGTCTTGATATAGATGTCTGATATGAAATTTGACAGATGGTTTTTTTTCGTACTTTTGTCTCATTATTTCGTGTCTTCTCATTTGGTTGGTTCTTGTCAAGTACTCCGTCGGCAAATATGTTTTTTTTTATTTTGTAAGTAAATACATTAATGTGTCATGTTATTCATTTGTTCGTGCGTTAAGTTATGTTTGGTGTTATTTATTTATACTTTAGGTAGATGCGCATTCTTTTCTTTGCAAATATATTTGGCTGGGATTACGTATCTTAATAAAAAGAAAAGATCACGATTGATTTTAATAAAACTTATCTTTACTAGTTAAGTCCGATAATAGGTTGTTCCTCGTCTCGGATTCTAATGCGACTGCCGTATCGTAATTCGTAACTCTTCTTCTTGGTTATCTTGGTTATCGTGGCGTTTGCTCATTGGCTGGTTCGAGGCAGCTTCTATCGAGTCTCGACTGGTATGCAGAGTTGCCAGAAACTTCCGCCACATAGGCCCCTCAGAAGACTTACGCAGCGCAGCCTTTAGGAAACGCTCTGGAACCCGGACTCGGCGACCTCTAAAGGTGTGGTAAGGCTGAGTTGTTGTTGTTTGTTGTGGCGGTTCTGGGATAAATGTTATGTCAGAAGCTGGTTGAACGTTGTTGTTCTGGTCGGCCTCAAGATAAGCTGGCTTCAAACGGTCTATCGATACTTTGATGGGCCTACCTCGAATATTAATGACGAAGAATTTGTCGTAGCGTTCTTTTACTTCGAAGGGGCCTTCATAAGGCGGAACTATAGACGCCTTGACAGAATCATTGCGAACGAATACGTGGGATGACGTTTTTAGATCTTGATGGACGAACGGTCGCTGCTCGGTGTGCCAGGCCGTCTGCAGAGGTCTAGTCTGGCGCATCATATGACGAAGGTCTTTAATAAATTCACATTGCGAACGGTTGTCGATTGTTGGAGCCAGCAAGTCGGCTGGTAGTCTTAGTGACGCGCCATAGACGACTTCAGCTGCAGTTGCATTGAGGTCTTCCTTTACCGTTGCTCGAAGGCCAAGTAGAATAAGTGGGAGGCGCTGCACCCATCGTGTGGAATCGTTACAATTTATTGCAGCTTTTAGAGTCCTATGGAATCGCTCAACAATTCCATTAGCCTGGGGGTGATATGAGGTCGTCATCGAGTGATTCGTTCCTATGCACTTACAAAGTTCTGCAAAGAGCGATGAAGTGAATTGCCTCCCTTGATCGGATGTTATTTGCAAGGGAGCCCCAAATCGAGAAATCCATCCAGTGATGAGCGCGTTTGCGCAATTGGTTACTGACATATCTGTCATTGGGTATGCCTCTGGCCACCTCGTGTAGCGATCAATGACTGTTAAGAGATAACGATATCCCTCGGAAGGCGGAAAAGGTCCTAGGATATCGATGTTGATGTAGGCAAAGCGCTCGTCGGGTGTTGGATAGCGTTGAAGTTCGGTTCTTGAATGGCGATGTACCTTCGTTTGCTGACAAGGAATACAAGATTTTGCGAAATTAGCACAATGCTGACGCATGTTAGGCCAAATGAATCGTTCCGTCATGAGCCGTACTGACGCACGGCGTCCTGGGTGCGAAAGATTGTGTGTTGCGTCGAAGAAAGTCTTACGAAGATCTTAAGTTATGAACGGTCGTACTCTATTGTGTGACACGTCGCAATAAAGTGGCCTCTCTAGGTGAGGAAAGGAAAACAACGTTAGCTGCATTGAGTGCACAAGGTTACCTTTGAGAAGTTGTTGTAGCTCCGGGTCTTTTTCTTGCGCATCAGCGAGTTTGGAATAGATGTCGTCCTTAGCTCTGACTACCTCAATACGTGACAACAAATCAGCTGCGTGGTTATCCTCACCTTTAATATATCGAACTAGCGTAAAAGACCCGGCGTTGCCGGGTTCTTGCGGAGAAAATTTCTTTCGCACAGAAAGTCCTATGTAATAACAACTAATTATCCTAGAAAGTTTATTTCCGATACTAACAAATTCTGAGAGAATCTCTAGAGCATCATTCACCTACCCTAAGTTTAGTAAACGGCAAATATTCCGAGGAAAATTTATTCGCGAAAGCCCTTTACAGTTACATGATTTATCAAACCACAAATTGTTGGGGTAGATTTTTGCATTTCATCCAAAATGAATATTTTTGCATACCATGCACACGTAGAATAGGGGAACTAAACATATTTAGTATTGATTACTATTTGTAAACATTGAAAAAGAATAAATTTATTAAAGCATATGCACCATTAACATATGTATGTTAAGCGCTTCAAACTTTTTTTTAGAGCATATTTTTATTTGCCGTAGTTATCACTATCTGTTGTTTCTTCATTTTGGGCTTCTTTAGTCACTTTATTTTAATTTATGTTTTTCATTTTCATAAAATTGATTGAAAAAAGTATTTGCCTAATGATTCTAAATCGATTTTAATAATATTTCTGAAAAAACTCCGTAATTATCGAAGAATTCCATTTTTGTTTCGTTCAAAAAAAAATGTTGTCTCTACATTTAAAATGAAATTGCTTGAAACCACTAATACTTTCAAGAAATATGCATTTGGAATAACTTTATTTTTGCTGTCAATTTCATTTTTTTAAATATACATACCTAAGCATGCGATTTTAAATTATTGGCCATTAAATACTTTAAAAATGTATTTTATTAACTTCGTTAAGTAATTAATTTTATTGAATATTTAAATAATTTTTAAATTAATTTTTATTGAAGCATATGTTCATATGTATGTATTTAATTAATAACATATTTTATTAAAACTAATATTTCAAAGCATATTTGTGCCCTAGTCATCACTATCTGTTTCGTCGGTTATTACTTCATTTTTATTATTTTTTCATTTTCATCGTTTTTATTTGTATGTTCTTTTTCCTGGGATAAAGCGAAAATGTCATCTTCAAAATTAACAAAAGAGCAGCTCGAGAGTTCCATCAACTCAGCCCGCGAATAACTACAAAGAGTGAACAAAGTGTAAACAAAGTGTAAAGGACGAATGCCAGTCAAATTCAAAGAAAATAGAGCAAACAAAGTGTAAGCAAAGAGTAAAAGAAAATGATAAAAAATTCACAACATTCAGTTTCTGTCTTTTTTCTGTTTAATATAATCATATGCAACTGCGCGCACATTCAACTAAATATTTGAGTTGTTTTTTAGCTAGTTTTTTCCTTCATATGTTCTTGATTGCATGGGAAGTGTTACACAATTCACATATTTCGGGTGAAACAAAACATTTTTTTCAACCAAAGAGGAAAATAGTAGGTACTACTTGAAGATACCCTGTTAAGATATCATAAAGACGTTTTAGTGAAAACGTTCACAGAATATCTTCAAGATGTATTCGAAAGATTAAAATGAAAAACTCTCAGCATTTTAAAATTACTCCTTTTAAAAAGGTTTTAAAGGGAGTATATAGAGAGTCAATATAATGACATTTGTCATGAATATCTTTAAGATGTTTAAAAGATGTTTTATTAATAGTATAACAGAAATAACACTTTTAAAGAGTGAATTAGGAGATTATAAAGTGAAATGGTATTAAAAAGATTTAACTAATAGCTTGTTAAGACCTGATGCATTTATTGAAGTACTCTCCAAGAGTTTATGTGTTGCTTGGGTATGTTATCGGGTTTTACCAACGATAAAAATAAACATTATATATTTCTGGACGCACCCTTTAGCCAAAGAGCATTAAATTTGTCTGAACGCAGTCAAAACTTCCCCTTGCCACCATTGTAAATAGTTGCACATGTGTAAGTAGCTACATCTGTCCGAATTGAAACAAACACATGCTGAACTGAAATGGAACAAAAATAAACGGTTCAAGCCTAAACTGAAATGAAACAACTATTCACTTTCCTGTTTTCTTTCACCAAATTTAAGGATCTGATTACACGACTCATTTTTTGCGGCCATATGGTTTTTCAAGTAACTGACGTTATCGAACATCGATATTGCGAAATTTTGATACACAAAAAGATGTGCTCAATGTGTAAACTTGTGCTTTTTTGATATCTAAAAATTTTGATCGCAGAAAATCGTGCGCAAAAGCTTGCATATATAAATGCTGATTCTGTAAGCATCGATGATTTTATCACTTGAGTGTGAATGTTAAAACATAATTTCTGTAAAAATTAACATCATACAATATTGACGAAAGTAATATTTCAAGGCATTTTATGTGTAAACTAAAATCCACGCGTTTTTTGAACGAAGTTTGTATGCACACAAAGTCGTGTGAAATGTATTAACAGAAATCCGTGGCTTTATCGAACATCGATGTTGTAAAATTTTGATGCACAAAAAGTCGTGTTCAATGTGTCAACTAAGATCTGTGCTCTTTCGATTTGGCAAAATTTTGAACGGAGAAAATCGTGCGCAAGAACTTGCATATATAAATGCTGTCTTTCTAAGCATCGATGAATTTATCACTTGAATATGAATGTTAAAACATAATTTCTGCAAAAATTAACATCATACAAAATTGACGAAAGTAATATTACATTACATTACATTACATTTTTACACTACTCCGTAGATAAATCTACGAAGTAGAGACACAGAAAAGCACTGGCAACTGAGGCCATCGGCTTTAGACAATACAACAGAGAGAGACACACAGATAGAAAGCACAACAGAAGAAACACATGTCAACAGCACACGGTTGGTATTTGAACGGTCCCCCATCCAAGTACTAACCGCGCGCAATGATGCTTGATTTCGCTGATCGATGGGAAGCGATGCTTTCATCAAAGCCAAGGCCGTTGACCGAAAGTAATATTGCAAAGCATTTTATGTGTAAACTAAAATCCGCAGGTTTTTTGAACAAAGTTTGTATGCACACAAAATCGTGTGAAATGTGTTAACAGAAATCCGTGGCTTTATCGAACATCGATGTTGCAAAATTTTGATGCACAAAAAATCGTGTACAATGTGTCAACTAAGATCTGTGCTTTTTCGATTTGGCAAAATTTTGAACGTAGAAAATCGTGCGCAAAAACTTGCATATATAAATGCTGTCTTTCTAAGCATCGATCAATTTACCACTTGAATATAAATGTTAGGATAGTCGCGCACTGGCAACTGTGATCGAAATCAAATAGTTTAATCACCAGTTGAAAGAGAACCGCGCACTGGCAACTCTTTACTCACGTTCACACTCTTGTCTCTCTTGCTCTTATAGAAAACAGCTCAACTGTTGCGAAAGCAATCGTTCCCATATAATCCCATATGTTTCATTTTAGCAACTAAACAGTTGCGAATGTGCGCGCCTGGCCTTAAAACATAATTTCTGCAAAAATTAACATCATACAAAATTGACGAAAGTATTATTGCAAAGCATTTTATGTGTAAACTAAAATCCGCAGGTTTTTTGAACAAAGTTTGTATGCACACAAAGTCGTGTGAAATGTGTTAACAGAAGTCCGTGGCTTTATCGAACATCGATGTTGCAAAATTTTGATCTGTGCTCTTCCGATTTGCCAAAATTTTCAACGTAGAAAATCGTGCGCAAAAACTTGCATATGTAAAAGCTGTTTTTCTGAGAATCGATGATTTTATGACTTGAGTATGAATGTTGAAACATAATTTCTGCAAAAATTGACAAAAGCAATATTGCAAGGCATTTCCTTTGTAAACTTAAATCCACACGTTTCTTTAACGATTTTTTTTGCACACAAAGTCGTGTGGAATGTGTTAACAGAAATCCGTAACTTTATCTAACAACGATTTTGCGAACTGTTGATGTACAGAGAGTTAAAACTAAAATCCGTGCCTTTTTTAAATATTGATAGATACTACAAAATTTATATGCACGAAAAAATCATGCGCTAGAACTTGCGTGTATCCATGGCCGTGTAAACAGTTTCTTACTCCAATAGCCCAAGTAGGTGTTCAGCCTCAAAATATATAGAGGAATAAAATGAAATGAAATGCGGAATAGTTGGAAACGGCAGACAGTTCTCAATCTGCTGCTTTCAATTTTCTATTTTGGAAATATTTTTTGGAGGTAAGTGAAAGTAATTTAAATTTTAATATATTATTTATTAGTTTTTTCATTTTCAGATGGCCCTATGTTACTATCGACATACAAAAGTAAGTATATAAAATGTTTATAAAGTAATACTTTTGTTTGTCTTACTTTATATAATAGTATAGATATCGGTAGTGAACTCACTGATAAACGACAAGTAGTTTGTTTGTCGCGGCGATGATTTTTCTGGTTTTTGCTGAAAGGCAAAAATTAGAGGTTTGTGGTCCGTTTGGATGTAAAATTTTCGACCTTCCAACAGGTCTCGGAAATGATTTACCGCCAAGTACATTGCAGTTAGTTCTCTGTCATAAGTGGAATAAGCTTGTTGAGTCTTAGAAAATTTCTTTGAAAAATAGCCAAGTGGCTCGGCGGCGTTGTCGACTAATTGATGCAAGGCAGCCCCTGCGGCTATGTTTGATGCGTCAGTGACTAAGCTCAACTCTGCATTTGGTGAGGGATATGACAGACGCACTGCCTGGGCGAGAAGTTGACGGCAGTTGTCAAAAGCTTTGATTGTAGACTGGGTCCATGTCAAGGGGGATTTGTCGTTTTTTCGATTACCTGGTGCCATTTCTAATAACGGGATTTGAGCTTCGGCCGCGTGGGGGATGAATTTGCGATAAAAATTTATTGTTGCTATGAATCCTTTCAGTTGCTTCACCGTCTCTGGTCGATTAATGCGTTGAATGGCGTCAACTCGTGATGGAAGAGGGGAGATTCCTTTTCTAGTTATAAGATGTCCAAGGAATTCTAGCTCCGACTGCCCGAAGACACACTTAGCAACATTGATTGCCAAGTTGTGATTAGCAAGCCTCTTTAACACCTCACTTAGATGTTGACGGTGCTCTTCAATGTTCGAGGATGCAATGCAGATGTCATCCATGTATGGAAACGCGAACTCTACTCCTCGTAGTACCTCATGAATCAGCCGCTGTAGGGTTTGGGCTGCGTTGCGTAATCCAAATGTCATGTGCGTGAACTCATATAGACCGAATGGCGTGATTATGGCGGTCTTAGGGACATCTTCTGGGTTGATTGGTACTTGGTGAAAAGCCTTTTGTAGATCAATTTTTGAAAAGATGGACTTACCTCGAAGTATGTTGGCAAAATCATGAAGGTACGGAAGAGGATAGCGATCGAGCAACGTAATTGCGTTGAGGCGCCTGTAATCGCCACAGGGTCTCCAGGAGCCGTCTGCTTTACGTACCATATGCAGCGGACTTGACCAATTGGACTTTGATGGTCGGCATATCCCAGCTCGCATGAGTAATTCGAATTCTTTTTTTGCGGCGTTCAATTTTTCTGGTGGTAATCGTCTTGCCCGAGCAGAACATGGCGGACCATTTGTCTCTATAAAGTGCACTGCTTCGGAGTTGGTTGATGCACCCGGTGGTGCTAGGCGAGTAATATTCGGAAATGTTGTTATGATGTCGGCGAATGGCGTATTCCGATCAATAAGCTGCGGAGATTGCTGGTTACTGGTTATTGCGAAAAGGGATCTTGAAATTGAGTTGCTGCGTGAATCAATGAGGTGAGCCCTTTTCACGTCAACCATCAGGTCGTGGTGCTGGAGAAAATCAGCTCCAATGATTGGAGAGGTGACGTCAGCGACAATGAAAGTCCAAACGAATGGACGACGGAGGCCAAGGTTAAGTTCGTGGGTAACCTCGCCGTAGACTTTTATGGGTGAGCTGTTTACGGCAAACAGCTGCATTGTTGTTGGTCTTAGCTTTTTATTTGATGAAGATGGAGGGATGCAGGAAACTTCGGCGCCTGTGTCAATGAGAAAAGAAAGATTCGTATTATGTTCTCGCAGGCAGAGTTTATTAATGTGTGGTGAATCACGCGCAGGCTCTGCCATATTATCCGATGGTGTCAAGCGAAGTCATAATTGCTGTTGCGAAGATGGTGGGTTTGGCCACTGTCGGCGGAATCGGCAAGGTGAGCGGCAATTAGTTGCCCTTCTGCCAAATTTTCGGTGGAACCAGCAGTCATCGAACTGCGCAATGGACTCACGTCTGCGCTAGATGGAAATTCGGGGCTCACCTGGACGCAGTGGTTGTGACGGGCGAGTTTGTTGTCGGGACGGTCGTTGATAGCGCTGTTGTGTTAACAGTTTCGAAAATTCCTGTACCAAATGAGCAATTTCGGACGAGGATGAGCCAGCGTCAGTGCAGGTTTGATGTTCATTGGACACTAAGGACGAACCACTTTGTGTCACTGCATTTAAATTGCGTAATTCGACATTTTCCATGACGGTGTCGGCAATTTGCGTTTTCTCAGCAGCGGTGCCTTTTACCATTACCGTCACCGCGTGGACAGATTGTGGAAGACGTGATGCCCATAAATCGAGTAAAACGGTTTCACTTAATGAACCTTTAGATGCTTGGACCATCTCATAGTAAAGTTGGCTTGGTTTCTTGTCACGGAGTGGCATGTCGTGAAGTACTCTACGCAATCGTTTTTGTTGGCTATCAGCAAAATAGTTGGTGAGTTCGGTACGAATATATTCGTACTTCTCGCGCTCTGGGGCTGCGTCTATTATTGATCGGAGTTCAGTAATACGAGCCAACGGCAGTTGTGCACAAACGGTGTCAAACTTTCGTCCATCCTGCGCGACTCCCGATGCCCGAAAATAAAAATTGAGCAGAAAAAACCAGTTGTCGACGTCTGACTCTACGAAGGGTGGCATCTGGAGACGAGCATAGTAGTTTGCGGCCACGTCTACTTGATGGGTAACTGGGGTTTCGGTGTGTTCTTCCTCGTTGGACATCACGTCGGGGTCACCACTTTGGCTGGGATTACGTATCTTAATAAAAAGAAAAGATCACGATTGATTTTAATAAAACTTATCTTTATTAGTTAAGTCCGATAATAGGTTGTTCCTCGTCTCGGATTCTAATGCGACTGCCGTATCGTAATTCGTAACTCTTCTTCTTGGTTATCTTGGTTATCGTGGCGTTTGCTCATTGGCTGGTTCGAGGCAGCTTCTATCGAGTCTCGACTGGTATGCAGAGTTGCCAGAAACTTCCGCCACATATATATAATTTTTGTTAGTTTTACGTTTTGCTAATTTCTGTTGTCCGCACAAAACACATCCCGTGCAGTAGGGATAGAAATGAAAAATCATGACATAATTTGCCCAGCGAAGAAATAAGAAAATGAAGAGATAGAGATATCAGACATTGAGTTGGAGAGACAGATATCTTGTGGAGTCGGGGTGTAATGCATTGTAGTACTTGAAGTTGTGATAAGGGTCGCTATCTCACTTTCTGTAAGTTAAGGATACAGCCGTATCCTCCGATTTGTGCTTACCTTCTCGCATATAGTTCTCCGTCACATGTGATATGAAGCACTCGACAATAACTTTGTCTTACACAAATATGAGTAGCGCCCCCTATGATAGTCACGCATTTGGAATAGAAACGAGCCCTCCATATTATATATACTCAAAGGTCCATACAAATAAAATGCAACGTTGTATTTTGGTTAAATATACCGAAATTGAACAACGTTGCTTTGTTGCGTATGAAATAGACACAACAAAACAAATATTCTTGACAAAAAAATATAACAACAAAAGAAAAATGGTACAAAAACATGGCAGCGCCATCGGTAGAGTGTATTCCATAACATTTTTTTCTGTTCCATGAGAGTACTATAGTTTTTATATACAAGGAATCTTCTTCTAACATACAAGAGAATATAACAAAGGAATGGGGAAACTGGACGAGGTGCCACGAGGTGGGAATACTATGATTTGTTTCATGAAGTGTATGGGACAAAGCATTTCATTGATCCTCCAAAATGCAATTTGATGTCGAGCCTCACCGAATCAGAGGAATCCGCAACTGACGATGGAGAAATTTCAATAACTGCATCTTGTTCCATGCAGCCACCGCCAAAAAAACAAAAACGTAAGACCGTGCAGCAGGAAATGTTAGATTTTATGAAGAAAGAGGCAGATGAAGAACAAAAAAGACACCAACAACAGATGGACATTGAAATACAAAGACTTGAAATTATGAAAAGCATTAAGGAAATCTATGATAGTCAACGGCCTTGGCTTTGATGAAAGCATCGCTTCCCTCAGTCGATCTTTGACTTTCGCTCAAGAAAGACTACAGTGTGCGCCAAGTTACTTTTAAAGTGTTGTAAAATTAAATATAGTAGTAAAGTTAGCAGTTTGACACATATTCCACCAAGTGTTCGATAGCCTAGGGGTAGTGGCGTCGGCTGGTGAATCTCAGGGTCGTGGGTTCAAATCCCGCTCGGAACAGACAAAATTTTTAGAAGCTTTTTTTCACAATAGTGAAGTGAGCGATATTATATATTGGGAAAAGAAGCAGATGGAGAAGGAGAAAAGGGCGGGGGGATCGAAAGATTCCTCCGCAAAGTCGGATGATGTTGCAGTTGTGCCGTCAGCAGCTGTACATCCGAACACCAAGGTAATAGGCATGCAGCAGATGAAGAAACGTAGGAGGACGTTGAGACCGCAACCCAATCTCGATGCACCGAGAGCCACCTCAGGTAAGCTGCGAGCTGGGGTGGTAGGCAAGGAGCGGGCAGCAACAACAGCAGGTCAGATTGGTGATACTGACGAGTATTCCGACTCGGCTGGCACCGAGTATATGTCAGAAGGAGGAGAGGGGCTCTACAGGTCTCCGGGTAGCAATAAATTTGCTTTGCTGTCGGAGCCAGAGCCGCAGACAGACAGGGAGCTGGAAGGGGGAAAAATACCCCCAGGAAGAAACTCTGGTAAGCGAGCTGGAGGAGGCCCTCCAGGCAAAGAAAGCTGAGGTCGACAGGTACCAGCAGCACCTAGATAAGCTGAAGGAGGAGATGGAGCCCCTTCTCAGCCAGATCCGAAATAAGATGGAAGCGCTCCGCCAAAAAGAAGCAGAGGAAAAGCTGGCCCAGAAACAGCTGCAAGCTAAGAGAGCAGCAGAGCGGCAGCAACAACAACAGCAGCAACAGCAGCAAAAAGTCCAACTAACAACGGACCAGCAGGCGGTGCAGGGTACAAGAAAAACACCGCAACAACCACAGCGGCAACAAGCGCAACAACAACAGCAACCAAAGCCCGCAAGGAAAAACACAGAAGCGGAGCAAGGCGCCCAAAAACTAAAGAAAGCAGCAGGCCCATATACTGAGGGCCCAACAACGTCAGCAGCAGCAATACAACAACAGAAGCAGCAACAGGAGAAACAACAACAGCAACAGCAGCAGCAACAGCAGCAGCAACAGCAACAGCAACAGCAACAACAACAGCAACAGCAACAGCAACAGCAACAGCAACAGCAACAGCAACAGCAACAGCAACAGCAACAGCAACAGCAACAGCAACAGCAACAGCAACAGCAACAGCAACAGCAACAGCAACAGCAACAGCAACAGCAACAGCAACAGCAACAGCAACAGCAACAGCAACAGCAACAGCAACAGCAACAGCAACAGCAGCAGCAGCCAGAACAACGACAGATGCAGCAGCAACACCAGAAGCAGCCACAGCCGAAAACGGAGAAAGTGCCACCAATTAGGACATTCAAGCTCGACCTAAAGGACATAAAACAGGTATGTAAGCGGGCCACAAACGGCCACTTTCTTATAAAAATAATAAATGAAAAAGAAAAGCGATACTCGGTTCAGTGCTTCTCACTGGCCGAATACAAAACAACTAAAGAGCTATTGAGGGAAGTCACAGCTGAATTCTTCAGCTTCACGCCTAAAAGCGAAAAAATGAAAACGGTCCTCCTGAAGGGCATAAGTTCCTGCACGGAACCGGAGGCGCTCTTAGATGAGCTCCGTCAAAAAGCCAGCGACGATCTCGGGTTTATCGGGGTCAAGCCATTCACCACGGTGAAGTCAAGACGGGGGGGTTACGGGTTGCCAATGTTCCTCGTAACATTATCGCCCCACAGTAAGTTTGAAAGTCTGAGGAATATTTCCCGCCTCGACTTCCAGGCTGTACGTTGGGAAACATTAAAAAGACACAACGACATGCTTCAGTGCATGCGTTGCCAGAGGTTCGGCCATGTCGCAGCCAACTGCGATATGCGGATGCGCTGTGTCAAGTGCGCAGAAACCCACATAAGGGGTGAATGTCAGTTAGGGATTGAGCGGGTTGAAGATTTAACCCAGCTAAAGTGTGTCATCTGCGGAAACGAGGGGCACCTCGCTAATTATAGGGGCTGCCCTAAGGTTCAGCAAATAAAACAACAACAGGCCAGTCAAAAAGCCGAAGTTCGACAGGCTCCAACAACAAAATTCATGGTTCCTAATTTTTCTTACGCCCAAATGGCGTCAAGAGATAGGATTACGAGACAGGCCCCACCAACGGTTGCCCCAAAGGCCCCAGTGCCTAAGGCGCCAGAGGTACAGGCCGACATTGTAGCTTTGTTACTGAGCATTCAAGGCCAGCTAGCAGGACTGCAAAGTCAGTTAAAGGAGCAAGGCAAAAGGGTAGACCATCTCTACTCTTTGTTGCCTGGCCTAGTGCAACATAGACCATAATGGGCGCGCTACCGGAGACGCGCTTAAAAATCCTGGCTGTGAATATAAATTCACTGATTAGGATTGAACGTAGAGCTAATTTGTTCCAATTGTTGAAAGATCTCAGTCCAGATGTGTTTTTGGCTAGCGAAACCAAGCTAAACCTGAAACATAAATTGACTCATAAAAATTACAATATCGTAAGAAGAGATCGACCCGACTCTACTCAAGGAGGCGGTGTCGCCATCTTCATACGAAAAGGCATTATTTATAGAGTCATATACAACAATGATCTTCGAAAGCTCCAGACGCTAGAGGTTTGCGTCATATGCATCTCTCTCACTCAAGGGAAGCGGATGTATGTGATTGCGGCCTATGCGGCTGAAGCTCCGCAGGCTATTACTTTTGACTCAGAGCTCGAGATTCTTTTTAGAACACTTAAACTGAGCTTGGAAGAAAACTACTATATTATGGCCGGTGATTTGAACGCAAAACATGAAGATTGGGGAAACCAAACAAATAATCTCAGAGGTAATCATCTTTTTAATTTGATGAATCTTTACAGCGTTGAATATGGTATTGACCTGCTGACTACCGAAAGGCCGTCGTATCCAAGGAGCGGTTCCTTTCTGGACCTTTTGCTGTACGATACCAGACTGACAGTTACAGACAAAGTGGGTAATCACCCTCGAAACTGCTTACAGACAATCGAGTACGACAGTGATCACTGCGGACTGGCTGCTGTAATTCAGATTCCGAACGAACGCGTGGAGTTGGAGGAATACGTTGCAGTGCATTCTTACAATTACAGTAAGATGCGCTGGCCTCGTTTCACCAACGCCTTAGCGAGAGAAATTCGTTCGAGTGACATAGCCCCACCAACATCTACAACAGATGGACGAAACGATTAAACGAACAATTGAACGAACAATACCCAAGTACAAAGAACGCGACCAAATGGACGTCTACAGAAACGCGACCATAGACGCACTACATAGACATAAGAGTGGTTTACTGACAAGACTTAAAAACTTATACAGACGATTCACAGACCCGCACGACCTGGAGGTTAGGACACTGAAGTCGTCAATAAAGAATGTCAATCAATTGATTAAAGATAACTACAGGTTATCTATCAACAAGTTTTGGGACAACAGGATTCGTTCTGTAAAGTCCAACGACCCAAGTATGTTTCCTGAAATCAATAAGATATTTAGGAAAAATAATCAAAACGACCTTCCGTGTCTTAAGCTCCAGAGAACAGTAGAGAACACAGACGTACTCCTGACAGCGCAAATAGATCCAGAGGAAGCCGTCTTGGACGATGACTTCTATATAGTTGAAGATCCGAGGGAGAAGGTGGAGGCGGTGGGGGCTGCGTTTCAGCAAGTGTACAAGGTAATGCTTGCATTCGCCCGAACCACGACCTGAAAAACAGAGCACTACTGCATCACTTCTATCTTCGAAATGAAATAACACAATGGCGATCTGAGAACCCTGGTTTCTTGAGGTTTAATGACGATCTTTTGGCAAATGCCACAATCGCCGAGCGAATAGGGACAAGTCCCTTGTTAGTGACGAAGATGGATCTCCAGCTCATCTTCAGTTCTATTAAGAATAAGAAGTCAGCGGGTGTTGATGGTATATCTAACGTTGTACTAAGACATTTACCGAATGAGGCAATTGACATTTATGCCACACTCTTTAACAATGCGCTAAATAATGCATATTATCCAGTGCATTGGAAGACAGCGGTGGTACATCCTCTCCCGAAAAAGGGAAAGGACAACTCCAATCCGTCCAATCTTCGGTCGATAAGTCTTCTTCCGAGCATCAGCATCGATCACCACAAAAATTATTTTTAAGAGAGCAAAATTCGTATTCAGAATTTAAAATAAAAAAACCTTTCTACTCGTAATTCATGCAAGTCTTTCTTTTTCATTTTATCGAAACCTGCAATTACAAATAAATAATGTACATGACTACATATCTATAGGTAGGTCGAAAAAATGCATATCTGTAATATAGGTACAAAATCTTACATAATAACTCTGAATTATTTCAAATTCAAGGTCAACATCACCAATTTTCCATTTTATGAAATAGGTGTATACCTACATACCAGGGACGAAGCGTCCATATATTGAGTGGAATGAGTGCTTCCGTTGAACCATTTGAAAAAATCGTACCTAGTAAGGAATTAAATTCAAAATTCCAAATTGTATTAATATTTTTATTATATTATTTGTAATTATTATTATTATTATTTGTATCTATTAATGAATCTTCATTTACTCTGTAAATTACATTCTAACATCATTATGACAACATTATCATCTTTTACTAAAATACTAAAGGAAATCAAGATCTCTCTGGTTATTACAACTTGAAATATCACACTGCAAACCTACTGAGAATGCTCAACATCACTCCATTATTTATAATGCTCAATCTCATTAAAGTTCTTGCTAAAATGCTTAACAGCTATACATTCCTTATTATCGCCTCCTTAACTCAATTTCAAAATACCCTTCCACTCCAAGTCAACTGAAAATTATACCTACAACATCACTCACCAATATTCACAAAATGCTCAAATGGCATTCCATTATTTCGCATACTAAACTTAGATCTCAACCCAAAGTCAAAATAATTTTGTCTCGTTTCTTGCCTTTTGCCTACTGTGTGAAGAATGAGTTGAGTGAATGCATTACGAGAATTTCCTACAAGAGATAGCTAGAAAAACAAAGATTTATCTATTGAGTTGCTTAGTTTCTTAAACTGATAATGAGTTTAATTTTATGGACAAAAGGGGTAGAAAAGTTTTATTTTAATAGGTAATGTGTGTGCAAATTTAGGTGCAATTCATAACTATCAAAAAACAAACAAATATGAATTTAAAAGGTGGTAGTTTTTTAATTATTTTCGTGGCGATAAATACGAGTACAATCCACCTGTTTTCTGTTTATTTTTTGTTATTATAAAAAAAGTGGTCAAAAATAGTATTTCTTATATTCATATCTGAGGTTTCTTGACATTCCAGCAGAAATATACTCGAAACTAAAGGTTATTTTCAATTATGAGAATTTTAAATCAAAAAAAAACTTTAAGGAATCTTAAGATTTTTAATATCCCGCAATAATGGCATCTGTAGAGAGATCATGTTCATGTCTTAAGAGAATTAAATATTTTTTTAGAAATAAATGTGGACAAGAAAGGCATCTACTCGTAGCTTAGTTCTCATTTATAATTAATTTTGCCTTAAAAGAAAAAGGAAAAATCTTTGCGCAAGGCATCAAGCTCTTTTTTTTTTAATTAGACTTTACTGTAATATATTATTTCAGCCATATTTATAAACTCATTATAGTGAGTACATAAGGCTATGCAACCCTTATAATGCCTCTAAACGCAAAATCGTTATTTATAAAACTTATGTGACGTTGAATAGAGGCATTATAAGCTAAACGCGTTTGGAGGTTGAATTGTGCCTACATAAGGACATTTTAGTATTGAACTGTCACATTCTCTTTGACATCACATTGAAATATAAAGATTATCAACAAAAAAGAATGCCTTTGACTTGATATTGAAACTAAAACTTTGTGTTATTTTTATTTATTGAAACAAAAATGTTATACTAATATATTAAAAACAAATTGAATTGAAGATTGTTTAGAATTAAATAGATAAATATACTTGTTGGTGATGTCTCTCCACGCATCCTTCTTCATCCGGTGTGTTAGTGTTGTAATTATTATCTTGCATTATTGAATTGTATCCTCAAGAACTTGTCTGAGGAGTATTCCAGCTATAATGAAACGAATAACAATTTGATTTCCAGTATTGTGCTAGAGATAATAACATACTTTATCTGATGAATCAAAGTTATTTGTTGGAATTCTTTTAGCTTTTGGTATTTTCGTTTTTGTTTATTAAATTCGGTAGACAGACAAGATGTTTTTTTTTTGTTTTTTGATAAACAGCTGAGTGTTATGAAGGCTAAATCGCCGCCTGAGTACTTAAATGCCCCATATCCAAAAAAAATGTTCCCCAGAAAACGAATTTTAAGGTTTAAAAAATAATTTCCTTACTTTCTTCTTGAGAAATATAATGTTTGAATTTTAATATACATTTTTTGAAAATATCTTTGTTGGAATTTGAAGAAAAGAAGTCAAAAACTGTAACGGTTATTTTTTTAAAAATAAAAGTATGAAAAAAGTCAGAAATGGATATAGGACCCTCTTCCATACGAATGTGAAATCGATGAAAACCAAATTGGAAATTTCCTATTGATATAGGACTTTTGTGCACTGAAAGGAGGTAATTCAATGTAAGCAAGAAGAACCAAAAAATTCACAATCACTGGCATTATTTATTTTTTATAATTTTATTTTTATTGATAAGAACATAAAACAAAAAATATTATAAATTTAGTGGGTATACCTTACTAAATCTCATATTGGACTATTTCTAAGTCAACAAAATAAGTGAGAATATGCTTAAGTATTTTAATACAAAAATATGAAAAATACTTAAAACTAACTTTGGTCCTTAAAATTTTCCAGAAAAAGACGTCTTTTTTAATTCGGAATAGTTTATAAAAATTCGTCAACATTTCATTGTATTAAGTATTATTTATTTTCAAGTTTTTTTTAAATTTAAATTTTTTTTTAGCTTTTTTGATTTTATCCACTTTAGTAAAAAATAAAAAAAAATGCTTAAATTAAATCGTTAAAAAAATCTACAAGACTGCATTGAGTGCACCCATCTCTATTTACCCCATGGTTATTTGTTTTTCAACTTTAATGATTTCTTTTTTCTTTACCATCGTCAAAGCGAAAACTTACTTTTGCGTTATTGAAATAACCTCCGATAGAAACCTAGACCACATGTTGTTCTTGCATGTTAAAAGATATAAAGCATATAGAGACATTAAGGATATAGAGCACATAAGCACTGAAAATGTAACTAAGTTACGATAAATATGAGAGCTTAAATGCTCTATATCCCATTTTCTGTGGATATAGGGCACTTATGCATTAAATGAACGTTTTAAGAACTCTTCTGCAAAGATTGCCCCACTTAATACAAATTTTGAATATGCGGCAAATAAGCACTAAAAGGACCCACAAATTAGTGGTCTATGTAGCAAACTGGATTTATGTAACTTCGTTAATAATGAAGATAGAGCAACGGGGATAGCGCCAAACGATAGAGAATATTCGAATCAAAGGGCACGGTAGTGCCCAGCCAAGTTCTGGCACTACACCCTTTTTACAGGAACAAACTCAAGCGACTTTTGACCCCTCCCTATCTTCAGTACCAATCAAGTCAGAAACTTGAAATTCCGAATATTTGCTAGGCTAGTCAGGCAATGCGCCTGACCAAATTTCAATTTTCTAGCATAAGCGGTTCCTGAGATATAAGGCATCAAAAATCACAAAAACCGTAACTGACTGACTGACTGACTGACTGACTGACTGACTGACAGATCATCAAAATTATGGAGCACTTCCCGACATCGTAGAATCTTGTAATTTTGCACAACGGTAGGTCTTGTCATGTAAGCAGAGGAAAAAATCGAAAAATTGAAATTTTCCATTCAGGGGGCGTGGTATCCGCCCACTTTCTTCGAATAGTATCCGAATTGGTGTTGGTTGAATGGAGCACTTCCTACTGCTGTAAAACGATGAAATTTGGTGAACCGGTAGGGCTTATATTGCATATAAAAAACCAAAAATAAACACCAAGATTTTCCTTTCGGGAGGCGTGGTATCCGCCCACTTTCTCCGAATTGGTGTTGGTTGAATGGAGCACTTCCAACTACTGTAAAACGATAAAATTTGGTAAAGTGGTAGGGCTCAAATTGCATTCGAAGAAAAAAATATAAAATTAGCGGTTTTTTATTCAGGGGCGTGGTAACCGCCCACTTCCTCAGAACTGATGTAAATCATATATGGCGCACTTCCAATTGCAGTAGAACAATGAAATTTGGTAGAACGGTAGGGCTCAAATCGCATATAAAGGACCGAAAATAAAAATTGAGGTTTTCCATTCAGGGGCGTGGTATCCGCCCACTTCCTCAGAACTGATGTAAATTATATATGGCGCACTTCCAATTGCAGTAGAACAATGAAATTTGGTAGAACAGTAGGGCTCAAGTCGCATATAAAGGACCAAAAATAAAAATTGATGTTTTCCATTCAGGGGCGTGGTATCCGCCCACTTCCTCAGAACTGATGTAAATTATATATGGCGCACTTCGAATTGCAGTAGAACAATGAAATTTGGTAGAACGGTAGGGCTCAAATTGCATATAAAGGACCGAAAATAAAAATCGAGGTTTTCCATTCAGGGGCGTGGTATCCGCCCACTTCCTCAGAACTGATGTAAATTATATATGGCGCACTTCCAATTGCAGTAGAACAATGAAATTTGGTAGAACGGTAGGGCTCAAATTGCATATAAAGGACCGAAAATAAAAATCGAGGTTTTCCATTCAGGGGCGTGGTATCCGCCCACTTCCTCAGAACTGATGTAAATTATATATGGCGCACTTCCAATTGCAGTAGAACAATGAAATTTGGTAGAACGGTAGGGCTCAAATTGCATATAAAGGACCGAAAATAAAAATTGAGGTTTTCCATTCAGGGGCGTGGTATCTGCCCACTTCTTCAGAACTGATGTAAATTATATATGGCGCACTTCCAATTGCAGTAGAACAATGAAATTTGGTAGAACGGTAGGGCTCAAGTCGCATATAGAGGACCAACAATAAAAATTGAGGTTTTCCATTCAGGGGGGGTTGTATGTTTAATTTATATGGAGCACTTCCGATTGCTGTAATTAAGGTAGGTATGTTAGTGTTATGTATCTTGCCAGGACAAGAAGAAATAATTGAAGCGCAAATTAAAACAACCAATAACAAAAAGAAAATATACCAAAAGAAATAGGAAGCTATAAACTAAGTTGATTTTAGTAGGAAGAGTCCACCCTTCTATCTTTCCTTATCTTTCGAGATTTTGACATGGCAAAATATTTAAATCTTTGCAAAAAGGAGTGAGATCAGACCAAAAACATAAATGTTAAAAAAAGAGCCAAGTTCTTCTATACAAAAACCTTTGTGTAACAAGTCAGCCGTGAAAAGTAATGAGATCTAAAAGTGCGCCAAGTTCTTACTTCATGAAGATTTAATACCGAATATTTAAAGTAGAATAATATTGAAACAGCTACAATTTAATAGAGAAATTTTATTATTTAATGATTACTGAGTAAAATTTGATGGGCTTACTTGGCAAGTTTTTTTTTTATGCCCAATTCAAACGGTTTTAAAAACTTGACCAGTAAGCCCATCAAATTTTACTCAGTAATCATTAAATAATAAAATTTCTCTATTACATTGTAGCTGTTTCAATATTATTCTACTTTAAATATTCGGTATTAAATCTTCATGAAGTAAGAACTTGGCGCACTTTTAGATCTCATTACTTTTCACGGCTGACTTGTTACACAAAGGTTTTTGTATAGAAGAACTTGGCTCTTTTTTTAACATTTATGTTTTTGGTCTGATTAGTATAACTGCATCTTTAACTCAGTTTCCCGAAAAAGTGGTCTGTGGGGCATTTAAGTACTCAGGCGGCGAAATGTAATAGATTCTTACTTTTTGGTACTTTATTTGACACAAGCTCATTATAACTATGCAGGGTAGCAAATGTTTTATAAATATGAATTTGCCTAGTGGATGAATAAGTCCTTATGCATTGCATAACTATTCACGCGTTTAGGGAATTCTAATAAATACGGCTGTTTATGTATATTATTTTATGTGTATTATCATTAAGTGGAATTTAAAAGGTTGGATCTCAAAGGTCTTTCATTTTTTGTTTTATGTTCAGTGCTTCCACTATCGAAAAACTCACGCCTCGTGCCTGCTACATACATACATACACAGATATGTAGGTAACTTCATTTTGCTCGACATATTGGAGCTTCCAGGTAGATACAAATAATCAGGCCTATCGGGAATTGTATTTCCCATGAAATTTTTCCCATAATCGAAAAATAGGTATCGGGAACCTCTTTCGAAATTAGGGAAAAATTCCCAGAGAAAAAAAGACCTATCGTGAACAAATTTTTTATGGGAAATTTGTTGCTTTTTCCCTCGGAATATTTCCTTGCCATTTTGCGTGGGAATTCAAAACAACAAACAACGATGTAAGATATTCTCTAGAAAAAAAATTAATAAAACTAAAAATAGAGTATTTTTTTAGGTCAAATTCTTCAAATTCGAAGCAAATGGAAGTTTTAATTAACTTTATGGAAAAAAACCGAGATATTGCCATTGGATTCACTACAAATAGAACGAAGGAAGATGTGAAAAAATGTTGGAAAAACGTTGAAAGTGATCTCAACTGCATTGGCCCTCCATTAAAATCTGTTGCCGAGTGGAAAAAAGTAAGTGGTTAATTATTTTAACGATGTTTTCATTAAAACAAAATAATTTAAGGTTTGACTTGATAAAAGAAAATATGTGAGGAATAAAGTGTCAGAAAATTTAAGAAACAAAAAAGCGACTGGCGGAGGCCCTTGCAAAGAGTATAAGTTCAGCTCCTTGGAAGAAACCATCATAAGGATTTGTGCAATGGGAGAATCAGTTCAAGGATTTCCAAACGCTTCGACTTTTGGTTTGCCTTCCAGCTGCAAGAAAAGGAAATTAAATATCGACGAAAATGAAAACGTTGAAAAAGAAAATTGCTTACCTTTATCAACAGGCAATCGTCCTGTTGAAGCTGAAGTCCACCAATGGTTAGATGAAAACAATTTATTGGATATGCTTAATAATTCACCAGAACCGGAGGCACAAAAGGAAAAAAATGCTGAACAGGAAGAAACGGTGAATATTCCAACCAGACAAGAACTCCACGTCCGACAAAAGAAAGACAAAAAGGAATGACATCACAAGTCGCTTTGGAAATAGAAATAGAAATTCAAAAAGAGCTCAACAACAAGATTGATAATGCCGTCTCAGCAATGAAGCATCACCAAGAAGCAATGGAAACAACCTGTAAAAAAATGTACAGGTCAATTGACAGACTTTATGACCAGCAGAAAAGAGTCTTGGAAGAAACGAAACGACACAACATTGAAATGGAAAAAATGAGGATGCAAGAAATAAAGGCAAAGCTTGAATTCAAAAAAAGGCTAATTGAAATTGAAGAGGAAAAATTGCAAAAGTTCAACTGAACTCGTTCGATTTTAAAAGTTTCTTTTATTGTGATAAATGTTTTAATTTACTTTTTTTTGTTTACTTTTTATTTTTTGTTTAAGTTTATAGAGTAAATTCATATATATATTTTCTTTTTTCTTTTAGCATTGTTGCGAGGCAAGAGGAGCGGAGGATTGTTGGTATTAGGGATAGGTAGGAAAAAGGATAGGATAGGAAAATGGAAAACGAAGAGGTCAGAAAAGGGATGGAATGTCAAATTTCAAGGGGCGCGGCCTGCTTGCTACGCACGGCAGTTAGCTCGTCGGACGGGGGGGATCTTGCCCCTGAAATTCAACCTCACCTACAACAAAAAAACACAAATCAGGCCAGAGAAAACTATCAAACGACAGCGGACGGACTATCACCACACCAAGGCGCTGCTGGTGACATTGCAGCGTGGCCTTAACCCACCCAACCTGGAAATCTGCGGCCATGTTTAGATTTCCCCAAACGAAGTTAGATGATCGCGTTCGGATTATCCCATCTTCACCTCAGTCGCTTTGCTACTCTCCACACCCCTGAAAAATTACCTCTTTAAATAGTCATGATTTCTTTACGAAATCAAAGAAAACAGAAAAAAAGTTTCTTTAAAAGAGACGTTTTGTGAAGTTTTATTAAGTTTTAGAATGAGATCGCAGCCTAGCATAACAAAATTTTCTTAATTATGTAACTTTAATAAATAATTCTTTTTCGCTTACAGTTGCAAAATTTACACTTAAACAACAATGAAGTAAAAAAACATGTGATGAGATTTGTTTCTCACGAGGACCATCATACTCCGCAAAGCAAAGAAAAAAACGCAGAAAATAAATTCCCTACCTGCTTAGAGCTCTGAGGAGGTGGACTGCAACAAAAAAAGATAACAGAATGACAAAAAAAAGGAGTAAAGAAAATGACGGGCCCTGAAAACCAAACTTTTCACTTACAAAAAATATTTAAACAATAAAAATGGAATATTGAAAAAAAAAACGTAATGATGTAATAAAAATAAAAAAAAATATGAAGATAATAACACTATACTGAACTATGTAATAAAATTAATGACAAAACTTTTAACAACCATGAAAAAACTTCACGTCTCGTACTTTACAATTTACTCTCGTTATTCCGCGAACAAAAACAGGAACACAATGATTTTAAAAGATATAACGGTATGTTTGATTTATGTTCTTGGTCAAACTCTATCATTTAATTTATAATTTGCAAACAAAATTGCGTAAAGCACTTTACGATTTTATGTTTTATTTTGAATTTTTAATTTTTTCTTATCTTTTTAGGATCACCTGGTATACCCTGAGTCATGGGTATTCTGGCGGCGTAATTATCAATCCAGCTCCAACTGGGTCTTCTGGTGCTAAATTCCAAACCCCTGTCCGTAATCCGTCAAATCACAAAGAGTCTTACGACAAAGGGGTGATAAACGGTATCCTGGTGGTTTTATTTGACCATCAAACTGACACAGTATATGCTAGGGTCGTCAAAAATATGGATATGACACAATTCAAAAATATGTGCTCGACACATGGATATTGTCACATGACACCAGTAAAAAAAATATCTTCAGGCCGCAGAAATAAGGTTATGGCTTCATCAAAACAAACCAGTGGCGGCCCAGTACTCCGCTGGCCAACTGGAACCGCCAAAAATCCACAACAGGGTGATATATTATATCCTGTATAATATTATAGTATTACCATCAATTTTATCAATAAAAACTTTCTTTTTCTCACTCACCCAATAGAATTTAATATTTTTGATTGCAAAAAAAAAAATGGTTATTATAATCAACCGGGGGATTATTTCAACTTAATGCGATATATGTACACCGTAAGTAAAATTTTTCTTTCTTTATTTTAAGACTAAAAAAACACAAAAAAAAAGTGAAGTTATTAATTATTTACCAACAAACAAAACACATTTAGTTCCACAAAATTAAGATAACGAAAATACACGTCATAAGTTCACTTTTCTTACTTTTTAAATCGTTTCAAGATTAATTAATAATTTTACTATAACAAAAACACGATGTCCTCTGATCGCCAAACTAGTATGTTGTATTTTGTTCGCCAGTGGAGAAAATTTCAACACATGATTTAGCTGTCAAACGGGGTTTTCGTCTAACTATTGCAATTGTTTTTGCAATTTCTCCTCTCTAACCGGTGGCATCATCCGATCTAATACACCCTCATCAATTGTACGTATATATGATGTATTATACGTCATAATATTAGTTCATTACTAACAAACAATCTGACGTTGACATTTCACCAAGCTTCATCTGTCACTTTCAGCCTCTGACAGACCATTATTATAGCCAACCCGTAGATGGCGCTGTTCCACCTTACTACCCCGATTACACTTGGTTTACACGTCCACTTATTTCATTCATAGATTTTATCGTGTAAATGACACTAAAGCAAACCGGGCGGTCACAACAGCATTTAACTCCAAAGTTAAATAACAATAATAAACAAATCTTATATACGTTAAAATCAAAAACTATTTCAACTGAACTCATTCGATTTTAAAAGTTCCTTTTATGGTGATGAATATTTTTTTTTTTACTTTTTATTTAAGTTAATAGAGTCAATTCATGTATATATTTTCTTTTTGTTTTTAGTATTTAACTCCAAAGTTGAATAACAATAATAAATAAATCTTATAAACGTTAAAATCAAAGACTATTTCCTATTTCTCTTCTTATTCGTTTTGCTTCGCAATTGATTTCTGAATCTGTTGCAACCAAGTCATCACGTCTATCATTTGTGTTACTAGAATCTTCATCTATAAATTCAGTATTTGCTGCAACATCGGTGGGAAAATCGCTTTTGAAGTGAATACACATGTTGTGTAAAGCGCAGCAAGCATTCGTTATTTGGATTGCCTTTTTTGGAAGGTAGTGAAGTTCTCTAGCCCCAAGCAAGCACCTCCATCTTCCTTTAAGCACCCCATTAGTCCTTTCAATTATGTATATTCCGGCATCGAGTATGGGCTTCATTGAATTTGGCTTCCGACGAACCTTCTTCGGTTGTTCTATGTGGTACCAACAGCCACGGCTCCAAAGGATATCCACAATCACCTGTTAAAAAGTTTGATTAATTAAGTTTATTTAGTTGAATACAACTGATTTAAGTACCCAATAGCCAAGAATTTCTTTCACCATTTAAATATTGTTCTTCCATCCACGATCGCAGTTCACTTACTTTCCAAATTAGTGAATCATGACATGCTCCTGGTTGAGTAGAATCCACAAATCGTATTCTCAGCTCATCATCGCAAACCTTGATATAAAAAGTTATCGAAGAAACAAAAATTGAAAAAAAAAACTACTTACAAGTAAGACGTTCATGCTGTAATATCCTTTCCTATTATAATATAAATGTTTGTTTGTTGGTGGAGCAATTATTTTCACATGAGTGCCGTCTATGCATCCTATTATTCCAGGAATTTTATGTTTTTCATAAAATGTTAAGCTAGTTTTCCTTTTTTCTTCTTGGGTCATTTGCATCTTGATCCATAACGGGCAAATTTTGTTTTCAAAGAAATCCAATACATTTGAGAGGACTTCTGAAAATGAAGATTGAGCCAACCCAACTTCGTGGTCTTTTCCGACTCCTGTCTGATACCCACCTTCTGCAAAGAACCGCAAGCACGCACTTATCTTAATGAAAGGAGGTATAGCGATAGGTTTCTTTGATTGAGGTAAGAAATCAGACAGGGTATCAATTAAATGTTTAAACAATGGCTTGTTTACTCTATAATAACGATGGAATCTGAAGATCAAAACGATATCAAAATTGAATGAGTCAATCGAATGTTTCAACTTACAGAGATTCTGGTAGCTCTAAAGGATTTGAATGATCCCTCAAACTCCGCCTTATTATTCTCTGCTCATTTCGTGCCCTTTGTTCTATCTCGTCAATTAATAATAAAAACGATATTCTTTGCATTTTCAATTTGCTTATAATTTAAACCACTGAGCAAAATAAATAAACTCTTTTGTATTTACTGCAAAATCAAATGTCAAACTCTTCGAAAACAATATTCGAATATTTTTTTTTATTTTTCATGTTGGTAAAAGTTGTTCCCAGGGAAAAGCATTCCGTGGGGAATTCCCGATAGGAGGAATGCATTCCCGGGAGCTATAAAATTCCGTGGGAAAAATATTTCCCAAGGAATTCCCGATAGGGCTGAATATTTTTTTCTTGCTCAAATGTTCCATCGCCTAATACTTCACACAACGGAAAGGTTGAACCTACACTTACCCCTCTATACATCTTTAAACTACCCTTTTCTGCAAACAGATCAAACAGAGCAGAGGACACAAAAATAAAACAAGCAAATGAAAGAAGGTTGTGTGTAGGCTGTAACTTCTCTGCAACCCAAATGCAACTTTCGAAGATCAAACCTGTTGAATGTACAAATTCGAAGTTCCAATCTTCGAATCTGAGTTCGACATTTTGGACGGAGGCCTCTTAAAACAATTTTTTATTATTGTTAATTTTATTTTAAGAAAGGTGAAGTTCCTATTTATTTTGTTTTAAGAAAATGAAAGTTCAATTTTGTTTTAAGAAAAAAATGTATTATTTTTGTTTTAAAAACGAATTAAGTTATGAGTTTTAAGCTGATAAAAATGTCATTATTGCGTTTCTTTTGTCTTTTGCTTCTGTGGCTTGTTGTTGTTTGTTCATAGACTGTTCCTTCAGATCTTGAATATGGTGTAGATGAAAGATTATCATCGTATGAATTGTCGACATCGTTACTTTCAAGAAGTCCTTCGCATCTTGTTATATAGTTATGCAAAGCTACACACGTAACAATAAAATGCTTCGAGTTTTTTATGTTGTATACTGGAAGATACTTAAGAATTCGGAACCTTCCCTTTAAAATTCCGAAAGCTTGTTCAATAAAAACTCTTGTTGAACTCAAACACACATTGAAAAGTGTTTGATGATTGTTAAGATGACCATTATCCCGAAATGGGACCATTAAATAAGTTGACAAAGGGTGTGCTGAGTCTCCTAAAATATGTGCTCCAGCGGGAATCTGAATCGATCCGTTCAGTAGTCCTTTCCCTAAAGAACTGTTTCGCCACACTGCAGCGTCATGCGTTCGTCCTGGCCAACCAAAACATATATCCGTAAAAATGCAGTTAGCATCACAAACTGCCTAATTATAGTAAGAAAACTAAATATGAATAATATGTGATTTATTAAACTTCACTATTCTTCTTACCTGGAGTATCATTGAATAAGTTCCGTGTCTGTTATAATCACCCCTATCACAGAGTCCCTCGTAACAAATCCCTGAAAATTTTGTTACGCTACGAATACGAATAAATTTACATCATAAGCCCCGAACGGAATCAAAAAACATTTTCCGAATTTCGGAGTTTCAAAATCAGTTGATTTGCGTCAAAATGTGAAAAAATAAATAAATTTCCTTTGTTCATCTTTTGATTTGATTTTAATTTTGTTGGTCGTTAAAAATAAATACCATTGCCGTTGCAATCTTTGTAATAAATGTAGAAAATACGCAAAGAAGACAAAAACTAAAAATGAGATTCATTACGGAAGGATACCAATATTTATTTGTATTTACTTTATTTGCCCTTCAAAAAATAAAAAATATAAACAAATTCACATGAAAACAATAATAAAAATTGTTTATATATATTTTATTTGCATGTCCTTTATCTTCGTGCGCTTAATTATATTTGTGTTTCGTTTTAAGTTGAGCTCCGATCAAAATATCTGTTCGTAGAAAAAACTGCCCAACTTCCTATTCATTCGGGGCTAGTGATACCATTATTCACGAACTCCGAATTTCGTAGCAAGTTTTTTTTAGTACGACGGGAGTGATAATACCTTTTTTCGGGGTTCGTACTACGAATCTATTACGACGGGGCCTGTGATAAGGCTGACTCCCCGTCCTACGCAGAATCTGTCTGAGAGGTCCCTATAAGAGCAACCGGTAGCTAGTTTCCAAATTGTTAAAAGCAGAGACTTGTCTATGCTTATTTCAGGTCGTCCAGTTCTTTTTGTAATCCAGAAATGTCTTAGTTTTTTTGATAGCTCCTGCGTTTTTTTATTTGAGATTTAAATTGAATATTATAAAATCAACTTTTCTTACCATGAACGTGTTTCTGCTCATCCTAAAATGACTTTTGAAAACATCGTCTGGAAATTTTTTGATCAAATTAAAAAATCCCGTATTTTTCGGAATTTTACGTTTTTTGAACAAACATTTATAAATAATGTTTCTTTTTACATTTGTGTTCTTTTTTTTTTTGTAAAAAATTGGTGTTGTGGTGCAACAATTGAGCAAGATCTTTAATAAAATTTCTTTTTTCTGGTAGTCCATTATCGATTCTAGCAACAATCAAAAACTTATGCAAATATTCGTTCCGAAATGACATATGCATGCAATGCAAACATATGCTTTGGACATTTCAACTTGCTTTTTTCATTTGCTTTGCATGTGATTTGCTTTGCAAATCTTGCGTTTAGGAATTTGGCCTCATACTTTTCATGACTTTCAAGTCAAGTGGCAAAATTCCTGAACCCAAGATTTACAAAGCAAATAAAATGAGCATAATAATTTCCACATTTGCACAAGAAAAAGCATCTACTGCACTTTGGGACACTCTGCTTAGCATAATTTAATAGGAATTTGGCCTAAAAATTGTACGGTAGATCTTTTTTAATTAAGAGTTGGAATCAATGATTATTGTTTGAAATCTGTTTCAAAAGGAAGAGATGTAATTAATTTTGTTTACTAATATAATAAATTTTTATAGAATTTCTTCCGCTTCTAAGAAGGTGCGTACAAAATATTCGTTCCTGATTTACAGCCGCGAGCAGTAAAATAGTAGTGGGCACTGTCGTTTTAAATATCTTTGAGTTTGTGGAAATACAAAAGCTTTTTAGCATTAACTGCATTGCGAAAGAGGAGCACATTTCCCTACTATGTCCATACAAAAATGCAAACAGATTTATAAAGCCGCAAATATATTTTTTTATTTTCTAACACATGTCATGATGCAACAAAGTTTTGAAGAGCAATAAAATAGTACTCGTAGTATGATAGTAAAAAGTATTTTATTCGAAAAATAATTATTTTAGTTTTTTTTTTATAAACAAACTTAATACTTAGTAGCATGACCATGATTTTTTATGACAGCTATACAACGCTTTTTCATAGAATCTACAAGGCCTTCGCATCTCTTCAGTGGTATAGGCCCCGATTGCGGTTGTCGACGAACAATCGACTCGCCCTTTGTCGATTGCATCGATTAGGACGTGTATCTGATATTGTGTAACTTAATCGAAAGAACAACGTGTTATTGTGAATATTCCGAAAGTATATTGTGAATATTGCTATTTTGACTTTTTGAGTTCATTGAAGTGTTTTTAATTAAATTTGCTTTGATTTGTGTCCTTTCTTTAAAATTGTGTTGGTTGGATCGTGTTTATTTTTTAATTCAAATTCAAAATGAGTCAAATTGAAATTTGGTTTAGTGAGAGTGATTCAGATAGCGAAAACGAGTATGAAATAATTGAAATAGCACGAAGAAGGAGACAAATAAGAGACACTTCCAATCCTCTAGAACTGGAGGAATCAATGTAGATAAGATATTTTAATTTAAAGTTTTTGATTTTTAAAATCCACTTTTTTTTCAGGTTTTTAAAATACTTTCGTTTGTCTAAAGAAGCTTTCAGCCACCTTTTAATTGAAATTGACTCTAAACTGAAACCAGCTATTAGAAGCTCTTCCATTCCTAACATACTGAAACTTGCTACGGCTTTAAAATTATTTGCTCATGGATCTTACCAAGTATGTGTTGGAAATGAATTCTGTCTTGGTCTTGCACAACCCACGGTATCATTAGTGCTCAAAGAAGTTCTCTTGGTACTTGAAACACACATTTGTCCGAAATGGATAAAATTTTATAATTCTGATGCGGATAAGAATCGGGCAAAAATCCAGTTCTACGAAAAAAGTGGAATACCTGGTATAATAGGTTGTGTTGACGGTACCCACATAAAAATATCGTCTCCAAGAAAAGAACTCCAACACGCCTACTATAATCGCAAAGGATTTTATAGCATAAATGCTATGGTTGTGTCTTTTTGCTCTAAATTCCAGTATTTTTGTAAACGTTCTTTCCATTAAAGGTTTGTGATGATATAATGAGAGTGCGATACATCAATGCACGTTATCCTGGGGTGGAATCGCGTAAGGTGATAGTTGACTATCAATTCGTTGATAGTCGTTTTTGACTATAGCTGTCTCTCTCATATCAATTAAGAATTATAGAGAGAGCGATGCTCAAAACGACAATCAACAAATTGATAATCAACTATCACCTTACGCGATTCCATCCCTGGATCAGCACACGACTCATTTGTTTTTAATATGTCTGACCTAAAACAGATTTTGGAAGAAGGGCATCTTAATGGTGTAACAAATACTTGGCTTCTAGGTATAACAAATAAATTAAATTTTGTTTAGTTTCTGATCAATAAATGGTTTAAGGTGACGCTGGATACGCTCTTAAACCTTATCTCCTTACACCATTTCGCGATCCAGAGGCAGGGTCACTCGAATTAGCTTTCAACAAAAGACATGCAAAAGCTAGGAACATTGTCGAGCGTACGATTGGTGTCTTGAAGAGCAGATGGAGGTGTTTACTAAGAGCACGTGAACTGCATTACAATCCAAAAAAAGCTACGCAGATCACAAATGTTTGTGCAGCTTTGCATAATATTTGCATTGCCAGGAATGTCCCTTTGCTAGAAGAAGTAGAGAATGATCATATTGACGATGAAACATCACATAACTTTTTGGAAAATATTTCGGGTACAAGTAATGAAGGTTTGACTATCAGAAACAATATTCTGAGATACATAAATAACACAAATCCTTGAATTAAAAAACTTATTTCATTTTATTCAAACAAAAACTTAAATGTATGTATATGTATATCACAAAATTAGGAACTTCATTCGTAAAAAAAATAAATAAATAAAAAATATGTACATGGTTTATAAATATGTCAATTTGTATAGGCATACTTTGACAAATTTTCTTTCTGGAGCTCCAGAATTTCTTGCTTTAGTTTCAATTTCATTGTTCTGTCCTGAGCTTTCTTCTTAACCGCATCTTTATATGACGACAGCTTTTCTTTTTTCAAAGCTATCAATTCTTTTTTGGTATCTTTTTGCAAGTAATACGTTTTCTTTGCGTATTCTGCAGTTGTCTTTACGCTTTCTTTAATATCTTGCATCATCTTTCGAACTTCGTTATAAAACAATTCTTGGGAGTTTGTAGACTTCTCTAATAAAACGAGTCTTTCTTGTTTTTTTGTTCCTTTTTTCTTTTCTTTAATAGATTTTTCTGGACTTTTCTTTGTTGACTCTGGTGTGTTTTCTTCTTGTGTTTCAATGAAATCAGCAAAGATAACATTCACACTTTGGTCATCTTCATTCTCAACACGGTCTTCAATTTTTTCCTGCATCAAAAAATCAAGTTTTGCGCCCAGTCCAAATTCTACACCCGGTGGATCCACAATAGTGCTGATATCAAGCAGTCTTATCACGGATTCTTCTAAATCGCTGAAAGTGTGCAGTTTGTTTGGTCCGCCACCAGTTGAATTTATCTCAATCTTATTTTGGGACATCTTCTTCTTGACCTTAAACTTTAGATCTGTCCAAACCTAATAAAATACAAAAAAAACTAGCATTAGGTAAATTGTAAATAATATTTCAATAAAACTGGTTAATAGTTATAAAAAACAAAATCGGTACTTTTGAGCCTTGCATATAATAGAATACAATAGTAAGAGATCCAATGCAGCATTACTTGCATCTATAAACCAATGATGTGATTATTTACAAAATATTTTTATAGGACAAATTCTTGTCCATTTTTAATTCAAGGCTTTTCCGAACGAGTAACTTTTGGTTTCTAAGCATTTATTTGTATATTACCTTGAGCCATTTCTCCCAAGTACGCATGGGGGGACCTGCAGCATTCAATTCCAAAGCAAACTTTTCCCACCTCATCTTTGCCTGGGACTTTCCACAGACGCCTTTCGCGATATCAGGATTTGCTTCCATCAGCCTTACCAATATCCCCATTTGTTTTTTGTTTGTTATGACTTTTGACCTGCATTGACATGATTTTTTTCATTATTTTACATTAAATAGGCAATAGTTTATTTAAAATACTTACATTTTTAACGCAAGACGATATATACACGCTCCAGTCGATGAGAGAATTGTGCACGACAGCAGTCGATTGTCAAATCGAAGAATGTCTATCGAAAACGATGTTCACAATAAGAAAAACAGTCGATTATCGAAAAGAGTCGAGTATCGATAAATAAATCGACAACCGCAATCGGGGCCATAGTCTGCCATGCATGTTCAACTACAGCCCAAAATTCGTTGTTGTTTTTGGGCCTAGCATCCCATACCGCTTTCTTAATATCTGCCCACAGGTTTTCAATGGGATTTAGGTCAGGAGATTGAACTGGCCAACCCATAACCTCAATTCCATTGGCCCGAAACCATTCCTTTGCCAACTTACTAGTATGTTGTTGGAACGTCCATTTTAGCGGCATGTCCTCCTCAGCAAAAGGCAGCATAGTGTTCTGCAGTATTCCTACGTATGCATGCTTGTCCGTTAAATTATTAATTTTATGGATTAGACCCACACCTATGTAGAAGAAGCAACCCCAAACCATGATACTTGATCCGCATGTTTAACCTTCTTTATGGTGTATCGGGGATCATATTGTATATTAGGGGGATGCCTTACATACTGATGAGACCCTTTACCTCCATATAGAATGATTTTGGATTCATCAGTCCACAATACATTCCTCCACTTCTCAATGGGCCAAGAGAGATGTTCTTTGGCGAACTGAAGACGCCGGGTCACATGTTTTTTTTTTTTTCATAAGTGGCACATTGCGTGGGCTGCGAGCATTTAGGGCCGTTTTCTTCACTATGGGGCCTATCGGGAATCTTCCTGGTAATTTTGTTTCCCTCGGAATTTTTTGTTCCCACGGATTTTTTTTCGTCAATCGTGAATCTCCCTCGAAACTTTTCCCCTTCGATAAAAATTAGTACCATGCATCTGTTGTCGAAAAACACATTTAAATTAGGTATGTGTAGTTTTAAGTCATCCAATAACATTAAAATCCCCAGAAATAGAAGAAAATCACGATAGCCATAAATTACGCGGGAATATTTCGAACTCATTCACGATCGCGATTTTTCGAAAATGGGAATTCTTCCCAGGGAAATTTTATTCACGATAGCCCCCTATAGCTCAACTTGAAGCAAACTCTCAAGTTGATCAACTCGAGAGTTGAAACGCAAGTTGAAATTTCTTTTTCTTCACAATTTTTTTCTCAACTCCCGAATTGAAAATCTAAAGTTGATCAACTTCTGATTTGAAAAATATCCCTGGGATATTTGTTAAAATATATACAAGCTGTCACTTTCAAAATTAAATTTTAATTTATTCAGTCAATCTAATTGAATTTTTGTGTGATATTTGTGATGAATGATTTTCTCCTCGATCTACATAAGGATAAAAATAAGTTGTTACCAATCGCGAACGGATGTTTGTCATGGATGTTGCCGTTTCCACAAAGATACATGGTAAATTTGTGGCAGCTAAATCAGCAAATCTGGGGTGGAATCGCGTAAGGTGATAGTTGACTATCAATTCGTTGATTGTCGTTTTTCACTATAGCTGTCTCTATCATATCAATTAAGAATTATAGAGAGAGCGATGGTCAAAACGACAATCAACAAATTGATAATCAACTATCACCTTACGCGATTCCACCCCTGGGAATTTCTGGAGCAGGTTCTATAATTTTCCATCAGTTGCTTTGTTGTGAATAACACCGCAAGCGATGATGATGAGTTTTGCCGTCTCTTTTTTGCACCTAATGTCGGAAGCCAACACGGGAAATCTGCTTTTCGAAACGCCATAATGAACGCTCAACTCAATTGCGAGTGCCTATCTGCAATTCTTTGTACAAATGCTCATCAGCGTTTGCTCTCTCAACTTCTAGTATTTTCGGAAGTTGAGAAAACCAGAAGTTGATCAACTCGAGTTGAGAATCGAAAGTTGAAACTATCAACTTTGAGTGAAGAAAAACAAAATCACAAGTTGAGGTCAACTTCTAGTGAAGAAAATGGTCATTAATTTATGCTCTCGTAGTTGTCTTCTTATCGTATGAACACCACAAGTTAGGTTTAACTCGTCGCGGATTTCCACAGCTGACATTGTTGGTCGATTTTTAGCGCACCTTGTGACTTGTCGTACGGTAGTCTCCGAAAGAATCCGCTTTTTGCCCCGTTTTTCGACTTTTTTTGTAAATGATTGCATTACGTATCATTGGGGCTGAACATCCGACGAGTTTTTCAACTTCCCTATACGTCTTGCCTTGATTTATAAGATTTTGAATCCATGTTCTTTTTTCTTCGCTGCAATGTTTGCTTCGTCCCACTAAATTATGCATAGTCATATTTTTTTTACTTAATACATAAATAATACGTAAAAACTAAAACAAACTTACTTTTTTTTACAAAAAATCGAATATTTTACTGTAAATAATGTTTTATTTTAATAATTTTACTTTTGCTACTATTTTATTGCTCGCTAAGAAAAATCAAATTTCGAAATAAAATAAGCTGTAAATAATAACGGTGTTGATTTGACGACAGAAAAAGCATGGCCAGGTCTGTCACATATAATTGTTCATAAATGTAACCGTAATGGAGACCAGTGGTACACAGGATTCGAAATATGTAGCGAAATTCATTTTACCAGCAGGCACTACTATTTTACTGCTCGCAGCTGTATATGTAAAAACAAAGCTGATTTTAGTTTGTCTTCCCTGAAAAACTTATTTTAACCAAGAGAAAACGTTGAAATTATGAATCCATAACAGTATAAGAAAACCCGAATATTAAATTTAAGACCGCTCACACTTTCAAATAATAAAACAAATCATTTTATTGACCTCCTCATCTCTTATGAAGCAATTCGTACACGTAAACGATAATAATTAAAGGTCAAGAAGCATTTAAACTGAAAACAACAATTGCAATAACAGAACTATACATTTATGTATATGTAAGCTTAATCAACATTTTCACAATGTTACAGAATGAAAAGATACAAATTTAGTTAAAGTAAAAAATATTTTATTGGCAAAAATGTATTGTTTTCACCTTTTTATCACTAAACGCTACCTTAGTCTGTTATATATATATGAATTTATATTTTTTATGCATATATATATAAAAGGTTAATTAAGCAACCGGATAATGCCAGAATTTTAGAATTGGTTTTATTTGTCAAGTGCTGTATTAGTTTTAATTGCAATGACACATTCTTCATTACAAGACTTGAGAACCGTACACTAAACAAAAGAAAAAAACAATTAACATTCTATTCGAAAAACAGTAAGAGAAGGCTTGGGTTACCAAGAGATCCTTTCCAGCATCGAAGTCCGAACGTAAGCTATTGCCCAAATCACCTTCTGGAACTTTAAGATCTTCGCGAATTTCACCATTGTCGGACATCAGAGTAAGGAAACCATCATCACTAATATCGGTTAATTGATAATCTTCTCTTTTAACGTGAGGAACATCCATATTATGTGTTGAGGGACAAATATCTTCGTACCTTAATACAAAAAAGTTGAGATCGTAAGATTTGCTAATAATATTTGAATATTTTTACGGCTTTTACTTTTTGTTTGAAAAAATATCTATTCCAACTAAATGTACTTTAGCATGACCGTGTTTACCGGTTTTGGAAGTCGACATTTCTACTATTTTGCAAGGACGGCCCTTAAGCATGACAAATCCGTTCTTACGCAAGGCAGAACACTGCATAGGATACGTCTGAGAAGCACCGGAATCGCCAGTCTCAAAATGATGTTCATCCATTTCTGCCATTTTTGATTCTCAAAAGTATCACTCTGAAATTAAAAGAAAAAGAATATTAACAGACTTATTAAAGCATTAAAGCGAGTCCGCAAGTTTAAAACCTTATTTATAGAACTTATATTACATTGAACAGATATTATACGCGTATATTATACGCAGATTGATTTCAAATCTAGTGTTTTGTGGGCATAACACCTTGCACGGTTTGTATTCTGAATATTGACCATTGGACTACAAATTGAATTACGATCGTCAGAATTTGTTTTTTTTTTTAATAGTAATTGATTTTTGTGTTATTTTCCAATTGAAGCACCCAGTCAACAACCAGATAACTTCACTTTTTTGCGAAATATGTTTTTTAATGCAGAAATTCAAAAAAAATCCTGGGTCGTTCGGTGTGCAAAAAAAGACATCAAGTTGACTGTTGGATATGGAAACTCAATTTTGGAATTATCACTGTTTGCAAAATTGTTCTTATTTCTTATTTTTGAGATAGTTATTTTTAATTTTCTCAACATTTCTAAAAGTGGAGTTATCCGGTTGTTGCACTGGGTGCTTCAATTGTTCGTGGGGTAAGAAAACGCCCATTCTGTTATAAACAGGCCAGTTGTTATGGCACTAGGTGAAACACAGGTTTGGGCAAATACAAATTTTTCAGAATTTCGTTTTTCTGGCTAAATCTAAATGCTACTACTCTTTCGCCATCACGGCTAAATAATTTGTTTGATATGATGTTTCTTGCCAGAGGCTTGCTCAATGCCGGCTATTGTCCTAATACGAACTTCTACATCATGTGGCTCTGGTTCACTGTCCGCAAGCAAATTATCCATTATTGTCCATATTGACAGCAATTCAACTCTTAATGAGTTTGATTTCTTGTCTAATTCCATTTCCCGAATTGTTTCCCTGCATGCTCACATTAAAGTCCTTAATGCGGGGAACTTCAATGTACATAATTCAAGTTAGGTCCGCTATTCAGGACAAACAACACCAGAAGGAAAATATGTTCAGATCTTTAATGAGATGAACCACCTTACTCAGTTGCTGGCAAAAGGCCCACACTTTCGACTTGTTCCTTAATTCTCACCCTGAGAGATGCCGCGAATAGTGACTCGGCCGAATATTCGGCCAACGATATGTTGTGTATATATCTCCTATGTGACTTTTGACAAGGTAAAAAAGTTTCTGGGTATGTTTTGCTACAGACAATATTGAAAATGATGAAAATGAAATTAAGAGACGACTTCAATATTTGATCAAAATGAAGCATTATTTAATGGACTATAACTGACCATATGCTACATTTTATTTTTTAGGTGCCTTACAATAGTTCGTTCATAATTTAGAGTTCACAAAAATATTAAGTTCATAACATGTATGGTTAACTTTATAGAGCTCTTTACATAATGGCCCATTTCACTCAAATATTAAAGTCGTCTCTTAATTTGATTATTTATAAGGCCCGTTGAAAAAACTGTCATTGAAAACGAAATAGAATTACTGTTCTCCAAGATAGGACGGCAGACACAAAACAGTATCTCTATTTGACAACATTATTTGCTAAAATCTACCTTACATCTCCCGGTACTAGTGTATATAGTGAGAGACTATTTTAAGAAGCTGGAATTGTTTACGAAGTTAGACGTATGTACATACATATATGTACATAATCATTTACTACCAACGAATGCTGAAAAAGCAGTTTTTATTCACCACAACTTGCCCTTAGTAGATTTTAAATACTAAAATAAAAAAAATTAATAAAAATAAAGCATTTTTTGTAAGATATCAAATCTTTTTTTATTCTCCATTTAATATTCGGTATTCGGCCGAATGTTGTAAACTATTGGGCCGAATACCGAATATCAAAAAAATAGGCCGAATACCGAATAGTGGCCGAATATTCGCGGCATCTCCACTGATTAGTATACTACAGTGCAGGAAATAATGGTAAGGACAAAAAGATTAGATCTGGGGCCCTACTCTGTATTTCGTTCCGAAAGTGAAAATTTCCGAAAACGTATATTTGGTACTCTCTATTTCTAAAGCCGAATGAAATCCACCACTTTCGGAATGGCAATTCCAATGGTGAATTTTTGTACTTGGTAATACGTTTTCGATATTTATCAATGATTTGACAGAAAATATTGGAGGTGGAATCAGAATAAATTCAACATATATTCCTGCACTAATGTTCGCAGATGATATTGCTTTATTTGCCGAAACCATTAACAGCATGCAGCTAATGATTAACAGACTTGCAAATTATTGTAAGAAATGGAATTTGTTTGTTAACTTGTCGAAGACAAAAATGATGATTTTTAGAAATGGGGGAGGAAGATATTCTAGAAAAGAGCAGTGGAACTATGATTAACTATTTGGAGACTGGAATGTCCCTACTCTTTTTAAATACGTTAAATCTACACTTCAATTATCTAAGCAAAGTCATGGTGATGAATGAGGGACGACTACCAAAAATAATACTTTCATACCTGATGTTGACAAAAAATAATTGTGTACAAGAAAGGGAGAATATAGCACGCGAATGTGGATTAAACACGAATTTTGAAAATCAGGAAAATGTCTTTAATTTAAAATGTAAATTTTCAAAAATAATAGAAAAAACAGGTAACTTTTTTTACGATTCATACGTAATGAAGCTCAATCATCGCAATATCGAACGTACTTCAGCAAACTCAACTACAACCTTCAAGAAAAAACATATTTTTTTTAACACAAACTCAACACACAAAATTAGCACAGTATTCAAAATAAGAGGAGAACTAATAAACTTAAATTATATACCTCATCGATCTGAGCTTCCAATTGAGTGCAACATTTGTAATCTTAAAGAAATAGAAGATGTGTACTAGGGCTGATGATTCTACCCGGGTAATTAACTACCCGGGTACCCGGTTACCCGGGTTGCTTGTACCCGGGTTGCTTGTACCCGGGTAGTAAATTACCCGGGTACCCGGGTATTCGGATATTACCCGGGTACCCGGGTATAAAAACTCAAAACTCCTTTTGTGGCTAAGACCAAGAGCCGGTAGCAAATTTTGGGAGTGGAGGTATAACCAAAATTCATATGGTCGTATGTGTGGGTAT